>CACVBM020001047.1:0-191114 GCA_902728155.2 Microthlaspi erraticum
GAACTCATTAACCGTGGCTCTAATCTGCTCTTGAACCAATTCTAATCTCCTCGAGTAAACTTCCAACTCCAGAATCTGTTGCCTCCTCCACCGTTCATCTCCTAATCCCTTACCTCCACCACCACCAAACCCAACATTCAGCGATTGCATCAGCATTGGGCTCAACACACCTAACGCATGACCACCACCTCCCGGGAATCCTCCAACAGCAGCCATCATCATCCCCGTCGTACCATTCATCATCTCTTTGATCATCGGTGACACACAATTCCTCACCGTCTCTTCTATCAACCCTCCTAGATTCCGCCCCTCACCGAAATCACCAACGGCAGCTACACTCTCGTTAAGGTTAACATTTGGAATTGCCCCGTCACCGAGAACGGACTTATCCTCATCGATCTTTCCTACTCTCGATCGTGATCGTTTTCTCGAACCACTACTGCTACTCATCGTCACTTTCTTCTCCATCCCGTTCTCAGAATCAATCTCCACATTCGGATTAACAATGGAGACGTTGAAAGCTGAGCTACCATTGGTGTTGTTATTTACATGGTTGGTTTCCTCGAAATCCATCACATTGTTATCTTCAAACCCTATGATTTTGCCGGTTTGATTCCAGATTTTCCTAGAGATATCGAAAGTCGCTTGATCGTGGGGGCTTTTGAAGAACACCTCTTTGCCGGAGCTGATCTTGCTCATCACATTCCGGTACTTCTTCTTCAACCGCCGGAGCTTCTCCACGAGCTGGTTCTTGTTGAATTCCAGCTGGAGCTTCGATTTTATCTGCTCGTAAAACGGCGCCGTGTCGGGCGGATGCGAGCTGGTGCCGCGGTGGCTCGCGATGTAATCGAGGAAGCCGCGGAGGAGCTCGATCTCGTCCTCGTCGGTCCACAGCCTCTGGAAGAGACGCCTGGAGTCGTCGATCGGCGGTCTCTGATGGACGATCTCGGTCATGCGGTGCCATTTCGGATCGGAATCGGCGTGGATCGCGGCGACGGGTACGGCGGATCCGGAAGGAAGAGCGACGGTTACGGTGCCTGTGGAGGAAGACTTCGCCGTCGCGGAGAGTAGCGGAGCCGTGGAAACGGCGGAGACCATAGACGGAGAATTCAGATCTTCGTATTCGGGATCGTCGTCGTCTGCCTCGTTTGGCTCTGGCATGACAACATCTTCGTTCTCACGCAAATCCTCGTCGGAGTCTGTCTCTCCTCCTCCACCTCCCACTTCTACTCCGCCACCGGCGCTGCCGTCTTCCTCCAGCTCCGGCGATTCGACGGAGAAAACAGCGTCACGCTCATCCGATGTCATCACCACGAAAAACTCAAAACGCAGCTAGAGAAACCAAAATTGGAATTAGAATCGTATTAGCTCCGATCGAATCAGGATAAAGAGAAGAACCAGATCCAGATGGAGATTGGGGGAAAGAGGAATTGGGTTCACGAGGATTGATACGCTTTGTGTTTCTCGGTGGTAGGGCATGAGAATCTTCGACCCAGCCAGGGCTAGTTTCGGTATTCACGAAACATAATAATGACTAGGCATTGCAGGCAAGTGGTCCAGACTCGTACCCGTGCTTGGTTGTTGTGGTTTGGTCTGAAAAGTCAACACTCAACCGCAACCGCAGCTCACAGAAAACCCGTTCCTCAAACGCGATTCTTTGTTTGGGCGTTGACTAAAAGAACGTCTCGAGGGACCGAAGGCGTGTGTGTATGCAAAATAAATACTTTACTTTTTTGTTCGAGACGAATGTGTAGACGTGTAAACTTGTTTTTACTCAGAAAGTTATAAAAAGATAATTCGACAGAGAATAAAAGTATTTACCAAGTTCAATTCCAAATGGAGATAAAAGATACAAAGCAAGTCAACAAGAACCGAAATTGAGTTTTTCATTTTTACCTTCTCTTTTTAGAAATGAACAATTTGAAACAGAGCTTTTATTTGGTTAAAGCAAGTGTATATCTTCTTCTAACTGTCATCATGAAGAAGAAGAAGAATGTGTGTGATGAAGGAGAAGAGCTTTAGTATAAACGGAACTTCTCCTTGGTGTTCTGGAAAACTTGTTCAGCAATAACGGCGCCGTTTCCGTCTGCTTTCTTAATCACCAGGTTAGATTTCTGGTAAACCCCAGTCCCTCTCAGAGCATCAGCTATGAAGTCATCAAACCCGATGGCTATCGCTGCTTCGGCTTTGGCTCCATAAACCAATCTCTGTTTATTAGCAGAGACATCGTTTAGACCCCATGACAATGAAGAGATAAGAAAGATGGGTTTGTGCAGGTATATTTTTACCTTGAGTCTCGATAGATGGATGGCTCCGAAGCACATGGGACATGGCTCACAAGATGCATAGATCTCGCATTCTGATAGCTCGATTTGGTTAAGTTTCTTGCATGCCTGCGCAATCACAATGTATTCAAAACCAGTTTTAGCAATGTTTAAAGAATTTGATCAATCTATCGAGTACTCTTTTTTACCTCTCTAATGGCTGTGACTTCAGCATGTGCAGTAGGGTCTGTGTATTTCAGAACCATATTGTGACAGCTAGCGACGACCTCATTCTTATGAACAATCACCGCACCAAATGGGCCACCATCACCGCACTCAACTCCCTTGTAAGCTTCTTCAACAGCTTGCGTTAGGAATTTGTGGTCGCTGTCATGCACAGCTGATCAAAGACAAAGTAGAAACATTAACCATGATAATTTCAACTAAACTAAGAATGTTCCTGTTAAACTAGTGGAAAGTGAAAAAAGGGCGTATCACAATTGATGCATTAACCATCACAAGAATCATTAATGGTCAAGCTTTTCAGAACATTTGGTGGAACCATAATTGGGGGAATACTACAGTCATCACTTTATAAAATGTCAAGGTCTATACCTTCTTGGTGACCGGCAAATGCTGTAGCCACGGAGATGGTTCCGTCTATTGCTTCCACTACACAGTTCAATGAGAGAGCAATCAGAACCTCCAACCACGAAACATCAAAGAGGAAAAAAAAAAAAAAAATCAAATCGATACAGCTCATGTTCTAATCAAAGCCATTAATCAACAACAGCTCATGGTTACTCACAGCACAAGTTAGAATACAAAAGAGACGTATACGATTACTTATGATACAAGTAAACATCGCTAACGGAGGAATCTTCCAGCAAAGATGACACAAAAGTAGAAGCCATTGATTCTAATCTCACTTAAAATCGAGCACAATACTAAATTCGTAAAGCAAGATCATCTATGCTTAATCAAAAACGTCTAGCACATGTAAAGTGTGATGATATGAAAACAGTGCGGCGCTCCGCTATGTCACATGTCGTCTGTGATTGACAACGAGTCATAGACGGTGGTAACGTGTGGTGGCTAAAATTCTTGTTAAAAAAAAAAATCATCTGCATGTGAAGAGAAATGTCTAAAATATGCAGAAATAGTCCAAATCGAAGAAAATTTCTAGATTCCCGATCTGATAAGTTAACCAATAATGAATCCAAAATCGGAGGAGAAAGTTGATCTGGGAAAAGGATTCCGATTAGATAATCGATTCCGTTGAATAATCCAAAACCAAAATAGCTGCCATTAATAATCAAAGTTCTTCTCGGATGCAAAACAACAAATCTCGCGGAGAAAATAACAAATTTGGGGAAACTAAGCACTCCGATCTCGATCCACAAGATCAACGGAGCATAATGCAAGGAGTAGAGATCAAAGTGAGAAGATCGTAAATGGTTACCTTTAGCTTCTTCCATGACTGAGAATTTGGCAGATGATTCGGAGAATACTAGTGAAATCGATGAAGGTAGAGAAGAAGGAGTTTGTGTGGTGGGTGAAGAATGAAGAAGAAGAGAACCAATTGGTGTGTTTTATAAGCAAAGCAGAGGAGTCCAAAATTTGGGATTTGGGAGATAAAGACGAACACAAGAGAGAGAGAGAGAGAGTCTGAGGTAAATTGGAAAGGAGAAAGTGAAACTGCAAGGAAGCAATTAAAGAAACTTTGCTTTATTAGCCAAAATAATTTTCAATGCGAAATAGGTTAAGATATGAGGATTCCTCTAAATACTTCTTTTTTTTACTCATTTTTCTCTTAATTAAATCTTAGATACGCATGATGATTACCCCCAAAGTAATCAAGAAGTTTGAGAAATCTTTATTTCAATCCAGGATGTTAGTATGTTACAAACCAAAAGAATCGAATATTCCGTTTAATACTAAACTCATGTAAATCCTATAGTTGTTTGATAAAATGAAAATAAAGAAAACTGAAAAAATGGTACAACTACAATAATAGAATCGGGATAAGTTAAATGACTCATATAATATTATCCATAAACACAAATGGTATGATAAGTTAAATGACTCATATATTGTAGTTTTATCCATCCATAGAAACACAAATGGGATGAGGAGCACGTTAGCATTTTGGTAGATACAACTCATCTTCCATAAAATATGCAAGAGATAATGTGCCGTATAGTTTTGTAGCCAATATGTCGATAAATGGGGTTGTTATGCTTTTACATTTTCGTTGGCCATAACTCGATTCTTTGTGCTAAAAACAATATGAAAAGACTTTTAGTTTCGCACTTTGATACTAATGTAGCAATGTTAAAGTAGTAGCTTTCACAGTTTCACACGCACAAATTCAAAAAAATTACAGCCTTCAACTATCAAATGCCAAATTAGTAGAGAGAAAAGGACAATTCTTGGAATAGACGAATACATGTATCCGTGAGTATCGTTACAAGCGATATGGTAAACAGTATACAACTATTGATGCGTTTCAATTATTGAACGAGATAGATGCACGTCACCTATATATCGGTTAGTTAACGAACAACGGAATAAAAAAATGAAAGGGACTTGAATGGCTCATCTTTGTTGACCTTCACATGGAGGCGCATCGATGGTCTTTCTTAAAATAATAATCATTTTAACCTTCTTTAGAAACTTTTATATGTTGAGAGACTTTATGGATGGTGCGAAGTGTTTTGAAGACCACCTACATATTACACTTCAATATAATCACCTTTCCTAGAAATGAATAAGACTTGCAAATAGAAGACCAAGATCGTTTTTGGTCGTTGAAGGATCAACAAAAGTAGTTACGCAGCTAAACCAAATTCACTCTTAGAGATCACAAACACACAACATGCTCGCGTGTACGTCTTCTTTTACTCTTTCCCAAATCTCCGCTCTTGCCACCAAAACAAGGAAGATAGGGTGTAACTTTATTTTATGTCAGATTAGGTTATTTAACACATGCCAAAATTTGCAAGGGAGACATATAGGCTGTTTACGTTATTTTATAGCACATTGGGTATTTAACACATGACAGAATCTCTGTTTTCTAACTAATGAAGAAAAAGCAATGATATTTTATTCCACCCTTTCGGCGAAACACTAAGATACAAGTAAAAGCCACAAGACAATACATTGCTTTAGCCGTTAATTGCAGTTCACCTTATCACTTTCGTGTGTGATATTAACTTAGCTCAGTCCCATCAATATGTAACGTATAGAATTGATTTGGTTTTAACATTTCTCTGTTACAATGGTTTGCTTGGTCTCAAATGCTAACATACATTGTGCTGGTGTGTTTAAAGTTACTAGTTTTTAAGGAACCAAAACAAAATCTGGCAATACTAATCACATATGTAGCGTATAGATTTGATTCGATATTACTCAGATGTTATCACAGAGGACACTGCTGGTGTGTTAAAGACTACGAGTTTTCAAGGAGCGACAACGAGAAGGAAGTTTTAAAATAAATGTATTGAAACAAAATCTTAACAAGACGTTCTCTACCGATTAAAAAACATAATCCAAAGCGAGATAAAACTGATTGTGACAAAATCGAGATGTGATTAGAAGAGGTCTAATAGCAGACACTGCGATAAAGAAGAAAGGACGCAGAATAAAACACATAATGCTGCCGCTGCTGCTTCTGTCTTCATCAACATCTCACTTCTTCTTGGGGTCACCAGCCTTGGTCTACACACACACACACAAAACTGTTAGTAACAAAACAGCAACGAAACAAAGAATTGCAAACTTAGATTGTTGGCAATCTCACCTTCTTAACACCACGGATTTTCTTGGCCCTGTTCTTCCTCTCCTTAATCTGTTTCCTTGATTTCTCGACCTTGGTGTCAAGTCCGTTCTGTCAAATCACAACAAGAACCATTTCAGTATCCAATTTCAGGGAATCTTAACTAGTATGAAGATTCCAATATATACGACTCTGACACTGCTTCATAGTAAAAAAAAAAAAAAAACTAGGCAGGAAGTTTCACTAGAGAGGAGGAATGTAGTAAGAGCGGAAGAGAACTTACCCTGATAAGCCTGTACTTGGGCTCGAATTTCTTGGCACTCTCGACGGTGTCATAGATCAAACCGAATCCAGAAGATTTGCCACCTCCAAAGTGGGTTCTGAATTTGAATACAAAGATGGCATTCGGGTCTTTCACCTCGTACATCCTTGCTAACTTCTCCTTAAGCTCGGCCTTCAAAAGTAAATTACATTCAAAAACATAACAATTAGAAACTGCTCAAAGCACAAAGAAAAACAGAGAAATGGCTTGATTGAAAAAACTGAAATAGACACAGAGATTGAAGTAAAGAACATACCTTTGAAACATTGGCTCTTCCAGGGTGGAGAACATCAATGACCTACATTCATAAGCAATTACCATTAATTAGTACATAATCTGAAGGACAAAATGTACATTAATAAACACAGGATTGCTATGTGTAAGTTATCTATCTGTTAAAATCCAGTAAGCTCAATTCAAATTGTACGATCAAATGTGAGATTGAAATCAATCATACAATAAATCAGGACGAATCAACTTGTCAAGTACTAAAAATGAGACCTACTTCCTCAAATATAAACATCAAAGGTATTAAAATTCAAATCTCTAGGGGGAAAACAGAAAGAATTCTCAAATGAATCTGCTTATTTAGCTCCCTATAGTTTAGCATCCGGTTACGTATTTGCTACGATGTAGCTAAAAACTGCCAAATCAAAATGAAACATAGAGCGTGAAAGATGCAGTGAAAGAGTGGGACTCACAAACTGCTTCCTGGAGAGAAGTCTGTTGGTCATGAACTTCCTGGTCCTGATGGTGACTGCTTTTTCCGCCATGGCTGCGATTGCTCCGAGATCAGACTGAGCTCCGGTTGCGAAAATCGACGAGTTTCTCTCCGCGGCAGCCTTACAAGAATCAGACGGAGCAGCCAAAACCCTAAATGAAAATATATAGCTCTCACTTTCATGTTTTTTATTAGGGCTCCTTTTCTTTAGTTTGTTGGGCCGACTTTAAGTGGGTCCATATTGATAAGTTAAATTAGTTAATTTCGGGTTTGATAAAGCCCATTGGGGTTAAAGTTAAAACAATACTCCTGTGTTAATAAAACTATACAGTTATACGGTACCATTAATGACGACGTATCTGCTGTGATTAATAAAGGTCTACTAAACTATTATGAAGTGTTAAAAATATTATCATGTTTTAGCATTAAGTACAAACAATTTCAGAACTAGAGAGCTTTCTGCATGCCGGTTTATCTCTGAAGTTTTGCAAAAATATTCTATAAAAATGTTTTTTTCTCTCAGGCTTACATATGTAATTGTAAACGTAAAATCAGAAAGTAAAACAATCAATCATAGGATTAATGTTCGCATACCGTGAACATTTTTGTTGTTGCTAACATTATTGTAAAAACTTCTATGCATATTAACAAAAACAAAGTGTTCCTATACGTTCGAAGTCTCCATTCCACTAGATTTTTCAGCTGACTATTACTACAATGATCAAATGATAATCCTTGAATCTCTCTTTACTTCAATTTGTCATTTGCTTTGAAGCCACCTCGTTGAATCCGATGGCTCATCGTAGACTCGTAGTCTATGGTCATGGAACCAAGATAGTTATTAGTATACTGTGTCACACCTTACTTGCCATCGCAAGAAAACGCATCTTCTTGGTCAGAGTGGTTTTGCCCCAAACGTGATCTCCTCGAACCTTCCACGCTTCTCTTCGCACTCGTTTCCACAACACTGAATCAAGTTCAAATCCATGAGCGAACCCAACGAAGAAGGGTTCGAGTCGCAGCTGCAGAAAATGCTCTCCAACTCGACGCCTGATGATAATCTCCAACTGGGAACAAGAGAAGCAATCTCTGCATCGATCATGTTAGCTATCTTTGTGACGTCCCGGTCGTCCATCTCCAGCTCTTCCACCATTTCTCTTGCAACGCTGATTGCTGTATCAGTCTCTGTGTCAAACGGGAAGTATATGTTTCTCACAAGCCCTACAAAAAATTGAAAATGAAAGTAAAGTTTCAAACTTTTATGCTCTGAAACCGTAAAGATCCAACCTTTTGTAGTCCAAAACCACAAAGATTGCATCTTTTAGACTCAGGTCCGACTTTTCACTCTTCTTAAACCACATTATGAAGGAGTAATGTTATAAGAGTATCACACAAACCTTCCTTGTCAGCGATTCTGAGTCGTAGGAACAGTCCATCACCATTATCTCTTCTCTTTCCTTTGACGCTTATATGGACATTATCTAAGCTCTCATCATCTTCTTCTACTTCTTCATGATCATCGTTATGAAACTCAAAGACGTCTACTCCGTGTGACTCCTCCACTGTCTCATGGCCATTGTAATCCCACTGGTTTCGACTATCGTGGCTACAGTAACCGTTTGAATAGTGAGGATGATCAAAAGAGTTTCCTTTGGTTTGGTCATTGTAGTAATAGTCAGCTGTATGATATGAATGACTAAGAAGAGTAGGCCCAGCTTCATCTATCTGACTTCTTGTTGCGATCTCTACGGGTCTCAAAGTCGAGTCACCATCATCGGTACAAAGAAAAGGGTCGTCTAATAGTTGACGAGCAGAGAGCCTGAGGGACGCAGTGGCTAAGCATTTCTCTATAAAGCCTCTAACTTCAGGATCCTTCACCTTCTCTAATGAGTCTGGTTTCTTGCCCGATATAACTCTCTTGTAAATCTGAGCAGGGTGAGAACATTCGGTGTATGGATAATCAAACGTTACCATTTCCAAAACGCACATACCAAACGAGTATATGTCGACTAATTCGTTGTATTCTTCTTTATAGACTTCAGGAGCCATGAACTCTGGTGTCCCTAACCGAGTCAAAAATATAATCTTTCAGCATCAACAATATAATTTATGGACCAAAGCAAAAGCACTGAGCAACAGATTGCATACCAACACAATGAGCAGCGTGAGAGTTTTGCAAGATAGCAGCAAGACCAAGATCACCAATCTTGACTTCTCCTTGGTTCCCATTGACAAAAATGTTGTCACACTTGAGATCTCTGTGGATCACAGGAGGGTCATGGCTATGAAGATAGTGTAAGCCTCTCAAGATCTGTCTACACCAATGCTTCACAGCTCTTATGTTCACTCTCTTGTGTTTTAGCCTATACCTGCCATTCACCAGATTTAAATGAACCATCAACAACATCTTCAATAGCTACATTTAGATGGAATTGTTTTATGAAAACATAACTTGAGATATGAGAAGAGGCTTACTGCCTGAGGGTGCCAGAAGTGAACATTTCAGTGATGAAGTTGATGTTTCGATTCTCGATATCGACCCAAGAAGTGTAGAACTTCATGATGCTTTTGTGTTTCAGTGTTTTGAGGAGATGGATCTCGCAGTAGAGCCTTTCTAGCTCCTGAGGACTCTGCAAGAAATCGTAGAGCTTTACTTGGTTCCATGCTACTTCCATTCCTTCATACTCATCAAATGCTCTGTAACTGCAAAAATCCATTTTTTTTTAAAAAACCACAAAATTAGTTTTGTCTATTTCAGAATCACTAAACACAGTATTTAATCACTTTTTGTCCTTTGAAATGATAAATCTTTTGAAGACTCAATCATGAATTTGTGAATTTTCATGGATTAGGAAACGAAAAATAATCAGACTTTAAGAAGCTCCAACATCAATCCAGAGAAATGTACGAACAGAAACTGAAAATTGAGGGTAAATTTAAGAGAGAGATTGGATTCTTACACGGTTTTTGAAGATCCTTTACCAAGAACTTCATGATACTGCAGCAGCAAAACAAACACAAAAACCTCAGCAAAACAAAATAGAGAGAATTCGATTTATTGAGATTGAGAGATGAGAGGGAGAGGAAATTTTACTCTGCCATATCTTCCAGTAGGATCAATTTCGACAAACTCAGAGTAATCAGGTTCTAGATGGCTGAGATTGTTCATCATTTCCCCGAAGCAGTATCAAAAAAAAACTAAGAGCGATACATAGATGGAAAATATAAAGAAAACCCCATAAACATAAAATAGCAATATATGGTAATATATTTATTAAAACAATTCTCTGCTTTTGTAATTTGGTAGGTTTTTGGTATTTTTTTCTTTTTATAGCCTTTTCATAATAAAAATCTTTGTACCTCTGACAACCAAATAAACATTAAACTCGTGTAAATGAAGAGAGAGAGAAAGAGAGAGACAGATGTTCGTTTGAGCTCCCAAGAGAAAAGTAAACCAGATTCCTTTCTTTCTTTCTTTTTCTTTTTCTTTTTGCTTATAAATTTTCTTTGGTTATATATTTTTCTTTAGTCGTTCTTATTAGAAAAATAGAGCGTGGTCCAAACGAGTAAACAAATGTGTGAAATTTGTAATTTTTCTGGCAACAAACAAATGTTGGGATAAAATAGATTTTTCTGTGATATCTACCCATCTTTATATTAAATTTTTTTCTTGAGAATACCCATCTTTATCTAAGATATATGAGGTATTTTCTTTATCTTTTTAGTTTATAATAATTATATGCGTTACTTATTACCATCTATGATCTATTCAAACTCGTATAATGCATAGTATTGAAAGAAAGTAGATGTGCCTTAATTTAAAAATCATATGCGTAACTATAATTAGTTGAATCAATTTTTGTAACATTAATGAAACTTTTATGTATATCATAAGATTATCAAAATACATAATCTATAAGATAGTAGTTTAAAGTAGTTAATCACGAGAAGATAAATATATTGAATAAAATGACATAATAGCACAAAATTAGTTTGTAACTAAGTCAAAATCAAATGTAATACATATAACTAACTTATATAGTTAACATTTATTGCCCGGATGTATTCTTATTTGTGTGGGATTTCCATTTATGAGTGACGGGCCCAAACTATATTGATCGGGGAAGTAACAAGGATCCTTAATTTGATGTTGGAATTGTACCAAGTTTTTAGATTCCGTGGTGGCTTGTGTGTAGAGGCTAACGAATAGTTTTCTTGAATTGCGGTGTTGGATGGTTTTTCTAAGATCATGAGACGGTTCCCAAAGCTGAAAAGGGGAAAGAAAAATAAAACATATTGGCTCTCAGGATAAAAAATTTCTATAAAAATTTCTATTAACGAATAATATCTCAAAATTTGGAAGAGATCTTGAATAGTATATAAGGGTATTAGCATCTTCACTCATTAAATAGTAACTTAACATGGTATTAGAGCCCTAGTCTACCCAATCCAACCCGATCTCATTCATAGTTGGTCTAATCATTGACCAGGCCCAAAATTGGTGTCGACGATCCAAACCCAAACATATCAAAATCGATGGCTAAAAGTGACATGGCACAATCATTTTCACTGGAGTTTCCATAAAAAGCATAGACTATCGCCGCTTTAAACCCTTGCTTTAGATGCAATTGTGCGTATTTGGCACAAATCGTAGTTTTTCCAGAACCTGGTAACCCAACGAACATGACGATAGTGGGTTTGGATTATTCCGGGATGAAGGGAGGCAATCCTCGATCTAACAACTTCATCGCTTCTCCGGTGATAGCCTTTTCCAGATTTTTCCGACAGCGACCTTTCAACTTCTAAGGTAAATTTGGAAATGGCATCATACATGATTATCAGGTTTCGTGTATCGCCTGGCTGATTCGCCAGTTCGGAAGGAGAAATTCATGCCCTTTATATATTATTCAAGATTTCTTATAACTTTCTATGTGTAATATTATGATTCCTTAATAAATTATAACTTAATTCGTTGTTTTTTATACCAACTGAAATAAAAACATTAAGCAACGAAGATGAACCAAGAGCTTTTGAAAGCAAACTACAATCAAAGGCTTAATAGACGTTTGTAGACAAGATTTTTGTGCCTACATATATCCTCGATGTATGAAATAGTAAACTATATATAATTATAAATCTCATCTGTTTCTTTTTATTGTTAGGTCAAAAGAATTTATGTGGATTAGGTTTGTATGTTGGTTCGTTAGAATTTTAGGATATGTATTCCAACTGTATCGCACTCAACCGGTATAATTTTAACAAGGACAAATATCTGAATTGGTTAGTCACCTCGGTGCTTCCATAACTCTGCTCGGATGATAGAAATTGACATGCCGATGATAAAAGTTCTACTAAGTTTTTGAAACTTTATGTTTATACTAATGAGCTTTCTTAAAATTTATGTTCATACTCAAACTATATTGTAATTTATAATCATATATGAAACATGTATTTTATTTTTAAATTTATTTAGTAAACTGTAATCTAATAATATATCCACTTAATTTTCTCCTATACGAGTTTTAAAGCATAGCAAGTTCCGTCCATTATCTTTCTCCTCTTAAAAATCAACATAAATATCACTGATCGTTTTTGACAAAGAAAAAAATATCACTGATTTATAAAGCTTTTTTGTTATAAGATTAACATTTTAATGAAATGCGATGGTGGATTCACGTCGACAAACACGCTGTCCAACTACTGCTAGATATTTATGTGTGAATTGTTTATATTATATTCATTCTTTTCAATGATAAACTTTGTCGTAAATGACAAAGATGATATGATTAAGATAAGCATCAAGACGAAAATTGACACTTTAGACTTTACAGTTAATGATAGATTAAACAATGAATTTATAGTCTGACGATAAACAAATTCACTAATAACTAATCTCGCAACTCCGTCGGCGATTCCGTGGTTGTCTTTGTACGGAAATAAGTAGTCAAGTTATATAATCGCAAAAGCAATCACGCCACCAACCCTTTTTCACCAATGTGCTTGTTGATAATTTTTTACCAATTATGGTTATATTATTAAACTTCGCGGTTACACTACCTACGTCTCAGAAGCGGCAATGACTAAACTCAATATACACTGTCGTAAAGAAATCTCATAACTACATATACATGACCAAACTACATGACCATTTATTTGACAAGCACGGCCTTGCATGACCAACCTATATTACACCAAGCAAAAGACCTCAGCTTCTGAGCTGATTTCATATATAATTTCCCATGTAATTAAGAATGCTGGAAAAATCTTATCTTGAAGACTTGAACAAAGTTATTTTCAGGTGATAAAACTTGTGAATCAAAACCTTTCATTAGACGGAAGAGATTGTTGTAGAGCAGACATAGAAAACGTGTATCCACATTTCTGGCAGTTGCATTTATAACCAACGTTGTTGGTTTCAGATCTCGTTAATATGATCTGGCCCAATTAAAGTCCTTCAAGAAAGACAGCGTGATGAAACCAATCAAACTGGAAAGGAAATATGAACTTCGAAGCCCAAGTCTTTAGTTGACCACTCCACCACCTCACAAGCTCATTAATTACCTTGCCGACCAATTTCTGAAGAGAGCCCATCATCTCGAGGGTCCAGATGAAAGTTCGAATGCGAGTGTAGTAAGTAGTGACCAGGATCGAACCAATAAATGAAAGATAGAAAATACTATAAAAGTAGTATATTAAATAGACAATACTATAGAAGGTAGACGAGGAAATGTTTATCACTCTTTTCAGCAAAAACCCTAGATTACTTGAGCATGAGAGCATAACTATCCATTTTTCACTCGACTTGTACTATATTTTCGGGAAATAAATTCAACAAGAACAAACATTCATTACTAGGTTTTAGTTTTGGTTTTCCTCTGTTTGATATGTTGTGCTGTTTAGATCATCCGGTTCACCTATAAGGATCTAGCATCCACATATACATTGAAGAATGCGTTAAAAAGATTGATAATTTCCATCATCACACTTTGTTTAATGTAAACCTGTGCCAATTAAAGATCCTTACTGTTAAATCTTGACCCTAGCAGGGGCGGACCTACATGAAGGAGGGTGGTCACCTGACACCCCTAAAATAATTATATATTTAAGTTTTCAGTTAATACATCAGCGTTAACACAGCTTAGTTGGTTAAAATCTCCTTCTCTGACTCCCTAACCAAGGTTCGAATCCCTCCACTGACACCTAATTAAAATTTTGACCCAGGTAAATAAATTTCCTAGGTCCGCCACTGCCCTAGTCTTCGTTTCTTATACCATTGCGAGATTTTTTAAAAATAATGCTATGACTTCTAAGATTTATTACGACTCTTTCAGATTAAAAGTTAAAATAGGCAATAGATTATAGACTACGTTGAAAAAAAACTAAGCATGCATTTTTCAACATTCTAAATTTTAAATTTTTCAACATTCCCGAAGAAACGGCTTTTACACGCAAAGTGGGCGGGGGAAGAGGTGCATTCGTTAATATATAAATCAGTAAAGAAATTGAAATTACAAGAAAGTCACCATGAGAATAATGCAAAAAGAAAAGTTTGACAAAAAGAATAATACAAAATTGGGACCTAAGTTCACGTTAATTTATGTGTTCAAAAAAGGAGTTCACGTTAATGTGGGTCGGTTCAAAAGTATATTGATAACTAATTACGCCGATGGTTTGTGATACATTACATGCAATTATGCAAAGGTGACGACGTGACGTGGCATATGTCAAAATTGGGTTGTCTAGTATTTTTAAGGAAAACAATCAACTCAATGTGTCCAAAACTCCAAATGTTATACTACATACGTTCGTTTTATGAAATAATCATAGATTAATTACTTTCATGCAGTAAAAAATGTTCGGTAGCGATTTTCATTGGTATTTTAACATGTAAAGATATAATCGAAGGTTTTATGTCAGATAACGCCAAAAAAAAAAAAAAAAACTGCTTCTGATTTGTGTTAAAATTTAAGCTTTCAGAACTGTTATTATAAATTTCTATTTAAACAACCAACAATATCATTTTCTCAATAACAGATAAAAAATCGTTTTATTTTTCATTCTTTTACTAAAAGCTTATTTATTTTGTTGTATTGTTATATGTTTTTTTTTTTGGTCGAATGTATATATGCTTGTAATAATTCATCTGCACCTTTATATTTATTTGTATAAAAGAAAATATAAAAAACTACGGTATTCACGAAAAGGCCCAAAAAATCCAAGAAAGATGGGCCCGTTTTGGGTTGTAACGCATGACAACTACTCGTGGACAAGTACACGTGAATACCATTTCCTTCCATACGTGTAAAACCAAAATTATTTTCTACAAAATTATTCTTAGCTTTTTACTTTCGTAAGATTTTAAGCAATATTTTCATGAACATAAATCAATGATGACCAATAAAATCATGTATTTTATTTTTCTTTTCGAAATTAATGGATTTGGAAATGGATCTATCGACAGGGATACATGTCGAATAAGGCAAACAGCATAGTTTTGGAGTTTTTGTTATTAAAACCCATTTTAAAAATCAGAAAACAAATTAAACTATTCGCCATACAATCTTTGTAGTCCGGATCCAACCAAACAACATAACTTTTCATTAGAATATTAACAAAAAACCCTACTAGAGAGAGAAAAGGGCTTAGATTTTGAGAGAGAAATAATGCCTGTAATGATGATGATGGAGCTGGCAGTTTCTGAAACTTTAACGAGTATTTTTTTCTTTTTTTTCTTATAATCCTCTATAAACCATAAATACAGTAATTTATTTTTACCAAAACCTTGAATATAGGATTTGCCTCGAAATTTTATTTATTTTGTTATGATGAATTCTTGTAGTTGAAGCATAACATTTGGTCGACCAAATGGACCATCATGATGCATATTTACTATTTATAGTGTTTTCTTATTGACATCATTTATGTACGTACGTAGCATAAGAGTTGAAAACATTCTGCAGTTATGCTTGTCTCGTATGACGTATCCATAATATTATTTTTAAAAACTTATATATATGATGTGTAGTTTCTCAAAATAGATTCAATCGCCAAAACTGTAACACCAGCCATACGCTCGGAGACAATAGTTTAATGCATTATATACGTATATTTATATAAGTCGTGCTTGCATTATCGAATTCGTTTTCAATGGACCCATTTCAATCTTCTAGTTATTAACTTCATATCGATTCTTTAGGTATGAATTTATCATGGGAGAACAGATCAACTTATATAGTTCGTAGACTTTGATCGTATGCAATAACTACTAAAAAATTCATGTTATCTACTTATCTAAAAAAAGTATTCCAAGATTGGGAAGACATGGAAGAAGAAAAAAAGAAGTAGTGCCAAAGATAATGTAATTAGTTGGAACTTTCAAACCCTGATAAATAAGCACTTGTTTTTAACCCTCGAAAAGAAAATATATAGCATAGCCTTTCTAAAAAAAAAAAATGTATGTTTCATTTCTGTTTCAGGTTGCATAAGTGGAAAACTAAATTTATAACTTTATAACATTTCCATTTACATCATATTTATAACTTTGACTATAATTTTTAACATTAAATGATACTGATTCTCGAACATTGAATATCCTTTACATTCACTAAAGAGTTCATAGTTCCTGAAACTAAAGTGTTTATAAGATCATAAATTTTCAAAGCGTACAATTAAACTATACTAATAAAAGTGGAAATTCCATACCAAATTATCTGTCAAACCTTGAATTGTAAAGATGTGTGAACCAAATTTGTTGAACAATAGTGTTCGTTGATATACAAAACTAAAGTCTTAGTTTTTTTTTTTTTTTTATAATAAATTTGGCAACTTTGGGGATGTCAATTTATGCCGACTCAATTGCAGTTAGGTTTTTATTTCTCGGTTTAAATATGGTAATAATTTTGAGAGTGAAAGGAAAGGAGTCTCCTTTTTGTCTGTTTCTGTCTTCGTTTTTGAGAGTTTTATCGACTAACCCAAACTCACATATTCCCCCTTTTACTTTGCCGATTTGCTCCCTCCTCTTTCCTCTCTCTCTCCTTACTCTCCGGCTTTATCAAATCTCTCTCCTTTCACTGTTGATTTCTCTTGAAGACAACGGATCCGAATCGGCGAGACCTCTCAAACCATTTCCCCGAGGATTCTGTAGATTCCGATGCATTTTTGAGATGCAGTCTCCTTCTCTAAACTAATCAATCGGTCTCATCAGGTAAAAATCCTCACTTTCTTCTTCCTTCTCTACGCACATCATCCGTCATTGTCTTAGTCAAATTGGGTTTGTGTACGATTCACAGTTTGACCGCTAAGTGTTTGTTGAAATTCCGGTGAGAGAGAGAGAGATGAAGGATTTTCCTTCCTGCTTCAGCGAAAACGGCGTTCAAATTGCGGACTCGTCGTCTTCAAACTCCGGCAAAAACGCGCAGAATCTGGTCACTTGCATCTACCATTGCCGTATCCGAGGAAGAAACTGCTTGATCACAGTGACTTGGACTAAGAGTCTCATGGGTCAAAGCGTAACCGTCGGGGTCGACGATTCCTGCAACCAGAGCCTCTGTAAAGTCGAGATTAAGCCGTGGCTGTTCACGAAACGGAGAGGTTGCAAGAGCTTGGAGGCGTACTCGTGTAACATCGACGTTTTCTGGGATCTCTCGTCCGCGAAATTCGGATCAGGCCCCGAAGCTCTGGGAGGATTCTACGTGGGTGTTGTTGTGGACAAGGAGATGGTTCTGCTTCTTGGTGATATGAAGAAGGAAGCTTTCAAGAAGACGAACGCTTCTCCTTCGTCTCTAGGCGCTGGGTTCGTCGCCAAGAAAGAGCATGTCTTTGGTAAGAGAGTGTTTGCGACGAAAGCTCAGCTTTCCGCGGATGGGAAAGTACATGATGTTGTGATTGAGTGTGACACGAGTGTCACTGATCCTTGTCTCGTTGTTCGTGTGGATGGGAAGACGTTGTTGCAGGTGAAGCGGCTCAAGTGGAAGTTTCGTGGCAACGATACGATAGTTGTGAATAGAATGGCTGTGGAAGTTCTGTGGGATGTTCATAGTTGGCTCTTTGGGATGCCTTCGGCGGGAAACGCCGTGTTCATGTTCAGGACTTGTCAGTCTCCTGAGAAGAGCTTGTCTTTCTCACAGGACATGTCAACAACAAACTCCAAGTCTCAAAGTTTTGGTTTTTCGTTGATTCTGTATGCTTGGAAGAACGAGTAGAGTTTGTGGGTACTAACAAAAACCTTGTCTGTTGATTCCTTATCAAACATTTGTTGTTTTATAGCATGATTAAATGGGTTGATTCATGATTTGATATCTGCAATATAATTCCTTACACAATGCTGGAACCAGATCAGTCTTGATCTCTGTATACATCAGTTACTTATGTCCTAGTAACTGCTTCGTTCTTCAGGTCCATAGTGCGAATACAAGCATTATGAGTTTGATCTGTTACTTTAGTAGCTCTGGTTTGTAGATGTTTTAGCAAAGTTTTGCTTACCTTCTATTTATGACAGATTGCTTATAAAGATTGTTTATAGTGAGACATGTGATTTGTACATGAGGTATTGAGGTTATTTAATTCTGAATCAGTAATAAGTCAGGTTTTTCTTAGCTTTCGCATTTGGATTCTTTGCCTTACTTTGCTCTGCTTCTTTAGTCACACAAGATCGCCCAAGTTCAGTTGTTCTTTAAACACTGTAAAATGAAAATGCTATTGTGTCTGTGTGTCAGCTTTAAACATGAATTACTTGAAAATGATCGTAAGATTTGTCTAGAGGTTGGCTCTTTAAAGCTTTTTTCATTTTTGGTTTTCAAAAAAAAATCGTACCAATATACATCAATCTGACGTAACACTGAGAAAATGCGAATTGCGAAGTGTGGCAGATAAGTAAGCCAGTGTCTTCGTCTGAGAGATTCTTCTACTAATAGATTCTTTGGTTTTAATAGATTTTGAATTGTCACAGAAACTTTCTCTGTAGTGCAAGCAGCTTTACCTGTCAAATTCAAACTGCACGCTGTTCAACTTAGAATCTAGGCAACTGCTTGCCGTTAAATGGCCTCTGTCTTTTTGGTCAGAAGAAGTTTCATGAGAAAGACTCGAAAGTGAGAGGAAGAGTGTGTCTTTTGTGTTACTGCAACATTCTCTTGTGACATCACCACATGTTTGCTTTTCTGCTTCGGTTCTGTAGTAAAAATTAAAAAGCATGTCACGTGGCCCCCACCCAAACATGAATATTTTTTTTCCCAGGCCCACTTTAGTTTTTTGATCAATCGGGCTATGTTTCCAGAGCAAGTGGCATCAATCACTATCTCTTCGCTTATCTTGAACAGCTGTGTTTTCAAATAGTAAAATCGACAATTAGAAGCAGCGGATAATGGTGGATGTAAGCAAGCAAGCAAGAAATCCGAACTTACATAGAAAATCTTTGCCTTGAGAACGATAGTTTGCCTCTCTCATATCAGCAACACTTCTCCTAACTTTCACCCCACGGTACTCGATGCATTGCATTTAACAACGGTCAAACTATTAACCTAAAACCCCCAATTGTATGTCAAATTAACTGAAATCAATTTCTTCAATATAGCTGGGTCAAAAAGCCCATAATAATAAAGCTTGGCCCAAGTAAAAGGCAATAGAAATTAGGTCGCTCGCTCTCTATAAATAAGACCCCCTGCTTCCACTTCCTTCATATTTCCCTCTCCCATCCTTTTGGCGATTTAGAGCTCCCAACTCTCGATCGCCATTCTGCGAATTCGGCGTGACAAGACAACAAACAGACAACAAAACAAAAACATAGAAGTCAGTCAAAACAGAGGATTCGGGTGTTGTTCTTTTGCCACTTAAAGAATGATTGCTGCGAATTACTCTGAGATAGGAGGAGGGAGTTGTTCTTTTCCACGCAAGAGACATCTCGATGATAGAACAGAATTTCCTGAAGAAAAAAGGCAAAGAACGACAGATTATCATTATCCTCAGGGCTGGCTATATTGTCCCAGTTTCGGTCATGAAATAGGATTCATCATTCCTTCCAAGGTTCCTCTCAGTGAATCTTACAACAGTGATCTTCCTCCTGACAAAAGATACGCTCTCAAACAGTGGATAACAAATGGAAGGATTGGTCTAGTGATTGATCTGACCAACACGACTCGTTACTATGATCCTAACACAGAGTTAAGGCAGAAGCGCATAGGGTATGTTAAGATTCGTTGCAGTGGTCATGATTCTGTGCCGGATAATGTCTCTGTAAACACCTTTGTTGACAAGGTTCATCAGTTTGAGAGAGAAAACTTCTCCAAGAAGTATGTTCTCGTTCATTGCACGCACGGCCATAACCGCACAGGTTTCATGATTGTTCATTACCTTATGCGCTCTAGGCCGATGATGAGCGTTACACAGGCCCTGAAAATGTTCTCGGATGCCCGCCCGCCCGGTATCTACAAACCGGATTACATTGATGCTCTCTACGGCTTTTATAACGAAATCAAGCCAAAGAGTGTCATTTGTCCAAAAACTCCTGAATGGAAGATGTCTGAAAACGAGCCTCCTCGGTGTTTCCCTTCAGTGCAAGAAAACAATCAGGAGGAGGAGGAGAAAGTGGAGAAGAAGATGACAAACGATGACGTTTTAGGGGATGAGATACCTTATAGGCAGCAGTTATCTTACCAAAAATTCTGTTACGAAATGATGAAAATCAATGGAGGAAAAATGTATTTCCCTGGCTCGCATCCTGTATCATTAGACAGAGAGCAGTTTCAGCTCTTGAGGCAGAAGTACTATTACGCGACGTGGAAGGCAGATGGAACGAGGTACATGATGCTCTTGACAAGAGAAGGGTGTTATCTAATGGACAGGATGTTCAGATTTAGAAAGGTGCAAATGCGTTTCCCTTGCAGTGATCTTCAGAGATTGCATGACTACACGTTGCTTGACGGAGAGATGGTCGTTGATACTTTTCTTGATGGAGAAAAGCGGCAGAAGCAGGTGAGGAGATACCTTGTGTATGATTTGGTTGTGATTAACGGGAGATCGGTCGTAGAGAGGCCTTTCAGTGAAACATGGAATATTATCGATAGAGAAGTGATCAAACCTCGTAATGATGAGAAGAAAATGAAAAGCCACTGGTATAGGTACGAGATGGAGCCATTTGGGGTACGGATAAAGGCTTTTTGTCTACTCTCTGCTCTTGAGAACAAGATTTTCAAGGAGCTGATTCCTTCGCTCACGCATGAAGCAGACGGGGTGATATTTCAAGGGTGGGACGAACCTTACGTTTACCGAGCGAATCGTTATCTACTGAAATGGAAGTATCCGGATATGAATTCGGTCGACTTTCTGTTCGAAATGGGCAAAGATGGGCGTGACATGCTCTTCTTGAATGATAATGGGAGGATGACGCTTATGGAAGGATATTCGGTTGAGTTTAGAGGTGATGGTTGGAACAAACCGGAAAGTTACTGTGGGAAGATTTTGGAGTGTTCATGGGATAGGGAGAAGGAAGTGTGGGTTGCCATGAGGATCAGAGTTGACAAAGATGGACCAAATGGCCTCGTACAAGGTCTCAGGGTGATCAAAAGTATAATGGACAATATCACGGAGGAGGTTTTGGTTGACGAGATCAAAAAGATTATCCGTCTTCCAATGTACGTTGAGCGCATCCAAATGGACATTCAGGCAGCGGAACGCCGCAGGCATGGGAACCGTTAAAAGCCCTATTATGAAACTGTTTGAAAGTTTCGAGTTAATGAACTTTTTGTTGATGGATTTTCGTATAACAGTTATTGGAAATTAAAGTATTTGCTAAGTATTTTTGAACACTACTACTGTCTCATTATATAATTCGAAAGTGAAAACAAATATAACAAATATATAAGCAAGAAAGAATATATAAAAAATATATTCGTTTGCTTACTGGGGGCTTTGTAAGAAAGTGTTTGGCTAGTGATCAGAGTTTCAAGCTTCGTAAGGCGGAAGAGATGAGCTGGAGTTTGTCCGGAGCTTTTTGTTTGTACTCTTTCTCTAGTGCAGCTGCAGCCAGAGAGGGGAGCTCTGGGGCCGTCGTTGAGTCTGCATCCTCTTTGTTCCTGCCTTTTGAGAGTTGTGCAATGGCGGATGCACACTGTTTTTGGTGTGATTATATATGTCAGTTGTAAATAGAGAGAGATCTGTGAAAGTTACCATAGTAGACGAGAAAAAAGACTTACCAAACAGATTCCGCAAAGAGCTCTCGTGTTTTTGCCGCCTGTTAAGTCTATGGTGGCTGCGTAGTATTTTCTTGCTGAGATGAGGTTTTCTAATCCACCGATTGTGTAGAGAACCTGAGATTTGAAATTGAACACAAACGAAAGAGCATTAAATAAAAACAAGTAAATTCAAATTTGGTCGAATGTGGTCTGTTTGAGGAAGTTGAACTTACATCAGCATATGCTAGGTGGTACAATGGAACAGTAGGGTGAGATAGTATGAGCTCTTCGTAGCAGAAAGCTGCTTGTTTGTACCTGTTATCAAGACATAAACCTTGAAACGAGAGATAATATGAAAAAAAAATGATGTAGTTTGTTTATGCGTCACAATCTGGAGGGAAGAGGATATAAAGTGGTTTACATTTGCAAGGAAAGATAAATCTCTGCAAGTTCTCTCCATGCATCATGATCAGCCATGAATCTACAAACAAGAACAACCAGTGAGGTTATATCATATGGTTTTTCTTCTCTGTATGCTGGCTGGGATTAGTAAACACTCACAATTCAAGATATTTGTTAAGAAGCTCAATAGCTAAGGAAGGTTTGCCTAGTGCCTTGGATATAGCCACCCTTCGTTTGTGTATTGCCTGTATGAGACATTTAAATTTTCCTTACAAAACTATACACTTGGAAGTAATTTGTGAGTGGATTCATCAAGGAAAAGGTGTGAAGACTTACTTGGTCGAGTGGATTATCCTCCAAAAGGCTTGAATATGCTTCCTCAGCCTCCCCCCATAATCCCTTCGCTTCAAGCAGCAATGCCTCCAGCCTCCCTGTAATTTATTGCCAAAATGTGGCTTAGGGCTAGGATCAATAATATAAACTACACTCGAAAGTATCATCAATTTCAAAATAACCAAAAAGCCTACGAATATGGACATGTACACTCAAAAGACACAGCAAATGGCCAAATAGACAAAAACTAGTCAGTACAAACATGTAAAAAAATATAAGAGAATTCGGAAAAGAGACAATGTTTGCATTCTTGTTCAGGGAAAAATTTATCAAATTCATGAATCATCTGTTGTAGAAAGCCAATAGAGTAGAGACGAGCAAACAATGATATTGTCCAGTTTATAGTGCTGATGTATTTACTTACCAACCCTTTTGCTTTCAGGAAATTTCTTCTGCAACGCCTTAATGCAGTTCTGCAAAATTCCAAAGTTGACCTCATCATGAGATATCAATATCGATTTCGCGCAAGCTGAGAGAAGAAAGTATACACACCTGTGCGACATCAAAACACTGGCAGTCCATAGCTGCAATTGCCACTTGCTCATGTAGGGTCCATACTGGAAACAAAAAGTGTAAGAGATTCATTTAGTTACATGCTAAACATAAAAGCGCAGCAAATATAATTGCAGACCTACACAAATCTGTAGCTAAGACAATTAAAAAAGAAAACAAGGCAATAAGGATCATAAAAAGATTGCTAATCATTTCATTGGCCAAATGATAAATTCTATTAGAAATGATTATTGAATTGCGTTAAGGATCCATCAAAGATGAAACATTTGATTACTAAAAGTAGAGTCCATTGAGTAGCCTTCTTCAATGCAGGACCTTCCTTGATCAGATACAAAATTGCCTTTAGAACAATTTCACTGGTGGCCAAAACAAAATCAATCTAAGACTAACGAAACATCAAAGTAAACTAATTGACAAAATTCAGCTCAAAATCAACGAACACAGTACACTTAGACCAAATTTCGAATCAATGTAATCATAGTAAAGCTCAGAAACCATACAAATGAGGCAGAGCACGATTCAGCACAGAAGAACGTAAAAGGCATCAATGAAAATATAAAAGCAACGATGGAAACCAGGAATTCGAAATCAACACACCATCTGGACCGAGAGCAGATCTCTTCCCCGGATCACTCAAAATCGAGGAACCATGCTTTAACACCATCTCCGATCGGCGAACCTTGAGCTTACGAACGAGTGAAAGGTACTCCCAAGCCCCGCCTCCGCCATTGTCGACTTGAATCTCGAGCTGGTTCAACTGCGTCTCCTCTGTTTTCGTCACCATCTCTCTCGTGTATCTGTTACCTGAAACGTTTCTCGACACATTCACTTCCCTTACGACGAAATAGACATTAAACCGGTCTTGGTTTTGATTTTATAACTGTACCGATCTGGATTTAAGCCCAATAACCGGCTCAAATCAATGATGAACAATACGGTGCGTTTCATTCGAACAGTTTTTGTTCTTCCCCTTCGAGGCTTTGAATCCTTGAGAGAGTTTGATGATGCCTTAGTTAGGCAGCTTATGGAAAACTGATTTACAATTACATTACTAAAGCTGAGAAACTATATTGTTGGTGAGAGCTCAAGTGTGGATCACATTGACAAGGCCCAAGAAGGAAATCACAGTCTGAGGCCCAGTGTGAAGTTGCAGGATAAGACAAACTCTGCAACGGCTATATCGAAGGAGAGAAAAGAGGAGGAAAAGATGCTCCAAGGAAATAGCTTTCAAGCTCTGTTGTCCTTATCTGATGCCAGCTGCGATTGAAGATAAAGTGGACAGCTAAGGCACCGGATAGTTAGGATCTAATCTTGTAATCTGTCTATATATAGAGTAGTCACGAATCATCTAATAAAGATCAAAGTTCAGTAAATCTCTGTTTTTCCTTATTCCTTTCATATATCACTGACATCAACTGCACTTTATAACTTGTTTACTCGAGTTCATAAGTTTTTTCTAACTGGAATAATGATTACAGAGACAACAGCAGAAAGCTGTATATTTTAGTATCAGTCTTTCTTGGATTATCATCAGGTACAGAGGTTAGCTTCAAAGAACACAGCCCTAAGAGTCAAACAATTTCTAACAAATCGTGGAAGAAGCATCATGCCCTCGAACAAGTTTAAAAAAGGACTTCAAAAACACCCTGAGTTCTCTCTTAATCTTCCTGCTTACTAGTACTAGTTTCCTTGTAGCTCTTGGACAACCATATCGCTGTTTCTCTAGGCGATACTTTCCCAGGACCAAACGGTTTCAGCAACACGTTCAGCTCATCGTACCTCTCGTCCAAAAGCAATCTTGCGCTGAATTCAAGAAGTCCTTCAAGTGCCTCAGCTCGTTGCCGATACGAGCTAGGGTCAAATCTCTGTCTTCTTGATGCACCTGAAGAAGCTCTGCTTGATGCTCCAGCAGTCGCGTTCTGATCAGACAAATCGCTTTTGGTTTCACGTTCTGGTTCCAGCGTGAACTTGTCCTTTGTGATTGAGCAGTCCAGTGGCGGCTCTGGAGGCGGGCTGTATGATCCTCTTGACGATCCTACTTTCTTCTTACGCACGACGGGGATGAAAGGCATTTCTTCGTATGAAGCTAGAGGGAACTTGATCGTGTCGATTCTTGGCGAGTTTACAGAGACATCTGGAGAGTTTAGCTGATGGAGTATACCGATACTCGGAGTGTAAAAAGTGTCTCTTGTTCCTTTAGAAGGTTTCTGTGAGACAGGCAAGGAGACTCTACGTATCGCTGGTTTCTGTCACATTGGAACGAAAATATAAACAAGACTGAATCAGCAGTTAGTAAGATAAAGAGCATTTAGATGAATCATCTTACCAGAGGACCACTCTTAGGCTGGTTTGATCTCACTGGCACATATTTCGAAGTGTTGGAAACCGCTGAAGTTTTGGAAACAGCGGGTCTACGAACAGCGACTCCAGCGTTGTCGTTGGCAGACAAATCCACTGGCGTGCGTCGGGTCAAATACGTGTGGAGGGGTTTAACAGAAGAGACGGAATCATCCTGGTCAACCACGAACTTGCTTGGACCAAAGCTTTTGCTTTTGCCAGAAGGACGCCTTCTCTGCTCAGGATAGCTACTTCTCCTTGTGGATTCAGGTTCTGGTAATTGGGATGACAATGTGTCGTGTCCTCGGTAGCTCAGCTTGAGAAGAACCTTTTGAACGTAGGGCTGAAGCAGTGGCAGTCTGAGAAGATCAGAAGCCTATACAGAAGAAGAGAAATGTTAAGAATCAGGTTTGTACAGCTCCGGGGTAAATGATCACAAATGGCAACAAAATTGTGCGTACGCTTGGTCTGAGTTCTGGATTCTTCCTGAGCATGCTTTTAACCAGACCTCGACTGGAGAAAGCAGGAAGGCAAATCATATGGAAGTTGTTGCGCGACTCAGAGTAAGTTCACGTTACAAATAAGAATCTATATAACTTACAAGCCAATAGTATATTGCACAGGAAGTGGAGCAACGATCGATCTGTTTATCCTGTTGATCAGCCCTTGCATGTCCTAAACGAAAGAAAGTTGTAACGAATATCAGAATATCATGAACATAAGAGAGAAGAAAATGATCTTGAAGGTGTGGATAGAGAAGAATTTACAAATGCTTTGAACGCTGGTTTCAGAGCCGTCATCTCATACATACAACATCCTGAAAAAAATTGTAAAGAAGAATAGACTCTGATTAGCATTTTTGTTATTCTAGAGAAAAGGTTAGTTTCTTAGGCATGGATGAGAAACTTGCCTAGCGACCAAATATCAGACTTTGAGCCGTATGGAATGTCAGCAAGAAGCTCAGGGCACATGTAGCTTGGCGTTCCAACCACCTTGATTTAAAACAAATCATTTCAGAGCCTAACACTAGAAACAAACCATTGAAGAAGTTTGAAATCTACACTTACTGAAGAAGCAAGGTCGTCTGATGTCAAGATCTTGGCTAGTCCGAAATCACCTGCAGAAGTCATTGAACTCAAGTTTTTTCAGACGATTTGGAAAAAGGATAGAGAATTGACATATTAGGTAAGCATCTTACCTAGACGTATATCGTGATCCTTTGTCAAGAATATGTTTGAACACTGAAATCAAACCAGTAGATTTTGTATTAGTATGATTCCAACACGGAGATTATTAATATTCATGGTTATGCTCGGAACCAGATATCACAACCAACCTTGACGTCGCGATGGAGAATATGACTGGCATGCAAGTATTCAAGAGCCATCAAGAGTTGTACCAGCCACTTGCAGAGTTTCTGAAAACAAAGCAAAAGGAGAGATTCAGAACTTTATGTACTAATAAATCTTTCAGAAAACAGACTTTAGATCAGATGTGTGTAACACCTACCTCTTCAGAGAATTCTACACCGTTTGCTTTCTTTATTGCTTCGGCCCTGTAATGCAGAGGAAACAATGCATCAGAAACCCCTTCAGAGTCAAGAACGGACAAGAAATTTCTGAGAAGGAAACAACAACTTACATGTCACCGCCTTTGCAATAGCCTATGACAATGCACACGTAACAGCCCTGAAAACACATACCAGAGAGTCGATTATGTACTTTTATATGTTACAAAATAAATATGTAATGAAGTAACATAGAGTCCTGAATAACGTACCTTTTCAACCCAAGAATCTTTATATTCCACGATAAATGGATTTCGTATCTTTGAGATCAATTCCATCTACAGAGAAATAACAATAAAAACTGTTAAGTCACAAAACCAAATCAGTGGCATTTCTTTTAAGGCATTTAACTACAAACTTACAAGCGCACACTCATATTCCAAGTAATCTAGTGGTTAGACTAAGATTGATCAATCTAATTAACAGTCTAATAGAACTTCATACTGCAGAACAAATACAATCCATAATAGCTATTGAAAAAAAGAGTTCCATTTCAAACAAATGAAGAGTCATCATAAAATCTCATGAAAGCAAATATATAAGTGTGGGTCTTTGAAACACATTGGGTTGGAGAAGAGACAAGAATCAACCTCTTGATGAGCAGATCTTCTTGTTCTACCAGTCTGCCTAGCTAACCGAATTTTCTTCAATACATACCTTCAGACATCAAATAACAACAAAAGAACAGAACATAACACAGAATCAATTTGCAGACAGAACAAAAGTCTCTTTCCAGTTTCCATTTAAAGTGATGACAAGTTCTTACAGTTTCTTCTCATGCTTATGCCTCACAAGAAGAGCTGACCCAAAGGACCCTTTCCCAATTTGCTCAAGAACCTCGTAATGCTCCATTGACAAGCTCCTAAAAAATATTATCTTCCTCTATAGAATCTGAAGCCAAATGAAGATAAGCAGAAACAGCAATGATCAGTTTTATCTCAACTCAAACCATGGTTGTTGTAAGCAAACACTAACCGTACCTTTCCGGACATAAAAAGCAGCCAAAAAAGTGAAAGAAAAAACTTAGTCAGCTAATAAAGTGAAACTCTACACGAATCTTCAACGATTTTTTTTTTTTAATTGTGAAAATCGCCTGCCGACCCACCAAACTAAATAAAGTCAAATTGACACGAAAATGAAATTTTTAGGGGTAGAGCTTAGAAAAGCAATGTATCCACATCATGAAAACCGACTCTTTCTATTAACACATGCCCAATTAACAAAAATAAAACCCTTCAAAATTGTTTTTTTTTTGTTTTGTCTTGTTAAAGCTCGAATCTTTATTGCAATAATTGGCGAAATTTCCGAATCATTTCTCCTCACATTTGCGGAAATGAAAGGAAAAAACAAAACCCATCAAGTGTTTAGGCCGATTAAACACCACAGACACGAAAAAATGAGTTCTTGAGCTCGAAACTGAGAGAGACAGAGAAGAGCAAACCTAAAAAAGCGTCGGTGAGTGATTGGATTTTGAGGAATGTGGTTGTGGCATTTTCCGAGAAGAAGCTACAAAACGGCACCGTTGCGGAGGAAGTAGCGACTGTGGAGATAAAAGGGCATCGGAAGCTGGGAAAGAAGCTGCTTCGCCATGAGACCTGCTTCTCTCTCTCTCTCTCTCTCACTGAGGAAAACGACAGAGCTACCGTGAGAGACGTAAATCGACTTTCTTATTTCTTTTTATAAATATTTCTGACACTCTATAGTGTCTATTAATTGTTTAATATAACACCGAAAATATTTTTGTGCAGTATAATAGTTTCTCAAATAATTGGTCTATTTATAATCTTCACAGGTAAACACTAGAGTACTAGACATTGCACTAGTGAAAAGAACGAAAAAAAAAAAACAAATAATGGAGATTTTTTGTTTTTTATTGGTCAACAAAACAAATTAGTTGATGTGTTGTCGCGGTGTGATTTAAATATATCTTTTTAATCGATATACAGTAAATCTAAGTGTAATCTAATATATTACAGAAATACAGTTCATTTACTTTAAGTACGCATTAACGAAAAAATATGTTTAAACTATTCATTTATCATAACACATACTTGTGAATTGTGATTTTAAAATATCAATCTACTGTATAGTAAGTGTTTAAGCTAGAATTGTCACTCATGTTTAGGCAAATCATGTCATAGTGAAATCTTGTTTTGTTTTTACCATCTCTCGGACCGATTCAAAAATATATGAACCTAGTTAAGCAGATGTCTTGATAACTCTCGATGTATGAGGTAACAATTAGCTTTTAGCATGTGTTCTTTGAATGCCGAAGTACCGATGAATGATCTGAATATCTGATAGTCTCAGGTGCAACATGCTTACTAACAACTGCCCATTCTTTAGTCAGGACTTCGACCTTGTAAGATACATCCATGTTCAGATTTTTACTTGCGTTAATTGGTTTGATTGATACTTTTTTATAAGGATAATAACCTAAACATGTCATTTTGGGAAAGAAGAAACACAAAAACACAACGGAGATGAGTATGAGTTCTGCAGATAAATTTACATATTCGCACATTTTAAGATTCACATATCTAACATATGATCCAAATGATAACAAATATATATGACAGTATTGAAGTGTTTCGGATTCGTGAAACTGTCTTCTCCATCTTAATTATGTAAAAATAAACGATATTTCTCTATATATTTTCCACACGAAAACCTAAATATTAACACATCACACCTAGAATCTCTTTACTTTGATCCAATGCAGCTCAATTGCCCTTCTATTATATGTGAAGTGTGAATTGTATCTCAAAATAGATTTTATACAGTAAAATTATTCGTGTCGACAAAAACCTTTCTATTCCTACTACTTGATGAATGGCAATTGGCAAAGTACAATTTTTTAAAAGAAAGAATATTTTTTTTAAATTATTCAAATGCATGTGAAAGAAATTATTATACCATTTGGTGAAATATTAGACAAATTATATATGGATTGATGTTTTGTTGTCTTGGTTATTCAGTTCTTGATTGTTTTAGCAGATAAAAAGAGGAAAAAATCATCAAGTTTTTTTTTGTTGTTGTTAAAAGAAGAAAACATCTAGTTCGTCTCTGGATAATATCCTTCTCGTCGGTCGTGCATTAAGAATAATTGTTTTTCTTTCTCATTCAAGTTTTGGTTAGGTGTGTCTATTACGTGTTGTGGATACGACTTTGATTCATATTTAATAAAATATTTCTACATATATCTCTAACAGCAACAGTGCCGTCTCTATCATTGAGCTTCGAGGTTCCTAATAAGTACTAGTATTCTATAAAAGAACAATTGACTACAGCTAAGTAATACAGTGTGTGTGCACTTTGAAGTGTGAACACATCTAGCTTATTAACTTTTGTTAAGTTCGATCTTGTGTATATGATGACATGTTCAAATTTGACAGGTTTAAGTGTTATTCGGATTTGAACTTGAAAAGAAAACATAACAAGAATTATCTTCATCTTTATCCTAAAAAACAATAATATTGTATATATGATTGACAATGAAAAATCAAATATTAGAAAACATACAACATCACATGTAAAACTAGACAAGAGTTTTTGTATTTTTTTGTCTAATACGTGTATTCTCTTTTGTTTTTGTTTTCCACATTAATCTGAACTAAAATGAGACATGATTAATATTTTTCTGAATTTTCATTTTGCTGATCCATCCCATTTTCTGATCTTTTTTTATTTTGGTAACATGTGGAATGGTAGAAATAAAACGGTAATTGGAATTTAACCATTAGTTTATTCATAGTTCAACTGAATTCCACTGTTTGTCGGTGCACGTGTACTGTCAAGTGTCAACCAAGTTAGTGAATATACGTTTCCACTGATGATGCATATTCATAACCAAAAATTGTGATCTTATAAATAAATAAAAAGCAGAAAAAACTGGAACTAAACTGACAATTGAACATTACTCTTTTCGGCAATTGAACATCATTTATTAGAACTCACGAAACCTGAAAACATTACTTTATTCGTCGTTGGCACCATCTGCAACTACATGCATGGCTGCAGGAATATCAAGATCACCGGATCCTACCCGGTTTTCCTCGGGTCGGGGTTCCAGATCTCCGGCTGACGTGGCGGTGGCGGTGGCACTGGTGGTGGTCCCAGTGGAGGGTTGGCTGTACAAAGCTGTAAGTTGGTGAAAATAAGGACAAGTCCTAGAGTCAAGTGGTCTCTTCTTGTTAACATCTTTTGTCTTCCTAAAATACTTGTTGATGTTTTCCCATTTCTCTTTGCATCTCTTGGCACTTCTCTTGTACCCAGTCTCCAACATTTTCTTGGATATTCTTTCCCACAAAGGAACTGCTTTTGAGGATGATGATAATGAGTTCCCATCTTTATGATGATCATCATCATTCGTGCTACTGATACCGCGTCTAATGTTGATAAGTGCCAACACTTCATCCCTAGGCCATCTCTTGCCAAGATCACTTTTTTCATCACTTTTGGGTGGTTTTTGGTTTTGGGTTTTGGTTTTTAGGGCTTTAGCTGAAATGGGTTCAAGTGATGTATGTTGAGTTAGGGTTTGAGATAATGGTGATGATGAAGTTTGAAACTTTCTCGTACTTTGGGTTTGTGGTAGAGGTAACAGAGATGAGTCCTGAGAAGGGCTTGGGCTTTGGACCTTATAACTACTACCATCGATATGATGCTCATGGTCTGTGAACTTGGATATGAAATTGATGATGTTGGTGTTTCTATCACTAGCCATGGCTTGTTCTTGTGCTCTAATCTCTACCTCTTTGTTGAGCCTCTCCATCTCTTGCTTCTTCCAAGCTTCCTCTCTCGCCATTTTCTCTTCTTCCTTTTTCACCATATCTTCTAGAAGCTTCTTATGCATCTCCTCTTGTTGGGCTATCATGTTCCTCACAAGACCCTCGCAAAACCCTTTCAACACACCAAACCTCTCCTTGTCTTTCTTTCTCTTCCTCTTCTTCTTGTCTCTTATGATCATCAACAAGCTTGAAGAAGATGATGACTTCGCATCACCTTCTGCGTTTCCAACTTTGACAGCATTATCAATGGAGTTTACTTTGTTTTCCATTGATGCTTCTTCTACTTGACCCTGGTGATCTCTTTTGTCATCCTCCAACAAGTCTTGTCCCGTAACCTCCACGTTTCCTTTTCCCTCCAGTGAGTCGTTCCTCTTGGTTTGGTTATCCCCAACTTCTGATGAGACATTCTCATCATCATGACCATGGTGATAAAACTCTTCAACCTCGCTAAATGTCCTATAACTTCCCTTGTTGTAATTGTTGATGTGATGATCATTAGTGTTGTTGTTACTATTGAAATATCTTCTCTCTTCTTCTTCGAATTTCTCTTTGCATTCTTGTGGACTCCTCTTAAACCCAACTTCTGCCAACTTTCTACAGCCATCATAAATTTCATAAACGACATGTAGCATCATTAACCATGCCCAATATACATACACGTATACCAGTATATAATTAATATACAAGTATATAGTAATCATTTGTATCCATTAGTTTCATCGTTCGATTATAAAAAGAAAATATCATAAATTTCACAAAATGCCAATTATGTATAAATACGTATTAATGGCCAATCATTAGTTAATATCAAAATTTAAACTCCCAAAATTGTTTCTTCGAAAGAAACAAGATCTAGTCTATCAAATCAAATTGCGTAACCTGAATCCCATTTATAATTAGGCGTTGAATTTTTAGTTTTATCAGACACATGTAACACTAAAGAGACTAATCTTTTAACAAAACAAAAAAAAACACTAAAGAGACTTATGTTCATGTCCGTATGCATATGTATATCTAAATTATACATATATAGAAGTTATATACATATGTGTGACTAGGTATTATACCTTGAGGTGTGCTCCCAAGTGAATTCAGGGAACCAGTTCTCCACCGTAGATCTGAACCTAAGAAGGGCAAGGACTTCATCACTACACCATGGATGATGATTATCACCACCATGATCCGTATGACTCATCCACTCGGAAGTGGCACCAGAATCTTTGATGTCATGGTGATGATGATGGTGATGATGGTGTATATCCAGGCTCAACATATGCTGGGCTTGATGGTTGGTGTAAGAGGAAGCGAATGAGACAGGAAAAGGGAGTGATCTTTCGGCCGCCGGTTGATGCGGCGGAAGCGGAGGAGGTGGCGGTGGAGATGCTACGAACCGGTGGATCTGCTCCGGTACTCCACCATCAAACATTTATTTTCTTTCTTCTTCCTCTTCTGTTTTTTTTTGTTTCACTTAGCTATTCACATCGAAATCTCTTTTTCTCTCTCTTTTTGGTCTCTCTTTTATATTGCTACTTTTTTTTAATTGTCTTGTCTTATAGGAAAAAATCTGAGGTTGATATTAATGAATAATTGTTGTTTATGTCATTTGATTAATGGCTTAACTATAGATTTTACTTTTAGTCTATATAGTTGATTATTAAAAATCTGTGTTGAATAGATTACAAAATTTGACATAAAAACTAATTATTATTGACGACAAAAAAAAAAAAAACTAATTATTATTTTTTCTGTTTTTATTCTAGTAACTTTAGCGAGAATATTCTAAACCATTATCGAATTATTTTGGCATATAGCTGCGAAACAAAACAATTGAGACTCCAAGGATAATTTGAATTCATGGTCCTGTTTTCTTTTTTCTTTCTGCTGAAAAAGTTTAGATGCTATACATTATACATGAAAAATGTCTACAAATATGTTCTCTGATTAAATCGGAATGTATATAAGAAGAATAACATATGTTTTGTTCTTATCGTTCCATATATTATTATACTATCTAGAAAAAATGAAATCACAAGATAACTATTTTACTCAAATTCTGCTTTATAGATAAACACCCGTAAACAATCCAAGTTTATTTATTTATATTATGGGTATTGCTTAATAATTGACTGACAGTGAGTGTTATTTCATATATATGAGGAAAAAGCATATTTTAGATTCAATTTAGAGAATGGCAAAGACAAAGACAATATTACTAAAAAGGCCAAACATCACCTCTCTCTCATTTATCACTGACATTTTGTCCAAATACAATAAAACGAATCATTTAGCCCATGATATAGCCACCCCATATGCTCAAACAAATTAAATGAAACCTAAGCATTTGGAGGAAAACAGTATAGTTGAATACCATACATATTTAGTAACATAATTTATAAAGCTGGTTCTTCAAATTCATCATTGTCTTTTGTCGTAGATTCCTATGATTGAAATGGGCATGAGCAAAATATTCAGTCCTTCTGTTTCTAAATAGGTGATGTAGATGCATGCTTATTATTAAAAAAACTATCCCTACACTTAAGTCATTTCTTATTTTATTATAAGAGTAAAAACATAAGAAAAATTACTAAAACATGAACTAATATGAAGTAGATGAAGTGATGAAATATATTTAAATGGAATCTTTTTCAGCTTATCTATTTCCAAAAATATCTACAGAGCACCGAAATTTTCGTTGATTTTTTTATAGAGAAATAAATTGTGCTTGTCTCATTTTTACATCAATTGTTCTTGTCTGTATTATGATACTTTACAAGAAAAATATATAGAATTTTGGAGGTACATTAGAATCCTATGCAGAGGCAGAAGCAGATGCAGATGATAGTGTAATAAACGGCAAGCGGGAATGGCAGGGCACGTGAATACATGCAGGAACTGGGGTCCTCTTTATTTATTATTATTTTTATTTTTATGACCCCATTTGTCTTTTAGGTTTTACTCATCTACTTCTGAGGTCCACCTATTTATGGTGCACCTTTCTTCTCTTGTCGCTATGTTGCGTCAGCAATCAGTACCTTTTCCATTGGATCATGGAATACTATTAGGACGAGGTACGTGCAGATTCTTGCTTTCCTTTCTTTTTCTTTTTCTAATGTTGTGGTTTTAACTTTTAGTCATATCTTTATTTGTTTTGTGCCTACTCACAAAGTCACAAGTGAAGCTATTTTACCCAAGCCCAAGCTATTTCATCATAACTCTGTTTATCGGTGATGCACACTGTTATCGACGACTTATCATGAATCCGCGAAGAAAACTCTTTTCAACCCTTTCTCGGATATCTCAAGCTTAAGGGATCGTCAAGTTTGCTCATATATGGGCACATGAGTTAGAGATAAGCCCATCAAGAAATGTGAATGGCGCGATAACCTATTGAAACAATTTAGTTATTGTGACTCCACTAAAGCCCATACCATAACCTTTGAGCTATATAAAGAAGAAGAAACATTTCCTCTGAAGCCCATTATTTGGTTTCGATTCGGATTCAAAATCCAGATAAAAAGAGTGTTCGAATAAAAAACCAGACCTTGATTCATAAATATTAAAGAACAGTAATAGATAAACATATTCTTGTATCCATCTTTCCAAAGATTGTTTGAGGTCACCATGACCACTCTGGCACTCTACCCCAACAAATGTTCTTACAGACCCACGAAGGTTCCAAAAGCATCATTTAAACCTTTTATAAACATTTATGTCCGACACATTTAATTTTTAAAAACCTTTGTTTCACCATTGAAATGTATAGTTTTGCTTGTCTCCAATGTAGGTATACCATGAAAGTTAGTTGAAATGCAACGTATATTCGATATTTTTCAACGACAACCCATATCAGCAATCCAGTATATTTTTAAAATTTGTCTTTCATCACTAATATTAAGGTTTAATACGGGGAGTGTTAATCGTATTATCGGTATATGCCTTTTAACTTATTTGTTCAAATCTATAAGTTGTATTTTCTCATGGATGTATATATTCGGATATTCCTTTTTTTTTTGCTTTATCTATGTATGCTAAACTTCATTTTGTCAGCTGTGGATGAATTTTCTTATAAGAAATTTTATTCTTAAACAAAAAAGATGATTCAATACATTAAAGTTCGTCGGTGCGACACATTGCAAGAAGATAAATGTTGTTGGAGACTAACCAAATTCCACGTGCTACATTGTTGGGTCCCTTGCGTACAAGTACATTAGAATAATAAATGGCACAAAATAAATTGGTAACTTTCATTTGCCGTAGACTTTGCATGAACATTTATGGTGATGTGAGTATATTTGGACACACAACTGCTACCAGTATTGATCCATATCTCCCGTGCATCATCAATGCAATCTCAACCAACTCTCATTTCAAGTCTTCTCATCTCTTCCATGTGTCTCGAAGACTTTTTCTTATTTCACACCAAACTAAAATGTTAAACATCATTTTCATAGTATTCTACTTCTTTATATATACGTGTTTCTGTTTTACTCATAGGCACACAACCCAATACACAGTTTCTTTCTCTATATCCTTTTAGTAATCTTCTTATTAAAAATACTTTTACAAAAAAAATGGGTATTGCCCGAGAGAGCCGGGTCGAGGTCAAGTCGATGCTAACTCAGGTATCTAGCAAGCCGTCTGGATCGGGTCGGGTACACCCGTTTACCGCCTTAGACAACGCCATGAGTCCCCACACAGTCCACGTCATCTTATACTACGCTCATAGTCCATTCGGATCCTTCGACGTCGAGTCGGTCCGGAACCCGTTATCGGAGCTCCTCTCCCTGTACCCGCCCGTTATTGGTCGGGTCACCAAAAACCCGGACGGCATCTGGGAGGTCAAGTGTAACGACGCGGGACTTCGAGTCTTGCAAGCCAAGGTTTGTGTTGGTATTGATGAATGGCTCAGATCAGCCGATGGACATGAGGAGCTTGATCTAACGGCTTGGGAAGACATGCCAGAAGATCCTAGTACTTGGTCGCCGTTTCGTCTACAGGTTAATTATTAAAAAAACCGTTAAAACTACAAAATATTTCATTCGATAACGTATTTTAACGCAACCTTTATTTAGTTTTTAAGTTTTTTTATATGTTAACAATTTTGGCAGATAAACGAATTTGAAGGAGGAGGAGTAGCTATAGGCCTGAGCTGCCCACACAGACAAGCAGACGCAACAACGTTAACTGTTCTGTTAAAGTCATGGACAGAAGCTCAACGCCATCAGTGCATCGTCCACCCTCCATCCCTCTCACCTCTACCATATAACCTTACGGATATTGACGCCGTTAAATCCGACGGTGACTCCTTCCCAGAACCCATTTCAACGAAAACAGCCACCGCCACGTTTAGATTCTCTGGCTCCGCTTTCAAGAGATGTCTTGACGAATACTCTATCTTCCCTAAAGCGTCGCCGTTCGATGTGTTTGCCGCTCTTTTCTGGACACGTGTCGCTCTGGTGAAGCGTAATACCGATCGAGTCTCCATATGTGTGGATTTCAGGAGACTGTTGCCCGAGCCGCTTCCTTACGGTTTCTTCGGAAACGCTTTGAACTTTTCGTCTCTGGAGATAAGTGACGTGGTTGATAAGGGGATTGGACACGTGGCACGTTCGATAAACGATCACGTTACGAGTTTAGACGTGGAGAAAATCCGGTCAGACCTAAACCGGACTAGGTCATACGGTCAAATTTACGGTAAAGATTTGACGATTGTGAACATGGAGCATATGATCGTGGGAGGAGAGCCGTTGATGTACGAGGCTGTGTTCGAGAACGGCGCGAGACCTGTGCACGTTAGTTACCGGATCCGAAACGAAGGCGGAGAAGGGGTGATCACGGTGATGCCATCGCCGGAGAAAGGGTTTGGGAGGACAGTTGCGGTAAGTTTGCCGGAGGAGGAGATGTCAAGGTTGCTTTCGGATCAAGAAATCCTCCGTTTGGAGCCAAAGATCATTCTAAGCGGTGTCAAGTGATTAATAAGAAGGATGTTTCGATCCAGGAGTGGTTTAGATAAGAATTGATTATTGAGGTTAAAATAATGGAGTTTAAGATTTTCATGAAATTATTATTTTACGATAGTTGATATTGTACTTTATCGCCGGGGGGCTCAAAACCATAAATTGTACTTTGTTTTTTTTTTCACGGATACCGACAGTCAACTTCACCAACCATAATACAAATCACAGGTACATGGACAATCTAGTTTTGACTATTTATTGATGCAATATTCCAATGAAAAGTACAATTTTGACAAAATTAAATAAATAGAAAACATACAGGACCATGAATATGTTTAGTTAGCTTAGCTCCATGCATTCTGTACATATTTGATATTATTGTGATTTACATGTGTTTAGTTTGCAAATACATAAATCTAAAACTGCATAATGAGATACTGGTTTTGTTGTATTGCCATTTGTACTTGTTTTTGCCTAATTTCTAGTAGTAGGTTTTCCTGTAAAATTTTGTTATTGACCTACAAAGTTTTTGGAAAATCATAGATATATAATAAAGGTAGCATAGTCGAGAGTATATTCACGTAAGTATATGAAATGTTTATTGGTAAAAAGTATATGAAATGTTATCAGAATTAGTTATAAGACTAGTAGAGTACCCGCACGTTTGTGCGGTGTGACGTTGTTGTTTTGTGTAGAAAATTTAAACCCTAAATCCGAACCCGACAAAAAACCCTAATCAAAAAATTTAAAAACCCAAACTTTTTTAATAGGTCTAAACATGAAAATCCGAAATCAAAAAAATCCCGAAAACCCTGACTGAACAAAAAAAATCTGGAAACTTTTTCACCCGGAACCCGACCCCAATACCTAATCAAAATTTTAAAATACTCAATTTTTTTAATATATCTAAACCCGAAAACCAGAAATCTAAAAAATCCGGAAAACCCTAAACTGAAAAAAAAAATTGAACCTAACCCGAACAGAAATTTTCAAAGAAACCCGAACAATTTCTATATCTCTATATATATCTCTATAAAATTATGTCTCAGATTTTCACCCAAACCCGAACTTGTCTATAAAAACCCGAAAATCCAAAAAGCATATTCTATTGATTTGGAATTATCGTTAGATTATGTTAAGTTTTTTTTTTGCAGATTTTTAAGAGATGGAAAACGGAAGTTTTCTAAACCATCGGTTTATTTTAAGTTATTATTCTTGTATCCAAACAATTTTTTCCATTTATTCTTCTATCCAAATAGATTTTTCTCTTATTCTTATATCCAAACAACTTTTGTTTCCATTTATTCTTCTATCCAAATAGATGTTTCTCTAATTCTTGTATCCAAACATTAGAATGTACTTCTCAATTAATAATATAAAGATAGTTATATTAGAAACTCTAGGAAAAGGAAAAAAGAAAACAAAAATTAGGAAAGGGCTTACGAAACCCACCAAAAGAGATGCTGGTATAAAATTGGGTCTCCCCCTCCAGCGGGATCAAAAAGCCCCATTTTGACTTGATAAACCCAAAATAGATATTTATTCTTAAAAGAAAACAAAATAAATTTCAGCTGTATTTATAACAAACTCCGAAGGCAAACCCTATTCCCTAGTAATCAGCTTGAACGTAGTACACACACACTGTATGACTTTTTCCTTTTACTCTTCTTTGCAACAAATCTATTTTTAAACAACAAATTTTGTCTCAAACCAAAGAGAACAAAATGGACGTCGAATCTTCTACGTCCCCATCCTCTTCACCATCTGTTCATCAAGAATCTAGAAACCAAGCTACTCAGAATATGCAGAAAGGAGGATGGAGAGCCATCAAGTACATTATCGGTTCGTACGTACTTTCTTGTATTTTTATTTATTTTTTTGGAGTTTAATTTATTCTCTTGGAATATTGATTTGTGTAAAAATTCCATTGGGTTGGTGAAGCAAACGAGTCGTTCGAGAAGCTGGCCTCGATGAGCTTAATAGGGAATCTATCGGTGTATCTCACGACAAAATACAATCTTGGTGGTGTATTCTTGGTGAACATCGTCAACATTTGGTTTGGTTCCTGCAACGTTCTTAGTCTCGCAGGTGCTTTTGTATCTGATGCTTACCTTGGAAGATTCTGGACACTTCTCCTCGGTTCCATCTGCTCTTTCGTCGTAATTTTTCCTTCCTCTCTTCATTCCAACATAGTTGTGTTACATTTTTAATTAGCTAACTAGAAAATGCAAAGATTCTTAAGTTAAATCTTATATTGTTTTTGATATCTATATATTGACAATAAATTATATTATGTTGAAAAACCTATACAAATATTGAAACTTATCAAAATATGGCATCTCAAACATTTGGAAGTTTGAGGTCATTGTTTTTATTTATTACAAGGAAGTCTTGGCCTTGATTGATATTTTCTTTGATAGGGAATGGGAATAATGGCTCTAACGGCGGGTCTTCCACGTTTAAGACCAGAAGCTTGCCACGATCCATCTAATTGTTCAAAGCCGCCCGCGCCATGGCAGCTAGCGGTTCTCTTTGGCAGTCTAGGTCTACTAGCCATTGGAGCAGGAGGAATCAGACCATGTAACATCGCATTTGGAGCGGATCAGTTCGATACAAACACTAAAAAAGGCAAAGCTCAGCTTGAAACTTTCTTTAACTGGTGGTACTTCTCCTTCACTGTGGCTCTAGTCATTGCACTAACAGGCGTCGTCTATATACAGTCTAACATCAGTTGGGTCATTGGTTTCGTGATCCCCACGGCTTGTCTTGCATTCTCTATCTCCATCTTCGTCATCGGTCAGCACACTTACATCTGTACAAAGCCTCAGGGAAGTGTCTTCGCAGACATGGTTAAGGTTGTTGTCGCTGCTTGTAAGAAACGTAAGGTGAAATCTGGAGAAGCTATATCGTTTTACGTAGGCCCTCCTGCTGATGGATCATCAACCACTTTGGTCCAACAAAAACACAGGTTTGTACAACATGTTGTAGTTAGTTACTTTCTATAGTTTATATCCTTCTTGTAAGCGAATCTAAAAACTTTTTTATATTAAACAAAACTTTACAAACTGTTTTTTTTTGTGAAATAAAAAGAGACACAATTTGTATGTTATAAATTTTTTTTTTCGTGTAATTGTGTTGGTAGTTCCATCGCTTAAATGCTATTGTATTTTACAACACGCAAACAAATCAATACACAACTTTTGGTACTTTTTTTTTTGGTTTTAAACTTTTGGTACTTTTATAAAAGTCTTTAACATTTTATGTTTTGGTGTGACAGGTTAAGGTTTTTTGACAAAGCATCGGTGATAACTGATCCAAACGAGTTAAACGAAGATGGTAAGGCGAAGAGCAACTGGAGATTATGCAGTGTCCAGCAGGTGAAAAACCTCAAATGCGTGACCGCGATTTTGCCGGTTTGGGTCACAGGAATTGCGTGTTTCATGCTGACTGACCAACAGAACATTTACGGGATCCTTCAAGCGATGCAGATGGAGAAAACGTTTGGACATAATTTCAAAGTCCCAGCAGGATGGATGAATCTTGTCTCCATGATCACTCTCGCTATATGGATCTCTCTATACGAGTGCGTCATCTTGCCAATAGCGAAACATATCACAGGACGCAAGAAACGGTTAACGATGAAGCAGAGGATAGAGATAGGTATCGTGATGGGGATCGCTTGCATGGCCGTCGCTGGTTTCATGGAGAAGCGGCGAAGAGCTTCCGCTCTGAGCAACGGTTCGTTTGTGTCGCCGGTTTCGATTGTAATGCTTCTTCCTCAGTTCGTGCTTGCGGGTTTGACGGAAGCGTTTTCGGCGGTGGCTCTGATGGAGTTTCTGACGGTTAAGATGCCTGAGCATATGAGAGCCGTGGCGGGAGCGATCTTCTTCTTGAGCTCGTCGATAGCGAGTTACATATGCACGCTTCTTATCAATGTGATCGATAGCGTGACACGCAAGGATGGGCATTCGTGGTTAGGAGATAGAGACTTGAACAAGAACAAGCTTGAGAACTATTTTTTCATTATAGGCGGCATTCAAGTAGCGAATCTGCTCTATTTTAGGTTCTTTGCTTCCAGGTTTGTCACTGAGACGGATAAGGATAATAGAGATTTTTAGATAAGAGGTTTGTCTTTTTCTTCTTTCTTTTACTAGTTAGAGAGAGGTTCAGTTCTTTTTTTCCATTTCCTGTGTACTGTGGCTTATATCCTCCGATAGTATCTTTTCAAAAGGGTTACTTATCCACATTATTGAAGATTTTTAAAAGTTTTTAGTAAAGTATTGTTATTACTTATTAGATTGATGATTTTAGAATGTCGTTCAAATTTTATTTTGTTCGATTTTTATAATTTTATTAAACTTAAGTATCATTAGGATTTACTTTTTTTACATTTTAAATCATTAAACACAACTTTCAATCAATTTTGGACTTTAAAAACCTCAAGCAACTTCACTATAAAAAATTCACAAATGTACCCTCATTGGATCTATATTTATAACGGGCCTGACACTATCTCAAGTGCTTGTCCCCATTTTATTATGAATCGGGTAAGAAGAAGATCCATTACAATTGACTGATTAGTTTTACACACAAGGTACACAACAACTCTTTGAAAATTACAGCAATAAAAACGGGTTTTAAAATTGTTATTGAACTAAGGGCTGCCAATAAAAGTGACTTGAATAATTGTTACTTGTATGCAAGGCTTTCCGGCAAAACTCGTGTAGTTTAACATTGCTGTAAACGCACTGTTCATTTTGCTTATATTGTCAATAAAACATTTTCAAGCAACTTCGTGTTGAAACCAGTTGAAAGAATCAGCGAGAGACAGGCAGTATGAGGATTTTATCTGAAATAAAAGATGCTGAAATTTTATCATGTTTTACGTATTAATCTGGTTACCAGAAAATACTGGCGCATTTAAAGAGGTTTCTGAAAAGTTGATTTTGTTACTTATTTCATTAGAATACTTAAACATAAATTGACATTTAAACGTGTTTGAGTTAGAGAGATTTCATAATGGAACAAATAACGGAATTTTTTGCTTATGATGTATATATAGGCACAGTCGAAAAACTTTTTGAATCTCTTAATTAGCGAACTAGTCATCAAATGAGGGTGGAATTCACATGGATCAGGAGCGGGTGTGGAGGCAAACGGTGACAGTCAGGTTTACATTATATGTTGTTTCAAATGTACTCTCAGTCACCGACTCACCGTATATCGTCTGGTTAATGTGTACTTGAGATAAAACTGAAGGATTTTATGTAGAAAATGAACATTACGCTAAAAAATCAAAGAGTTGACTTGAGAATGAAGGTATATTGTTGTCACAATTGCTAGTGTCCACTAAGTAGATTTATGTTGGCACTATTAAATATTGGAAAGAAAAAACACAGTTGTATATACACGATGAATTAGACATTAACGGTCTTATATATAGTTCAAGATAGTTTTTATATCAAGAATGACAATCCACGCTTAACTATGCACGTTTCCAATATTTCGTAAAATCATAATGCAAAACAGAAAGATTGCAAAAGAGTTCGGATAGAGGGACAAAGGGAGCGAGGGGTTTAATGATAATTCGAAGAAGTGAATGAACTGGTTCTCCAAAAAAAGAAACAAAAAAAAAGTGAATGAAATTGTTGGCAAAGGGGAATATTTATTACAAACGAAGATAAATTAAATCCGTCGTCATAAATATGTCAAACAGTGTTTGTATAGTTACGTGCATAATGGCGATTGACTCAACTTCAGTGTATGTACCTCAATGTCATTAAAAAAAAAATCATAACAAAACCTTACAATCATAAGTGTAGATACATCTTAGGCTCCAAAAAATATTTGTTTTTTTCTGGAGTACAAGCTAGTACAAATATACATGATGATGTGTATTTTTGCAATTATCTACACGACCACACTATATGATATGGAAATTGTAATTAAGGAAATGAAACTAATGGAACATGATTCCTCAGTAGGTCTAAAAGACTATAACTAGGTCTCCTCCCAAATCTGGGAAAAATAAGGTGAATGGTGACAAAAACCCAAAAGTAGAGTACAATTATTTTTATTTTATTTTTACGTAGTTGAATAATCAAATAAATAAAAATATTCAGCGTGGGTCCTCTCGATCTTATTGTGCACCGCGCCGGACAGAATTTACTCGATTCCACGTGCGATAGGCTTTCTAAACGGGGACCACTATCTGAGTAAGACAATCGACACGTGGCCAGCATCGGGTGCGTTTCTCTGATAATCATTTTAATCTAAACCGTTGGCTTTTGTGTAGTGTGTGAGAACATCGTACCAACCTGTCTGCTGTTTGGGAATTCCTATTTGTGTCTATCGAAGAGGTTTGATCTTCTCTGATACTCTCTCCGTTTTTTTTAGATAAATTTTCTAGTTTTTTCACACAGATTAAGAAAAAGTTGATTTTCAATCATTAATGCATAGATTTCTGCAATAAAACAACTTTTTATAATTTTAAACCAATAAAAATCCAACAAATATAATCATTGTATCTTGAAAACTGAAAAAGTGTATCAAAAAGGTAAAAATTTAATCTTTGTGAAACAACACATAATAGCTAGAAAATTCATTAAAAAAAACGAAGAGAGTATGTGAATTCTATTATCTTAGGATAATTCATGAGTCCATTTTTTATTACTTAAAGATTATATGTTTCTTTGTATGAGATTGCCTACTCTCTTGCATATCCCAAATGGCCAAAACTCGGTTTTCTTGTTTGTTTACTTTACTCTTTCACATATCCCAAATGGCCAAAACTCGGTTTAGTTTTCTTAGTTAACTATACATCACATTTTGTAAACACATTTTTTATGTTATTATGGATTTGTTTTATTGATTACGTCTTCTCCATCTGGCAAACCTATAAATAATTAAAGCTCCAAATTACGGAAGCCTCGTAACTTATATACTATATATTATATAATATAGCTAGAGAGATGTATATAAGATGATTAGATAAAGAATGTCAATATAACCAAATTTCTGTGTCTAATTAAATAAGAATTTGTCATCGAATGATTTTACAATAACATAATCTGTTTCATATTACAGTTAAGTATAAGTGTATAACATATATAGCATAGTGGTTTGTTCTCACCACATCTACATGGGCTCAAATCTAGGTATAATGCATGTTGACAATATAAAAAAACACCCCTAAAATATGGTAAAATAGTTAGAAACCACAAGAATTCTATAGCTCAGAGATATCAATACAACGATATACAGTATGGCGATATAACTTTAGTTTTGTTTTAACACTTTGTCTTCCCATTTCCACTCATTTGATTGGAATTCGTACCATAATCTCGAATGTTACGAAGAAGGCTAAGGTTGTGACTAGTGAATTTGGTAAAAAAATAAACATAGGAGAAGAAGAAAAGGAAAATAGAGGAAAGGGAAAACATGACCGATGAATTTGGGAGAATAATAAAAGGGGAAGAGGAAAAAAGTATTCAAATAAGAGGAAAGGGAAAATCAAACTGAATGTTAACTCTACTTCTTTTACTATTTTCCCTTTTTCAGCTGACAAATATTCTTACTTGTTATCGCTCGAATGGAGGAATAAGAGATGAACCGCAAGTAAAAGATTTACTAATTTACTTCCCTCTAACAATACCTTCTAGTCACAGTCTTAAAGTTTGCAAAGTCCTGGCCTCATGATTCCAGGTTTAGACGAAACTCTCTGATGCCGAGTGTATCTTAATAGTTAGCCATGGCTTCCTGGAAGCTTTTAATACTTAATTGTTGTAAGAATTTGTCCAAAAAGATCGTTGTAAGAAAATGTGTCTACTTGATTGAAAATCCATCGAATTTTATAGAATCAATAATTTATATGGTGGCTCTATGATAAGCGACCTCTAAAGTCAAAACAGTGAGTTCATATTCATGAGAAGGAAAACAATAGTAAGCATTTAATGAAAAAGCATGTCAGAGGGCTTTGCTCATCAAATTTTGGGACTGCAATACCTATCATTTATCTGAAATTAAGTAAGAAGCGCACATTTACAAAGTCGTTTTATTCACAATTATTATTGTCAACAAGACAACCACATATGTTTTGTTACTATGAGATGCGTGTTTATTAGTCTATATACATCACCCACAAAAGTAATTATCATATACATACACAAATAACAATCATATACAGTGTATATATCTGTTCTTTTATATACTGATTCATATATACATCATCGAAATCATATGCGCATATACGAATGTTTCCTAAATCCTCAAACATAATCGCATGGAAAGAAATGATTAATATATATCACCTAAAGTCTAGTTGAGTTGCATATATAAAGGTATCTCCACACTGATCATCATAAAACATACGAGCCCTAACTGTATCAGGAATCAAAATACTGATAATCTTTAAGCAGCTGGTGGTTAAATCTTTAATTAAATAAAACCACATATTCAAGAACATAACGAGTCAAAAACTTTATACTGATTAATAATAATGCTTTTATTTTTCATAAAGATCTACTACAGAAACAACATCATAAGTGGATAATGCAAAGAAGTTATTACATTAAACACATGGAGAAGCAAATACAATAATATTACATAAAAAGGGGAAATTTTATAATTATATATGAAATATGATCATACAGTTGCACCCGAGTAATTAGCCATCACAGACTGACCTTGCTGTGGTTGCTGCTGCTGCGGTTGCTGTTGCTGTTGAAGCGGCAGAGGCGGCTGCGATTGTGGTAGCGCTTGAGGTTTCGGCCTGTTGACTCTCTTCCTCTTCTTCTCGTAGCTAACGCCGCGAGCTTTGGCTTGGAAGTCTCTGACTTCACGAAGGTATAACCTGACGGCGCGTGAGCCAAAGGGGTTAGCCTCGGGAGGGCCACCGTTCTCCTCGTAAGCGGCTCGGAGGCGGCCGATGAGGGCGTCGAGTGAGCCCCAGGCTTGTCGGAGAGGGCAAGGGCATGGCGCGGGAGGGTTAGGGAGGCCGAAGAAGGCGCAGTTTTGGTGGTGAACCTTTGTTTTCCCGAACTGGTCAAGGTAGCGGAGGAACTCGAGAACGTGTGCGCCGCTACAGGACGGTAGAGAGAGCGGAGGACGGTGGTTCCGGAGGTATTGGCAGAAGGTGTTCCAGTCACGGCGTTTCTGGTTCTCGTACCGGCTTGAGGAAGGAGGTGTTAATTGTGTGGAGGTATTAGGGTTCTTGTTTGCTTGGTGAGAAGCGATCAAGTCCATGTTTTTTCTTGTTTTAGATTGGAAAGAAGAAGAAGATGGAATCTGATTTAGGGTTTTTGGTTTTTTATGGATCAAAGAGATTAGGGTTCTTTAGATCATTAATTAACCAAACAGAGTGAAAGGGAGAAAGAGGGACTTAGCTGATTGTCATGGTGAGATTGATACTAAAAAAGGGATAGATTCAACTTTGGCAGATCGAATCCAACAAGCGCATATGAGCAGAAATGGTGAGGCAAAGAGAGAATAATTAAGCTGATAGAAAAAAGGAGAGAGAGAGAAGTGAAGTTTGTTGCTCCTTATAGAAGATGAAAGAAAGGGATATATAAGTGGAAGATATCAAAAGTAGGATTCTTTTTTTCCTTTTTATTATTTTCTAGCTTTTCTACTTTGGGAGACGATGGAGAGACAATACACAAAATCACACTTGTCAAGAATCAAGAGTGTATGTAGCTTCAAGACTCAAGAGCTTTAAAAGAGAGAGAGAGAAGAAGGGGAGTGAGTGTTACACAGCGTAGAAAAGGGTAATTTCATAGAAGAAGAAAGAGAAAGAGAGAGTGACCAATGGGTCAAGTGGGGAACTTGAAGTTGAACATTGACATGACATGAGGAGGAAGAGTCTGTGTTCTTTGCCTGCAATTTGCAGCGACATTTTCCATTTTATTATTGTTTTTTCGTTACTTTATGCGTTGTTTCATTTATTTACTTTGTTTTCGCATTATTCTTGTTTCCTTCCTCTACTTTAATTTCTTACTTTGAAAACGACCTGATTAACATAAATATCTTCTATATTTTTCCGGAAATCATGGGTTATAAACTCAGAATAACACTTCTTTTAACCCATTCGTTAATTGATGATAAACAGTGGATTAAACTAAATTTCTGAGAGGGGAAAACAAATGCCTCCTTGTTGACAATTCAAGATGCTGTAGTGTCCATGCCCCAGTAATTAAATTTGTTTGCTACAAGTCGAGTAAAGTTTTATGTATACGGCTTCGTTTTAATGGTAAAAGCTGCCAGTTGAGCAGCGGTATTAGTAATTGTGTTAACTTCTGCAATAACTCCTACAGTAATTTTAGCACCAAACTCTTTGGACCCCTTTAGCTAAAATAAATAAATACTTGGACCAAAGTTAACAAGTACTTTTTATCTAAGAAAATCCTATAGATCGAGGATAACAAGTATACTTGAATCGCTACTGAACATACTGGATATTAGGATATAATACATGATTAGGTTAGGGTTTTAGAATTAATAATGCTAACTCCACTAAGCATTATTATGATCTTACAGTTACACACGGTAATAAAAATACTCGGTTCTTTACTTCTTTTGCTCAATATACACTGACAGAAAACTGGACGAAGAAATAGCTCCAGCAATTTGATCGATGAAAACGGATATGGACAGTTTTTGAAGGATCAGTGGGAGAGAGTTATTTTTCGCCAATATACAAGTCTAATCAGCCTTGGAATTTTGCATATTACTTCATCGATTACAAGCCAATAATATAGATAACATTTATGAAAGTGAAAGCTTAAGTCGACAAGTACCGCGTGAAAAGCTAAAACTCATGGCATGATTACTTAAAAATTCTAGAAGATTATTATAAGCTAGTTTTTTTATAAGATTTATTGTTTCTGTTGATATGATTATTGTTTTGTTAAGATCAGAGTTTTAACAAATTAGAAAAGGAACTAAGCAAGATTGAAGAAACAGCTTAACATATCCGCAGTACAGATAAAAGAGGCTTTGCATCTACAAAGATTAGAGACAAAGATCAAGGACATCGAATTATCAAGAGATAAGTACGGATAAATATAATAACACTAAAGTAAAAAAAATAAAACAAGGGTGCCTTTTACATGAGAGGTAGAGCCATGAAATTAGCGCGTGAGAAACTACGCGTTTGGAATCCATCTCTGTCCGTGGAAAGCAAAATGCAACAGTGTTATGATTTGACACCAACGTCACGTTTATTGGATTTGTGTATAACTCCGTTAATTTCGTTTCATGTATGTGATGTTTGGCTGAAGAGATATTTTCCAAAGTGTTACAAATTTTCTTTTTACTTTTGTACAAAACCATATATAGACGAGGTACTCGGTTAATTTCAGTTTAGTTTCGGTTTGAGAAAAAAAAAATTAAATCTTAGATATATGACTAATTTCTCCAAGAGTCTTTATACGAACAAAGTTATAAAGAATTTATCAAAATTTCATAACTATCTAACATCATCTAGTCTCATGATTAACCAAATCATCATAGTAAAAACTCATCTAGTCTCATGACTAACCAAATGTTTTGTATACTAAATTTGGAATTCAATTTATAGAAAATGTAAATTATTATATACCTAACGTAAGCACACGGGTCTATTAATTCTTTAATCAACCATTGGACAAATAAAAATTTCATACTCTTATTGTTAAGCCACTCGTGGTTTACTTAGAATACTAACCGTTGCATTTTACTATAGTACTATTACTTTCTTTCCACTTCTAACAGTGCCACTAATCTTCTACTATTATAACATACTCCGTATTTTACAGCTTTTATCACTAATCAGTCTTCCCCTAAATTATGAGAGACACATGATGTAAATATATTTTGATATAGAGCGAGAACATTGTACGGGGAACAGAGTTCCAGCATTTGGGAACTGAAGCCCTATCAATATCATACTGCCATGGATCTATAGGGTTAAACTTTTAAGACTTTTTTTGGGTTTAACCGAGATAATTTATTCTTTAATTATCATAAGTTTCAAAATTATAGTTCCCTTTTGTAGCAAAATACATCGTTCCATATTTGGCAAAAGAATATAGATCAGTCTTCACATGTCCTTATGATTCCCTTCCTCCCTTCTTGTGTGTCTCTCAGGGTGCATTCACTTGATTATTTCTTTATTAATTAATTACCTTACCTCTTTTTCTTTTGTTTATGTTAAAAATTTACCGACACTTTCCCAGCCAAAACAAAACTGTACACATATACCATATTCTATACATACATACGTACAGTGCATGTATGTACCCTCATTGAATGAGAATTATGTAAAAATATATTTAATTTTAATTATTTACAATGTAAGCATATAAATTATTTTCAAAATGAATGAAGCAACCAACAACGTACGACAGTTACATGAGAGCAGATACTACACGCAGGCGTATCCGCACGACAAATAAATGTTAGCACAATATCGTTGACCAAACATAAGGTAGCACAATATTGTAAAGACTTATAATTCATTCTAACCTTTTTTTTTTAAACAAAAAAAATCTTTGATCTTCCATTTTTTTGCTAATAGTTTATCTATAAAAAAAAATTCCACAAAAATGTTTTCGTCTATCAAATTTACCCATCAAAATCTAGTATCTGAAAACTTCTTCACAATTGATTTGTTCGTATTCCACATTTGTTTTAGTACGCTGCGTGTAATAAGTTAAGTGTTTACCTAAGGTATATTAATGTACTTAGCAATTTAAGTGTTAGATTTTGATAGGTAAACACGTTTTTGGATACCATTTTGTGAAAGTGCTAGATCCACAATTTTTTGATAGAAAGGACAGGTCGAATCCTGTTTTGCTAAAAGAGAGTTTAGTAAAGAGCGAGCTAAGTTCTTTCGATTTTCAGTTACCTGCTGCAGCTTTCGGTGCTTCGTATCTGAGTAGTAGGGTTTGCAAACATATATTGGGTTCGAGAATCTGTAAAATTAGCGCACAGATAGGCATCGTTGTCCTCCTTTTGTTACAAGATATCAATTAAGTAGACCAAGAAACTTATTGCCATTAAAGACTGCTAGCTTCTTCTGGATGTTTTGCAAGCAATCCTCCTCTTAGCAAGACGAAACATATGCATACGAAAATTATACTACTTTACAAAATTAAGTACTAGATGGCAACACTGGCTTTGAATGGAGTGACCGAACAAATGCAGGAGAGAGGCAGTCGGAAACAAATGCAGAGTGATCTGGATTTAATTGCCAATCACCAGTTTTATTACAGATTAGAAACAAATGCAGAAATAATAAATGATTTGCATACAATCAAAACCCTTTGTAATTTTTGATCTGCATTCAAAAGGGAGAAATGTGTTAAAAAACCACATGATCACGTACAGATCAACTTTTTTTTGTTTTTTTTTTTTTTCTCTTAATTTAAGTATTAATTGCTATATAAAGGTGCTATTATAATTAATATTTAAAGCATTTTCATTCTAAAATCTCTTAAATCACTAACATATTATATAACTAAAATACCCAAATGAAATTATATATCTTTAATATATTATAAAATATCAATTCAAAATTATATTTAGTTAACAGTCATATTTATAATATATAAATTATTATAATGAATTCATTAGTATTATAGATTTATATCAATGATATGGAGAAAGAGGTATTATAGCAAACATTATAAAAAAAAATTGTAAATCTACTATAGACAAATAAAATACTTGATTATAATATTTTCAGTATGTATTAAGTATGGGGTTCGGATTATTAGGTCGAATTCTGATTGGATATTTTGGGTTTTGGCTAATTATAAATTTTGTAACGAATTTGGTTAAGTTCTTTTCGAGTTTGGGTTTTACTGGATGTACTTTCGATTCGGAACCAATTCATTTACTTTATCATCAAATATATATGGTAAGTAACCGAAATAGTTATTTGAAAATCTGGATTTCTTTTGAAATAACTAAAAAATCAGCATAAAAATATGAAAGTAACTGAAAGTATAAAGTAAATAATCTGAGAAAGTAATTGAAATTACTTAATAATAATAAAATAATATGAGAAAAGTAATCAAAGGTACTTGCAAATTTATTAGGGAATATATATTGTAATCAAATATAATATATGTATTATAATAATTATATTTCTTGCATATATAACTGTATTTGCTTATTATAGAATTTTATTTGTATTACTTTTATCTTGTTTCACAATTCAAGAAAAAATAAAATTTGTTAGATTTATTTTATCTGTTACATATGTTTGATATGCATTTGTTCTGTATCCAGATTATGATCTGTATTTGTTCCGCTTAATCTGGATTTACTGTTTGATCTGCATTTTTTGATCTGTGTCACCATTCGAAGCCACTATCTTTCCATCAGATGGTGAAAATAATTATAATTTTCATGCCAATTAAATCTTCATGGTTTACTTCTTAATGATACACCAAAAAGCAGAGCAAAAGAGTATATATCCACACTAATTTGCTAAACATGTCTAATCTTACTGTTTAGAGAGTTTTGAGGTTTATAACAAAAACAAATGTTGAAAATGAGAATCAAACATTAAAACAGCAATCTACTACTACTATCAGTTTATCACTCATTTTACGACCGGTGAATTTTGTTTTAAATAGTTTAGTTATGAGTAAAAAGGTGGCGGGAAAAGAAATATCGAGAAAGGAATATGCGTTAACCAAACCGGTTTAAATCCGGTTCAAAATCTGTTTTCTTTCTTTTCGGGCCTTATCACATTTTTGACGAAGATGATGATGATAAGGCAATTCTATCGACCATCATCGTCTTCACACTCCCTCTCTCTCACCACTCACACCACCATGCTTTCTCTCACGGCGACCACTCTCAAATCCTCAATCTTCTCTCCTTTCAGAGCCACCCATGGATTATCCTCTCACTCCATTACCCGACCCGTTAATCCGAAACAGTTCACCATCAACGCCTCCCTGATACCCGCTTCCAGCCGACAAGCCCCGGCCAAGCAACAGCTCTACCAGCCTTTCCGTCCTCCTCCGTCTCCGATTCCTCCCAAATTTCGATCCCTCGACGCCGCCGGAAAAATCGAAGTCCTCGCCGATCGATTGGGTCTCTGGTTCGAATACGCTCCACTCATTTCCTCCCTCTACACCGAAGGCTTCACTCCTCCCACAATCGAGGAGCTCACCGGAATCTCCGGCGTCGAACAGAATTGCCTCATCGTCGGCGCACAGGTCCGCGACTCTCTGGTCCAATCCGGCGCCAATCCGGAGCTGATCGCCGCGTTCGACACCGGAGGCGCCGAGCTTCTCTACGAGATCCGTCTCCTCAGCGCAGTCCAGCGTATCGCCGCCGCTGAATACATCGTCGAGAAGGGATTCGATACTAAAGGAGCTCAAGATCTCGCGCGAGCGATTAAGGATTATCCTCACCGTCGTGGAGACGTTGGGTTTGGAGATTTCGATTACTATTTACCAGGAGATTGTCTCGCCTTCATGCTTTACAGGAAAAGCAGAGAACACAAAACGACGTCGGAGCTTAGAACCACATTGCTTGAACAAGCTCTTGACGTGGCTGTAACAGAGAAGGCCAAGAAGGCTGTGAGTCGGGAGCTACATGGAGAGACTAAGGAGGAGAGAGCGAAAGAAGAGGAAATCAAAATCATTCGTGTTCCTGTGGTGAGGTTGAGGTTTGGAGAAGTAGCGGGAGCGAGTTCTGTTGTTGTTTTACCTGTTTGCAGAGCGGAGGAAGGAGAAGAGATGGTGAACGAAGCTCCGATGGAGTTTGAAGCAGGAGGAGAGTTTGGTGTGGTGGAAGCTGAGAAAGAATGGAGTCGATGGGTGGTTTTACCGGGTTGGGATCCGGTGGTGGCGGTTAGGAAAGGGGGAGTGGCGGTTTCGTTTAGAGATGATAGGAAAATGTTGCCGTGGAACGGGAAAGGAGAAGGGATCATGGTTGTGATGGATAGAGAGAAGAAGACGGTGGAAGCTGAAGATGGATACTATCTGGTTGTGACTGAAAGTGGGATGAAAATGGATAGAGGATCGGTGTTGAAGGAGAGAGGAGTGGAAGAGAGTTTAGGGACGGTTGTTTTGGTAGTGAGGCCGCCGAGAGATGACGATGATGATTTTCAGATAAATGATGAAGATTGGGATTAGAAAAAATATCATTACAGAAAGAATAATAGCTACTTAGTAACTTCCATGAAACAATACTCATGTTTTTGGCAAATATGTAATTCTTGGTTTGATGGAGTGTTTCTAGCTACCTCAATTGGCTTTTACAGGCTCTTTTTAAGTATGAGTCTGCTCCAAAATACTCACCATAATTTTGCATGAGCTACATTTTGTGCAGCTAAGAAAAATGTGTAAGGAGTAGGTGATCATATTGCAGCTTCTAAAAGCCAATCGTGCAACACTACAATAGAACAAAACATTGAAGTAGCAGTTGAATAAGATTGTTCCGCAAAGATCCAGAAAACCAAGAAGTATCGTAAATACTTTACAATTACAGACACCTATGCATCTAACTAGTAAACTAACGTTAGGCAAGAAATGCATCCAATCAAAGCTTTAAAACTAGTCTCAGAAGATCGTTTGTGATACATGCATCAAAAAGTGACATTGCAATCTTTCTGACCTCTAAGTATTTACTTCACGAAACAGAACAGACGCAGTAGAATGTTACTGGGAAGGACCAAACGCTGAGAACTTGGCCTGTCAAATCAAAAGGTGGAGAGATGAGATTTTTCAGATTATTCATAGTTCTGAAACCAAAAAAGACAGAACAGACATATCTGCCTTCCTCGAAACATTTCACTAGCTGGATTAGCAGTCATGGCTGATACAAGCATTAGCTGGTGCGAAGTTTCTCACACGATCGATAAGTGCAGAAAGCTCTTGGTTAGCGTAATCAAGCCGATCATTTGAGACCATAGACTCCGTTAGCAGAGTTTCCGTGAGTGAATGAAACGTTTGAGCAGAGTCATCATCACCAATGCCCTGGCCGTTTTGATTATCACCACTAACAATGGGACTTTCCTGTCTCCACCGTACCAGAAAGTACTGGTCCGGTATATGAAAACAGTTCTTCACAGCCAGCACCCGAAGCGAATGCCTGCACAATATCCCCGAATGCTGGAACTCCTTGCACGAACAATGAATCTCCTCGCTTTCCGGATTCCAGTACACACAACACTCCCCTTCCATTTTCTTAAAATGGTGTACGATGTATGGACCATTGGCCATCTCAGCCACCGCGTACTGAACAGACAACACCATCTCGCTCTGCAATACGCTGAAGGCATAAGGCGTCAGAACCCCTCTCGCGTGATGTTCCATAGGCATACATGTTTTCATGCTCGGATATGGCGGGATTTGCTTGGCTAGACTCGCAGCGGCACTGACCTCTTCAAGTAATCCTTGCATGCACGTCTGTCCAGCGACGATTCTTTTCAAGAAAGAATCTATAGAGAGGTTAAACTCAGCAGTCATAGTCTGAGCTACGAAATGTTCTCTAGTGTAACAAGGTGACCATGACACTCTGCACGAGTAAAGCAAAGCCGCGTGCCTATCTGGAACAAGGCCAAACCGAGTGACAAAGAGATTCCACTGCTGCTCAAACTCATCCACGTTCCCTACCCGGCATAGCATCTCAAATCCAGCTCTAAACTCATCATAGTGCGACCCAAGAGTCTGAGAAAACCAGCTCGCTAGTTTCGAGAGTACATGCCACATCGATATCAAATGGTTGGTATTTGGCAGCTCCCTCGCGATAGCATCTTTAAGTCCTGTATCTATATCCGTCAAGATTGTCTGAGGATGTCGTCCCCTCATGAAACGAACAAAGGTCTGTCCAAAACAAGAAAAACAAGTAGAGCATGAACACAACATATATATATCTACATATATGTACTCTTCTTGAATGCACAAACCTGTAACGCCCATGTGAAAGAACGAAGGCTCTCTTCCTGCAGCAGCACACACCCCAAAAGAATCGCCTTGCCATTGTTGTCTATACCAAAAAACAACCCAAGAAGCAAACCATAAGTGATTGACCGATACGTGGTGTCGAATACAACCACATCCCCAAATACAGAGTAAGCCTGAACAGAGTCCCCATAAGCCCAAGCAAGGTTCTCAACTTTCTGGTTCTCATCTGAAGTACAGTCGTAAGCAAAATCCATATCTCTCTCAGCCAAGGCTTTACAAGACTCCAAAAGCTCAAGCAAGTCCGTCTCTCGCTTCTCAGTAAGGAAAGCATCGTTCTCCTGAACAGTCTTCTTGCAAGCCCTAACAAAGTTCCTAACATCCTTCTCTATAAAAGGCAATTGCCCAGCCTGAACACCTTTTTCAAGCTCCAGCAACTTCACAATCCGATTCACCGGAAATCCAGCTTTCGACAGCAGAAGAATCCGATCCTGATCAGCTTGCTGGATCTTCCGATACGCAGGGAGCATCCTCACTTGGTCATCTTCCAGAAGCTCATGGTTATGAACATTGCTGAATTGCGAAACGTACCACTGAGTCGCACCATCAACGATCTCTTTAGTCAGATACAGCTTTGCGTCGCATCCACATCGCACGGACTTGCGTTCGCGAGGGTGCTCCACATTGGCTTTCTTCCTCGGCTGATTGAAACCGGAACGGTAGCAAACGAAATCTCTCCGATAGACTCCTAAATTCTGGGATTCCGTGGAGCGTGCTTTGCGAATCGAGAAACCGCTCTTCCTAGCGAACGTGATGTAGTATTCAAATGCCTCGTCGTCGGTTCTGAATATTTGACCGACGTAAGGCATGAACACGGAATCGTACGGTGATGATGATGATGGTGTTGTTGTTGCTGTTGTTTCCATCTCGCTTTTAGTTACCTGGTTGTAGCTTGAGTCGTCTCCTTCGACTCTAATGTAGCACTTCCAATCACCACAGGGACACTGCTGGCGCCGAATCCAGATGTTGTTCAACGACTTCAACGCCATGACCAGTGGGAAACTTTCTCGACGATATGGATTAGAAGAAGAGACACATCGGAATCTTAACAAATTGAGCTAATTCAGAGACCCTAGGGTTCAAACTCTGCTAGCGTCTCCCCGGAAAAGGATCTGGGCTTCTGCTTGCTTCTCAGATTACTCTACCAAACGACGATCAATCACTTGTGGCAGGAGAGGAACAATCGGTAAGGAGAATCGAAAAATCCCTAAGGAATCGGATTTCTACAGCTAGATTTCTGGGTGATACAACACTCTCTGCGTCTGGTTTCGAACTCTCGAACTCTCTCTGGGTTTTGGCTCTCACAATTTGGGGATTTCTATTCCTTTTTTGTTGACTTTTTCTTTTTCAATTTAATCGATTCCCCCTTTGAAAAATGGGTAAAAGGTAAAAACAAAATTACACGGAAACAAACAAATGTTAAAACATGTTTTTTTTTTTTTTTTGTTCAAAATGTTAAAACATGTTAAAAAGTTAAATTACACTACCTCATTTGACCATTTAAACTGCTTTTTATAACAGTGACAAACATACACTACTTCGGACTTAGAAAATCTTTTGCAACAAATAAAAAAGAACACTTTCACTTAAAAGCCAATTTTATTAAACAAATTGTCTATATTCCTTTCTAAAATGAGCAATTTCTTTGAGAAACGAAATAAAAACCAAGAAACGAATTATAGGAAGAAAAAGAAACAAAAAAAAAGGTGAAATGAAAAACAGAATCCAGAAAAGGGCGTGAAGTCATCATAATATTACACAGAACCAAGAACAAAAGCATCACTGTCGTCTCTGCCTCTCTTTCTCTCTGCCTTTGCAAATGAAAAAAAAAATCCTTCAGAAATTATATGATGATGATAAGTCCACTCTCACTTTGATTCATCCTCAACTTCAGTTTTCGATCTAAAAACCTCTGCACACTAATCTGCCATTTACTCGTAATCTCCATTTTCTGATGACCCATTTCCTCTCATTCCTGCTCAACACAAAGCAGAAACAAAAACAGTCTTAAGCATTGATTTACCAAATCTCCATAAACCAAAGATGAAGTTTTTTGTTACCTGACAAATCATACCCAGTCCCTCCCCATTCAGAAGGCCGGGCGTGTGTCATGTGCATGCCTTGAGGTGGTTGCATCATGAAATGACCTCCACCACCTAATGCATTGCTACTCATACTATGATGCTCATCGTTTGGGTTTCTTCCGGAAGATTCCATTCCAGAATGGAAGCCAATCAAAGATTCTGTGCCAGGTGGAGAAGGCAACATGTTTCCACTTCCTGAAGCATCATCCCCTCCTTTCACACCATTTCTTCCATCCTTCTTTCTCTCTAGCTGAAATGTACCAAGAATCACCTGTAGGGCAAACCAAAGTCAGAACCAGAGACGTGACAAATGATCAAAAACTCCATTTCGAAATTCATTTGTGGCATTAGTTTAGTTGTATGGAAGGAAGCAACGTGTGAGACTCTACATTCACATGTGAAGTTAAACTACAAGACAAGAGGAGAGATACCTGAACTGGACCAGCAGCCTTTAGGAGACCCCCAACTCCTCCGCCGAAAATCTGACCATCTGAACTAGATAAACAAACGCTAAGGCCGCCAGTTTTACCACCATGCTCGCCCCGAATATAAGATCCACTAAGTGAGAGGATTTCGTACTGACCCTGAATACAAGTTTGCAATTCTAAAGCAAGTTGGTGATTGATCATATGCAACTCTCAAGCATGTATGTCAAGAAGCACGCAAGATTCTTTAGCTGTAAAGGAAGTTTCTTTGCTACAAAACAGATATCTACCGCTCAAACACATATTCTACATTTGTACTTGATACAAGGGTTCTGAAATTAAACAGTTCCCATAAGAAACCAAATTCATAGGCTCTAAATTCTAATTCAACATCAGCTCACAGAAAAGAGAAGAAAAAATGTTTCAGGTCCTTTCTTCCAGAGTAAACTAGATAGCCCTTTCTAATTCCAAACTGTTAAATCTTCTTATACGGAGCCAATTCAAGGACTAGTTAAGAGGGAACAGATAGCAACAACAAGGGAATCACCTCATAAGATACACTGGTTCCTGATGCGAGGTGAGACAAGGATGCGTTGGAGATTGTGCCAGATGCAGAAAGAATGCATAACTCATGCTTGCTTTGCTCAGCGAAAAGGATAATTTTCTGAGCCACATCCTATCAAATTAATACCGCAAAGCACATAAGAAGAAAGAAGAGAACACCCAGTGGACGAGCTCTATAGCAAACCCGATTTCAACTGATGCTAGATCAAGTCTAAACCAAAATATTTCCAGCTTTACCCAAAGAAAGCCTTCAAAGTAGTAACATAGACAAATACTCAAATACTCACCTCACCAGGAGTTATATTAACAACGTGTGGAGTAAAACTTTGCCCAGTTTTCCCTGCAACGAGAGAACATTTACGTGAAGCTCAAAAATTGAAAACGGCAAGAGGAGTAAAATACACTAAAAGGTGAAACTGGTGAATTATTGATCTCATAAACTGATTTGAATCTTTAGAAAGAACGCAGCAGCCATGTCAAAACAGAATAGTTCAACCAAAGACTAGATCATTGCTATCGCAAGATGTAGATGATTAGTAATGCCACAAGTTTTAAAGAAAACAAAGGCAATCGATCACAAAGACAAGTTCCAGAAAAATGATGCAATATTAGAAACACGAGTCTATCCGTTCTTCAAAAAAAGTCTTTGCTCCAAAACATCACACATTTGAAAGCACAGAGAGTGTCTATGGAAAATAAGAGCATGAGAGTTACATATAAATACCAAAACTGAGAATTTTCGGTTCATCTCCAAATGGAAATATACAGTAAACGAAACAAGATACGTACAGCCGGATTCGATAAATTAGCACCAATCAGCAATGGCATAATTCACATAAAAATCGAGAATTTACGATTCCGGATCAAATTTTAGCAAGAAAATTCAATACTTTGGATCAAATTTTTCACCAACTGGATGAGAAAGCGAAAAGGGTTTTGTATTCCCAAGCGAAAGAGAGTGAGTTACGCACCGACGGAGCCCAAAATGGATTTTCTGGACCCGGATTTAGGCAGAGGCGAAACGCCGGCGGCAGCAGCAGCGGCGGCTTGCTCTCTCCTCTCTCGAGCAGAGGAATTGCTAGCAGAAGACGCCAATTTCTTAGCCGCCAAGGCTTGCGCCGGCGTCTCGTACTTCCTCGGACGCCCTCTCTTTCTCTTGACCGGATCAATCGGAACCGTCACAGCCGAAGACGGCACCGAGTGAGGGTAAACCGATAGAGAGGGGGACCCATCGTTCGGTGGCTGTGGCAAATTCCCATTGTTGGAGGAAGGAATCGAGTTTCCGGCGGAAGTGGAAGAGGGTGCGGCGGAGACGGTGGCGGGATTGTGGTGGGGGAGGTGATGGAAAGGATGGTAGTAAGGAGAAGTGAGAGGATGATGCTGCTGCTCTTGGTGGTGGTGCCTTTCGTTGGGTTCCATTCCTTTTTAGATAGAGAGCAAATAAAAATTGTATTTTTTTTTTCTCTTAATTTCTTTTTCTTTTAGTTTCTTTTAGGGTTTTATGGCTTTACGGATTTCAATTTCTTTTTTTTCGCCTCATCTTTTATATCGTGTTGTCGTCGTCTGGGATTTCGATGTGTTTTCAGCCGTCGGATCAAACTTTTGACTTCGGATTCTTGACTTTTGGGCTCTGCCGATGCTTTTTTTGTTCATTTTGGATTTTTATTAAACCGATGTCTTTATATCTTCTTTTTAATTTTGGCCAGACCCTCTCTTCTCCTTTATATGTCTATCTATTTTTGCATGTTCGACTAGGCCTACCACCTACGGGATTGGGCATTCGTTTTTTTTTTAGTTCAGATTGGTTCAGTTCGATACCTTTGAATATAAATTATGGACGTTGGAGATACTAAATATTTGTGAGCTGATTGATGGTACTAACCATTCTTCTAATGATTTGAATCATCGGTAGTAATTGATTATAAATCAATGGTCTTCTATTGGTAATTTGTTCGGATTTCTTCTTTTGGTAATACCTACGATTTTTTACATATCGGTTGGGTCTTTCTTATTGAAAAATCTTGATGGTTTTCACCAAATACTGTTTATAAATTATTTCCAAAGGATGTAAACGACTATGTAAATTATATTTAGCATACAATGTATATGAATTTTTTTAAATTGAATCAGTATACAGAAGAATCTACTTGAAGCAACAACAAAAAAGTTTGAAAATGATTGACCGGACGAAAATGAGTTTTAGAGGACTATAGGAGATACAGACAGCTTGAATAGGGTAATATCAAAATAGGATTAAGTCATTCTTCTCTTGTTAATGTATTTTCTGATACAGTGTGAATATGTGATCAACTATGGTAAGGCTTTTTTAACTCTTAATGGGTTTAGAAGTCATGGCTCCAAAGAAATAGAGTCGAGACATAATGAGAAAACAGCAAGAACAACCAAGAGCGTTAATATGCAATGTAAGGAAACTAAAGGACAAACCGGAGAGGGGTGATGAAACCAGTCAGAAAAGAGTATCCAAGTGTAATGGAAAAAAGGTTGTAAAAGAAGGTGATTCTAAACAAACAATGTGTATAGATGTAAATAAAATCAGTCCATTGTAAGTTCTAAGATTTTTATTATCATTGGTAGTCAAACCAACAACTACAAATGCAACAATGAGAAATGATGATCAAGTCTTTGATATTGACATAACTTTTTTTTAGTATAGCTGTATAGGCGCTCGAGACTAGAGACTATGGGGTAATAGGATTTTCAAGATTTTGAATAAGATGATTTTTATAGTTTTGTGACATTTTGAACAAATTCCTTTGCTTTTGATATTCTTCTTTCTTTTCGTTTTGAATTAACCACGCTTATTTTGTTGTTCTGTCTACATATTTTGCATTGATTTTTCATTTTTGTTATGCACTAATATATATGTGTGCATAATTGTCTATAGTCTATATTCATTTACTATCACTCACCAATAAAATATAAATTATCACTACCAAACATATATACAAGTACAAGTGGATGAAGGTATTTAATGTTAATTCAACAACTATGTTTGCTTGACCAAGTCATATTTTTCATTTAAAATTGGGTCTTTGGCTTTTCGGAACAGTGTGAAAGGCAGAGACGGAGTCCAAACCAAGTGGAGTTTCACAAATTATTATACTTTTGCAGCCATTTCTTGTAAGAAAATCTTGTTAGGTTTAAGTCAATTTCCTTAGCGCTACAGATTTGACTTCCTTGGCAATTTATTCTTTTAACAAAGAAGTTTGTGATCTTAGATCTGTAATTTTTGTGCACATATAATTAATCGTTGGTAATACCTCTATGTGGCGTAGATCATCCATCTCAAAAGTTTATTCCAAAGGTTTAAGTTTACTTTGGCATGACCAAACTTTTCTTGTCACCAATTTACATTCACTTGGTAACTTTTTGTTTTTATTTTGTTTAAAACGTTAAAACCATTTCGTTAAAAGGTCTAAAAAATGTCCGCTCACAAATTTTGTTGCTGCCACTGAGGGTAAAAAGAATGCTTGCAAGAAATGAAAAGCTAAAAAAGACAAAACATTTGGTTCACATAATAGACTAGTTTACCCAATCCTTAAAACAAAAGCGCTAGTTTAATAATGTTGTATTCTATTTTGCTCGGTCAAGTTTGGATAAAAGTCAAAGCGTTTGCGCCAAAACAAGCGAGTAGAATGATTGACAGCTACTCAATAATATTATCATATATGCAAGTGTTTGATAATGGACCGTGCTTATAAGTGCGCACATCAAACACAAAGACCTCAAAGCACGATTCTGGAGAAGGAAAACAAAAACAAAACCACAAAGACAAAACAAGAGCGAGAGAGAGAGAGAGAGGATGGAGAGACAGTTACATGAGACCGTGGGCGTGGAGGCTGCTTACGTTGAACGAGGCATCGGAAAACATGACACGTCTCCGGGAAACGAGAAGGAAAAATCCCATAAACATAGGGGAATATTTCACCTCCACCATCACTCAAAAGATGAGAAAGAGGAAGACAAGAAGAAAGATGGATCAAAGAGAGAGAAGATAGCTGCAGCAATGGTTGGTCTCGGAGCCACCCTCGCGAAGATTAAGCATAAGAGCAGCGGAGGCGGTGGAAAAGGGGGACAAGGAGGAGGAGCAGAGGAACAAGAAGAAGGCGAAGAAGGAGAAGAGGAAGAGGAGGAAGAAGACGAAGGAGACGATGGTGGGGACGAAGAAGAGGGAGGCAAGTTTAGTGCTTTCATTACGATGATCGCTGAAGCCTTTGAAGAGTAACAATCTATTTTATGATCACCTTGCATTTGTTGTAATTTTCTAATTTTTCTTTTAAACTTGCTATCAAATTTTAGCATTTTTAATCTTTCTCTTCTGTGGAAACTTTGAAATGGGATGTTGAATCGTAAAATGTTAAATAGGTTAATATATTATTACGATCTTGATATGTATTTGAAAAAATAATTAAGATATGCATTTCTGCCTTTTCTTGTAGGGATAAAATAAGTATATCATAGATAAATGCATAATTGCAAAACTAAAAGAAATGTTTTCTATCAGAAAAAGAAATATATATAACTGCATACTACTCAAATCTTTTGACTTTTTTTGTCAACGCGTAACTGATCAAATCTCTTCACTTTTTTAGTCTACATAATCGACTAAATTCCAATTATTTATAAATAAGATATACAATTAAACAGAAAATATAATTATTACGGATCAAACCAGTAAGCATGGGCTAAATGATGAAAAGAGATGTATTACGAAAATGTTTCAATTGTTAATTGCATAAAGAGTAACTTTCAAAGTGATAAGGCTTAGCTTGAAATAGACATTTGATTAGGATATGATAATGAACTAGCGTTGGTTGTAATGCATTTATTAAGATATTGACATGTTGATTCTCTGTCTTGCATAAAGAAATTCATAAACATAACATGAGACAAACCTTAAAGAATTAAGGCATAAAGTCTTAGCATGAATTGGTAAATCCATTCAGAGAAAATAATGTATCAGTGAAGCAAGATTATCTTTCTCTTGGATCAAGATTGATATATTTGATAATTTGATGAGCTATCTTCATCTGTGTATAACTTGCGATGTTAAATAAGTAGCTTAGATTATGAACTGCAAAAATGTTAAAGACGAGTGATAGATAATCAATAAAATAATTTATCAAAACTAGTTCCTTGCAAGATCGAGGATCAACCAGACAAACATCAAAGACTAAATCATCTTTATTGAGTTGTGTTCTCACGGTCGGTTGACACTGGTAGTATACTGAACCGGTTTGGTTAAATGGTATTGGTAGTTGTAAGAAGTAATGGTTCCACACTTCCACTCTCATTTACATAACTTCACTTGACCCTACATATAGAGAAAACATTGTGAAGAGAGAAAAGAGTTAGACAAATTGATAATGGAACAATCGAGGGTCAAAACGTTTTAGAAAAAGAGAGTCTGAAAAAATAACTAGACTGACAAAAAAAATGAAGGATACAAAAAAAAATCGGCTTGTAGTTAAAATTGGTTAACAAGGTATCTGGTTCAAATCAGTTTGGCTCGTTAATTCCAACTCTTCAATCCGATTCAGTCTCAACTTCGATTTTGAACTTGATGGAACGGAACTAACCATCTAATTAGGTCAAATAAACGAGTCGACTCCGGTTGTTTGAGAAACAAGATACTAAGATTAAGACAATTTGAAGCGAGCAGATTTACATGGTACACTACCACGAAAGAGTTCACTCTTTTTTAGGGGACAGACATAAAGAAACATACGAAACACCAAAAAGTAAATAAGAGTTTTTTTTGCTTCTTCAACAAGCAACTAAACCAAAACATACTAACTTCAGACTTCTACTATTACTACTTCTCCTGAAGCTTCATCATTTCGATTCCTTGTCCCACACTCTTTAATTCCCATCATCTGATGATTTCAAGTAAAGGGTTTCACCACCATCCCCTGATCCTCTGCCTTCACCGCCCCCACCACTTCCCAGTTCAGGCTTTCCACGGCCAAAGTCATGAAACCCACCAGCCTCTCCCTGAAGGATATGGAGACCACTGCTTCCTCCTCCGCTGCTTGAGCTCATCCCGAGCTGGCTATGGTGCATTTGCTGATGCTGAAGCGTTGCATAAGGCTGCTGCTGCTGCTGCTGAGCATACAACATTGAAGATCGAGCCGCCATTAGAGACTGCTGAGTCATCTGCTGCTGTTGAGTCGCTTGTTGCTGCTGCAAATAGTGTGACCCTCCTTCTCCCTGGATCATCCCACCACCAGCAGATCCATACTGCCAACAATATACCAATGAGTGTTTCAATTTCCTACAACAAAGTTTAAAACTTTTTTTGATCTAACTGTTACCTGGCTATGCACATTTGGAGGTTGAGGCTGAGAATCTGCAATTGCAGCTAAGTACATTAGGTTGCGTTGAAGCCTTGCCTGATTCCTGTAACCATTAGGTAACCACTTTGATCATTTATTATTATTAAACAGATCATAAGTGAAAATCAAGTAGATATGTTGGTCTTACTCGGCGCACTCGCTGAGCTTTCCAGAGTTTTGAGACTCAACTATCTTCAGAATCAACGACTTGTTCTCGTCCAGGTACTACAGATTAACAATACCATCATCTTCAATAATCAGTACAGTAATGGTATAAACAAGAATCGGTTATAAAAATTCGATCTTTTTTATGATTGGAATAAAGACATAGGAGACCCCAGTACTTTAGATTCCGACTCATCAAAAGACAAAAACGTTGAAACATCACAAAAGTGTATATGAAAGATTTTCTTTCGAAAAGATTTTGAGGACCACAAGAGTGTGATTAGGACCAGATGTCGTTCGGACCACAAAGTATATCTGGTCATGTAAGTAAAAAAAGGAACACTTGGACTGCAAATACACACAGATCTAATGATAACAATCTAAACAGGACCACCACATTCACATAAATGGCTTTGTGGTTTTTGCCATCAATGAAACTTCCAGAACCCGAAAACCAAGACAAAGAGAGAAGGCGAGAAATGTGAACAAATCTTCAGTTCCCAAGATTTGTCTGTTTTCACACATTATTTTTCATTACATGTTTCAAGAACTCAAAACAGCTGGACCCTAAATATGGTTTTCTTAGAGAGAATCTCTTCAACCCTGCAAAAGGACATTCACTTTCGCCGAAATAGCCTCATAAATCTTAATTTTATTGAAAAATATTTCAAAGTTTGTCCGGTTTATACAAATTGGCAAAACCAAATCAACTTCCATTTCAACAAGAGATATAAAATGATACTATACTAAATATTTTTCGAAAATTAAAAAAAAAGTACTTCAATCAATCATTTGGTGACATAGTAAAAGAAATCTGAAGCTGATGCAAAATACAAAAGACCAAAACATCAACAAAACCGACTTCACTACACAGATATACTAAAACTAAATAAAAAATATATATCCATGGAAATAAGAACAAACAAGAACCAGTAATCAAAATCTAATTTAATATGGAGAAAGAGCAAAAGAAAAGATTCTTGGGAACTTGCAAGCGATTTTTCATCACTTTTGTGAGTATGAGTTCAAAGAAACATATAATAAAGAAATATGTAGCAGAATAGAAGTAGAAGAAGAAGCGAAAAGAAGAAGAAGAGAAGAAGAAGAAAACCTGCTGGATATGATCAGAGGTGACATTGCTGGGGTAGTAACCAGCCATCATGGGCTGCATCTGCATCAGGTGCTGTTGCATTTCTTTTGCTATTTTATATAAAACCTAGTTATTCCTTATTTATTTTTATTTTTATATATGTTACAAAAATGTTTTATAGAGGCAACCCCCACCACTAAACCCAAAGGAAAAAGAGAAGTCGCCAAAGAGACAGAGAAAGAGAGAGAGATATATTAACTTTTGTATCTGTCTCTCTCTCACTTCATCTGTATATAGAAAACTCTTTACTATTGAAGATGTGTATCTGTGTGTGTTATCTCGCTTTCTCTCCTCCACAAAAGTTGTTTTGCGTTAAAAGACTGAGAGAGACAGTGAAGTCTCTTAAATAGAGAGAGAGGAGAGGGAGAGAGAGAGGAGAGTCTTTTTCTCTTTTTCTTGGGTTTTGGGGTTTGGTTTTGTTGGTTTCTTTCTGTCTCATCCTATCTCTGTCCCTGCGAAGAAGAGGAGGTCACGTGACGACGAGTCATGCTTATTATAGAGACGTGAGACCTTTACATATACACTACATATATGTATAATTTATTTATTGCTTTGAAGTTTGAACCCTTAAACTGTAGTGAGGAACTTCTTTAATTTATCGAAAACTTTATTTTATTTTATGTTCAAAACGAAAATGAAGAACTTTTTCCAAATTGTAATTGTAAGACTATTTCGCGTGTATATGCATCTGAAAATTTTGAATATATGTATTTCCTCCATTATTATACTAAAAGATATCTTACTATTTATTTTTAATTGATATTTTAACTTGTCGGTTATTTTTTCTAATGTTCTTTGCAATAACTTTCAAAAAAGATTGATTTGATTTGTATAACTGAATCAATTCTAAATGATGTTCAGACTAATTTTGAGGTTCATGATTTGAAACCACATAGACATCGAAATTCGACCACTAATCTTGACCACAAAGAATACTCGACCAGCAAAACACTGCCGGTATCACTTGCCCTTGGTTTGAAGTTTGAACTCCTTAATACTGATGAAGCTTGACCAAAGGATCTCTAAAGTTTTTGAAATGCTTTGGTAAGAAAATTTAAAAGTTAAGTTGAGTTTATTTGATGAGTTCCTCGCATTATTTTTTGTTCGAATTCTTGAAGTACGTTTCGATGGTCGCTAGATTTTAAAGGAACCATATTTGACAGCTAGATTATCTTTGCGTGGTTATATTAATTCCACGTTAAGCCCTCTAGAGATGTAGTTAAATATAAACTAACATCTTATTCGTTGATACCAACAATGGATCCGAGATATTCCTTCTGCATATATGAACCACGGAGGCTCTACTTTTAATGTTTGTTTGTTTAATATTGGTACCCAAAACTATAGTATTACGTATAAACATTAAATTAATCAACAAGAATAACTGGATTGTTTTCTATTCCCGATTAATTATGCCTTTGAGACAATAATTAACGCAATTGTGTTTCTATATATCAAAAGCAAAACCGAAGACAAACAAAACTAAAAATCCTATTAATGTTCTCACATCAGAACTACTATATTTGAACGGCTTATAAGAAAATTTATGAAGACATTGGAGAATAGGTTTTATCAAGATGTTGGAGAACAGTTTTATAATAAAAAAAATAACTTTTAAGTTTATAAATTAATTTGAGGCAGATGTGAAATCTTCTTCCATGGGAAAAAAGTAACCTTTTTTGCAATATATTTTTGTTTGATAAAAAACCTTTTCTGCTAATATTATTCGAACGACTAATACGAAAATTTATCAAGATAGTAGAGGATAGATTATTATTTTTTTGCCAACATTGTAGAATAGATAAATAAGGAAACTCAAAGACGTAGTTTATTGAGCTGAGATTTTTGAGGTTAGACACGAAATTTACAAAGGTTTTTTTATCAAAAATTACAAAGGTTTTATCACAACAATAAATGAGATGTTGTACGTGTAAGGTGGAATCACGTTGAAGAAGAATATGTCCGTCGGTCTTTTAAAGACCGCTTCTATCCAAATAATACTTCTTGTCAGTTTTGCAGATTTATGACGTCATTTTGAGATTCGAGCTGGTTCGTGATTTCTCCCACGCGCTCTTCTTTCACGCACTTTTATTTTATACGTCATCTTCTTTTATACATGTATACTCTCTCTTTAGAAATTTTTTTCTGTGATACGCTATTTCAATAAATAATGATTCTGATGTGTTTCTTTTCCTGGAAAAGTGTAAGAAAGAACTGAAACTGATCTCTTTTTGCAACACTTTATTTATTTTTGGTAAATTTTCTTGCAACCCTTTATTCGTGGAAAATAATTAACGTGGTTATACCAAAAGTGTGTTGTATTTTACACAACCAAAATGGATTTCTGCTGCCATCAAATACCAGGACGATGGTTGGGACACCAATTAAAATGAATAGACCTTTTTTATTGAGAGTAAATAAAATCCTTTAGATTTAGTTTTAAAATTGAGCACGAAAATTAAATGACAAAGACACATTTTACATGCAAGCGACCATAACAACAAAACTCCGATGTGTCAAACATGTGATGTCCACGTATATTTTATGTCTTTTCTCGCCTAAAATTTGGCAAGTTTTGTTAATTGTCTCGGTTTTGTAAATAACTAATGAGAAATGCTTAATGGCAAGTGACAGTGTTATTGGGTTTCAGTTTCTAGTAAAAATCTATGTTCAAAACATCGGAAATCATTAATTGGGTAGTGAGACTGAGATTTGGGATTTTTCAAAAATGGGGATTAAGCGGGATTAAACGAGAATGAAATTTTAACTATATTTTATATATTTTTCAAACATTTACCTATATATATATAATATAACTATAATCATATTCCAAAAAATATACTCCTTAGATTATGTAGTATTTAATGCTATTTTCCCTTAGTTCTTGTATGAAAGGCCTATTACTACTTCATGTATTCTATTCTTTTACTCAATATTAATACTAGTTGTTACTTCAATTACTTATTTTAAATGATAGCGTAGAAAAAATAACTTTGAAATTGCTTGGTCGAATCAAATATTAAATCATTCACTACTGGAAACCTCAATTATGTCGGTTCAATAAAACCATGTGCCTAAACCACCATTAATCACGACGAAGAACTCCAACAGAAAATATCCAAGAGACAAAACCATTGGAAGGGAATCATCCCCAACAGCAACAACAACTCCACTGTCAACATTAATTTCAACAACAACGACAATAACTGATGCTTCTATGTATTCTTAATCATCCCGGGAGAGAGCAAGCGGTGACGGAAATGAGTCTGATGAAGAAGAGGATCAATGTGAGTCGCCGTGAAAGTAAGAGGAAATCAAAAGACGGCAAAGAGTATGGCTGTGGTTCGGATTTGGAAAGTGGGAGCGATTCGGAATCGGAGAAGGAAGAGAGACGCAGAAGTAAAAAACGGAGAGGGAATAGGAAGTCAGATCGGAAATCTGATTATGAAATCTCGGAGAAGACGGAGTAGGAAACACGTGACGATGATGATTCGAGTAGTGGCTCGGCCTCGGAATCAGAATCTGAATCTGATTACGGAGAGGGAGAGTGAGGATGAGAGGAGGAGGAGGAAGAAGAGGCAGAGAAGGGAGAGGGAGAGGGAAGAGAGAGAGAGAAGCGTGAGAGAACGAAAAAAAAAAAAATGTCGTTGACCGTTGACCAAATATGAACCACACGATTAAGGTTAATCGAACGGTGGCAGTCCGATGCACGTTTTTTTCTAACGGCGTTTTGCCCGTTTTTTTGAACACAGGTAAAAACAAAGAACAACTCCACCTAATTATTTTTATGATATATATTATTTTTTCTTTGTTTTTTTTTTGAGAAAGGGTTTGCTATCTTTTTTTTTTAGACCGCGATTTTCATATATCTAAATTTATTATAGTAGTACTATTTAGGTATACCTTTACAAATGTTAGATTCTACATCTGACAAGAAATATATGCAAACGTGCTCTATATTGTATACTACTAAGTACCTCAAATAATTTTACTGATTTTTTTTTTTTTAGTTTTTTTTTTCCTTATAGTTACCACTTCCACCTACCAACAATTTATCCGTCTATATAAACGGTTAACAGACCTTTAGCAATATTATTATGCATATTAATTGACAAGTTTAAAATTAAAAAACATTTAGTATACTAATATTACATCCAATGTCCGATGCCTAATTGTAAAAAAATAAATATAATTAATGGACATTTCCTCCTGATGGAAACCTTTGTGCCTAACTTTTGGATTAGCCCTGAACTCTTCTCTCATTGTTGGATACGAAGGAAGCTTTGGCCACTTGTTTCGCAGTCCTTGAAAGATTTTGCTTATAGTGATGATTAAGATTCTTTATAACATGAAAATTACACCAGACTTGGTCGTTTGATGGACCAAATCTTACAAGTTAGATAGATCACATGTATTCACCAGAATATTTATGGACTGCCATGAACAACTTACTTTTGTTCCGATATTTGCCTTTTCGGTGTCACCAGACTTATTTATATCAAGAACTGTTCTCCTCTGGTCTGACTTTGAGTCAGATTTACATCGGTAGCATTTTTTCAGACGATTGGATATTGAACAGTTATTTCGGTTACTAGGAATAAAAACGGATGTAATGCACACAGCACTACTCTAATTTAGTTGAAAGAAACTACTAATCGGTTTTCAACTGGTACGGTTATTTTAAATAATAAACTACACGATTATTTACCGCTTTTAGCTAACTCGTGTTTTCAACCGCAAATAATCTCTCAATCTTTGTGTTTAAAGTTTAAACTCTAAACGGTGATTACCAACCGAATCCTTTAGATCTCTTCTTAGGTACCATCTAATACATCTATAGTATTTGACCGTTCATAACAACATGTAGAAGACCTTGTGATTCTGTCACAATATTGGAATTGTGATAGAGAATTGTAGTGCTATTTGTTCAAAAGATTATAAATACAAGAAAATTTATATAGGATATGTGGGAAATGGAGGATCAATAATTAAGGAATTGGGTCCCAAAAGCTCACATGATCTCTGAAAGTCATGTCCAATCCATCTTTCAAAATTTGCAATAAGGTGGTTGACAAGACTCAACTTTTTTTTGTTTTTTTAGCGACAGGACTCCTCTTCAAAAGTTGATGTTTAGAATAAGATTCCTAAGAAATATAGTGAAATAATATAATAAAATAAATATACACAAAACTTATCCAATGGCACTACTCCCAACTTCGAATTCTTTGTATGCAATGTCTTTGGACTAAGAAAGAAACGTATTTATATAACAAATAACATATTCGATCACACGTACTTTAAAAATGTTTCTTTACTGTTGATTATAACTATTTGCCATATGGTTTAAAAGTTATATTTTCAGCAATTTCATTTTTTTACGAAAATAACAGTTTTAATAATATTAAATAGTGTGAATCAAATATAGTACTATTCGATAAAAATAAATAATATATGGCTATACATATTATTTATTTCATTTCTGTATGGCTGTATTTTTATAGTCAATATTAAAAGAATGCTTTAAAAAAAAATCTTTATAAAGAAAAAGATGCTTAAAAAATTACAGCACTATAGATTTCATTGGTAATAAGATATGCGGATGAAAGAAGTGATTAAGATTTGGTTACAACTCAAGTTTATTGGTTCATGGATTTTTTAAATCCATGTTAGATTTAGAAATCTTAAGAATTAGAAAGATGGATTTTGATATACCAAAGTTTTACCTTGAATTTGTTTCTTTGTATTTTTAACTTAAAAACACTTCCAAATCCACTGAAATCCTAAGTGGATTTCTAATTACACAGGATTTTAATTAGTATTTACAAAGAAATCATTGAGGGGATTTTGATAAATAGTTCAAAATCATTAATCGAAGAAGAGGGATTTTAGTCTAGATTTATAAATCTAATCCATGAACCAATAAAACCCCAAAATTATTTTATAAAAAAACCTATATTATCATCAAATAAGCGTTTGATTTTTTTTTTAAAATATCAATAAACAGTCGGATGTGTTTTGGACGAAAATTTGAAGAAGTTGACCATTTTTGCCTAAGAAAAAAGGAAATGTCCGAAAAGAGGGGCCTATGGCATAAATGATGGCTGGTTACCCTCACGCTCATTTTCATGCCTCTTTTGTCTAACGCATACACCCATATACTCATTTACAGTTGCGTTGGGTATTTATATTTTTAGTAAATTTATACAAATATGGAGCCATACTTGCGTACACATGATGTGAAGGCTAATTAAAGCAGAATTGGTAATGGTAATGATAAAAGAGAAAAGAAAGTGAATGAGTCTTAAGAAACAATGATTTGAGAATAGTGGTCACCATTGATATTGCTTTGTAACTGTGTTTGTGTTTGGTCCAACCAAATTGATTGGAATTACACGAAGAGGGAACATGTGGGTGGGTATGAAGGCATTAATGATTAGCGAGTGACATCGAAATTATTTAGGATCTCTACAAGGAAACATACCGTACTTTTCAACCCATTCCTCTCCTCTTTCACACCTCTAATTTTTTGTTGTTCTTCCTTGTTAAAATGTTAATTCGTTCCACTTTCTTCAATCAATTTGTAATATAGTTTTAGTATTTTGTGGTATATTTTTGTTTTTTGTTTCTTCATTTGAAAGTTAATGCTAGCAATATTCTGTGTCATTTAATCAAAGAAAATATCTGTCATCACGAAGTTACCAAACACTTTTGACATATAATATTTCTATAAAATTCTAGAGCATTTACATTTTATATGGTGATAAAAAAATCGACTGAACAGTAATAAATATTTTCATTTTTCGGTTTTAGAAAGTTGTTTTTCATTCAATCGGTTTTCTAAATTTTATCATAAAAGCTCAAGAAACAAATTTTCGTAAAACTATATCAACCAATTCAATAGCAAAACAAAAAGTTATACAGATACAGTTTCTTTCCCATTCAAACCTATAACAATTATCAAAATCAACTTTGAAAAGAAACCCTATACATATATATTTAGCATGTTGATCATCATGCCTAATTATTCACAGGAATAATAATAATTGAGAATAGTTAGACAAGTCTTATCTTGTTTAAGAAACTTGAGGCTGTGAATTGTGATAGGGAGGGGAGGGTCTGAAGCATGTGACTGAATTCGGTGAAAAAGAAAGATAAAAAAAGAAAGATAAATGACATAAAATTCACATGCCATGTTGGTTTGGGTGAAGCTTTTTTCCCTCTTCCAATGAAACGTCACATCTCCATTTCCATTTTCATGAAATTCAAAGACGTTAATGACCCATCGCTCTATCCTTCCGTTTCACCTTCTAACTACCTGCCGTTTTTTGCTAACTATTCCTCCTAACTCTCTATCTCTAATTCTCTATGTATGTTTTTATTTCTATAAACAAGAAGATCTGACCAAAAAGCACATAATCCATTCTGATCGAGAACAAGAGAAGGCAAAATGACTAATCCTCCCCAATTTTGAGAGTCGAGTGTGTGATCTTGCTAACGTATTTTTCTGAAAGATTTCTTAGCACATTAGTAGAGCAGCATATCTTGTTGCGTTCTCTTGAGATTTATAAACTCGTAGGCCTACTCCAAATACGTTGTCAAGTTTAAATTATTGGAAATGTCTTTTGATCGTTTAACGATATTGAATTATTGGAACTCAACTCTAGTCCACTTCGTGACCTTGATAATCATCCCAGCATATTTTGTTGCCTTGTATGTTCTTTGATTAAATGTCATTCAGTCTCGTAGGCCTACTCAAAATACGTTATCAAAGGTCACGCGATTCACGAACTTTGACTGTCAAAACAATGCCTTGTATGTCCTTTGACTAAATGTCATACAATATAGTCAAAGGACTTTCTAATAATTCAACCTCGTAGGCCTACTTAAAATACGTACTAAAACATGGATGGGGCCTTTGATGATTTGATCTTCCGCTTCAAGGCCTACTAAAAATTCTCGTAGATGTAAAAAAACTGGAAGCGATTTTTGACATGAAAAAATGATTTTCTTACTGTTACACAAATCGGAAAAAAAGAAAAAAAAGTTTATGAATCGGTATAATTTATGAATCGATATATCACAAACAAACCATAAAAAAAAAGAGTATAGGCAAAATGAAGCTCTCTTTCCATAATTCCAGCCTTCTTTTGGTTTTAGTCAGTAATAAAGCATATTATAGCTAAGTAAGTTTTATGTGTTGTGGTTAATATTTTGTTCTTTTATATGCGCCCTCGTAGCTGTTGAGATGGTCATTCCTTGACTTGTGTGTCTGCTTCGGCTTCTGTTGATTTCTTCTCCACGTTAGCCTCCTCCTCTTCCTTTGGAGCCGTTTCGGTTGTCACCGGAGCCGTCATGAGCGAATCAAATTTGTCTGATTTCCCCAATACAATCTCAATCTGTACATGTCAGATGCAAAATAATGAAATCATCGGACAAAACATATATAGTAACATATTTCTTGGCTTAGAAGTTAGAAGGAAGACTAACCTTGGCTTTCTGAACTATTTTCCCTTTGTTATCATCTTTCATATCAACTGTCGACGTCAGAACTTCTGTTTATTTATTTGTTTCACCCAAATAAAATTCTCGTTTGTTAGAAGAAACAAATGGTAATAAAATACAATCAAGAAAAAAATGCTTTTTTGGTGTTTTTTTTTAAAAAAGTCAACGTACTCTTCTCTGTTGCAAGTCCATTGTTCTTCAAGATTTCTGAGATCGTAACCACTGTTGTGATCGCTACACATACACAATTATCAAAAAGTATTTTAAACACAAATTAACATACCAAAAAAAAAAAGATGAGAATAAAAATTAAATGATCGTTAAAATCTACCCATTCCAAGTGCAGAAAGCTCGACCTCATTGTGCTGTTGAATGTACCTCTGCATTATCATAAATGCACCAAAAAATGAAAATCATTTTCCCGCTCTTTCTTGTGTAAAGACATATAGACAATCACTACATTCATAAGTCGGTTGATTCCACAAACTGTAAATCAAATCGACACCAAAGCATTTGTGTAGTCGAGAATGATAACCTTGGCGAGATTAACGTAGAAGAACAACGGTTTCTTGGTGTTAGAAACTTGAATCCTGTTCTTTTTCTGAGTGTCCACGGAGGTTGTGGTTGCAACGAGGATTTTGCTCGCGGGTGTCGCTGTCGGTGCATGAACCGGAGTTGCTACTTCCATCGCCATTAATCTCGATTGCGTTTACAAAAAGTTCTTCTTCTTCTAGCGGTTAAAAGTCTTTCCCTGTAAACAGTGAAGAGGCGTAAAAGCATTTAAATAACAGTTCGATGATAAGAAAGCCAATAAAAAAGTGACGCGTGTTGGTCTCCGGGTTGTTCGTTGACCGAGTAAAAGAGAGAAAGACGGATCATCCTGGCTTCCACTATTTTGCTTCTTTGCATTTCTCACGATCTCTATAGTTCGGTGGAATGTTTTCTATGTAAAAAATGTCATATTCATTCATGCGGTTTGATTAGTAGTGTATTTAGGTTAGAAAAGAAAAATATGGGCCGAAAATATTAGAAGCCCAATAAGAGAATCTCAAAATTGCTCTCATCTTCAAATTAAATCATAACATGATTTCTGGCCCATGCACGTCGTCACCTTAGGCTTAGGTAGAAAAGAATCTAGAGTTCTCTATAAGCGATCGGCACAATAAGCATTTTAACGATTATAAACAAACAGCCTTATGTAGATTCAAGATGTTTTGAGTACAATTTTACATTTTGAAACATAATTTTACATCAATACTATTTCTGACTTTAGCTATAAACACTAACTAGAAAAGCAAAGCCTGATTTTTGGTTGGTCAAGTGTGACCCTTTTGGCTTAGTCCCTGTATAGTATACTACTTGAATATTATTTGAAATATAACAACAGATGACCGATAAAAAAAAAACTAGAAAACCAAAGCCTAAATTATTTGGAGCCTGAATATGAAAGAAACATAATGGGCATTCTCATTTATCATGATCCCATAACCCAAGAGATTATAACAAAGCTGCACCGTACTCTTTTGAAGAAAGCTAATAACTTTTCCCAAAGTGGATTCTCCCACATTTCCACATTTGAACTTTGAACATAAGAAAGTGGGAAGACTTTTCAAAACCATATGTAATCTACTTATCACTCTAATAATATGTAGTGCTACAATATAAATTAATAAAAAGGGTCGAAAAGCATTAAAACTTTATATCGGTTTTAAAGAAGGGCATATTTTTTTCTTTCCTATTATGACTTAACAGAGGTAAGTAGTCTTTTGATAAAACTCAATAATATACAATTATTATTCGGTGAACGTTTATGATTCACATATTACACATCATTATATAAACATCATATGTTTTTGTTTGTTTTGGAACGAGGTTTAACATCAGTGATTTTTGGAACACATCAATCGGCATATAGTAGACATATTAAGCTTTGATTGGTGAGATGAGTTACACTATATTTAGTTTGAGTTATACATATAGGTCTAATTAATAGATAACTCATTTTTTTGATTTCGAGTTTATGTTAAAATGTTACCCATATACACTGACGTTTTGTTGACGGATTTATAATTGGTTTGGTCGTCATAAATTGTCAAAGACATAACGAGGGAATACTATGCATGGCCATCAATAAAAAATAATCCATCTCTTATCACACCAACCACAATTCAAGGATAAGAAAATGTAAAAGCATTCCGTAGCAAATGTGCCCAATAATAAAAAGAAAATGTAGAAAGTAATAAAAGCTAGAGACAAGAGGACCCAGAGCTAGATTCGAAATCACAAGAGTTGGGTCGGAAAGTGCTCTTTCCCCGTGTCGGCGTTAACTAACGTCGTTCAACATTGACGACGCGAATTTAAAAGCGCGACAAAAGCAAAAAGACGATTCACGTGTTCTCCGAGGATGTTTTACATAACGCGACAATATTTCTGTTCAAATTTGTCGACTCATATAAATTAGATTATAAACAGAGATTCGTAGTCGTCGTAGATAAAAGATTCCATTTTATTTCAGTAGTTAACGTCAGTTTATAAATGAAAAACGTGATTATATCTTGTTTTTATCAATAAATTTCGTATGTTCAATTCAACTCATTATCAACTTTAGACTTTGGACTTTGGTTTTGGCCGGACAAGATATTCTTTTTTTCGGATATTTAATTGCCAAGATGAAGAATTTGTTGCCAAAAAGAAAATACTAGAAATAGAAAAAAACTGTTAAAAGAAATAAATGAGAAAAAAGTCAAAATTTAATAACTAAAACTCTAAAAGAGAGAAAAAAACAGAGCCGATAAATATCCAACAGCTTAACAAATTGAAACACAGTTCCAAAACAGTCAGCGCCAAAAACAGAAGCAATCTTTTCTTTTCTTAAGAGAGAGAGAGAAATAGAGAAAGAGAGAGAGAGAGAGAGACGGATAAAGGAGAAATCTGTCTTCCTTGTCTGAAAAACCTCACGGCAGATCGGAAAGAGAAGGATCAAGGATAGGCAAGATCTGTAAGAAAATTCTCTCCCAGCTCTTCGTTATCAATTTTGTTTCTCCCCTGTTTTTGTATTTTGTTCCAGGAAAATGTGATCAAATTTCTGAATCTGTACACAACTTCGAATTTTATTCCTTTTCTTTCAAGAATTTTTTTTGGTGAATAGTCCACATGTGTTTTATGATATCCAAAAATGTCTGTATTTTTTTTTCTGTGTGAATTTTGTTCTCTGCATCAACCAGTAAAACTTGTGATTTGCCAAACAAAAAAATCTGGTGAAAATGACATCGTTATCTGGGTTTGTGCTGGTCATTGAAATGGATTTTAGGATATGTGTTTTGTGTAATTTAGGGTCTTGATAATTATTTATGGGGTGATGATATATGGCAGTAGTTGGAATGGGAAGAGAAGTGGTTGAGTCGGTGAGCAGCGATGCATCATCTGATGAAAGGATTTGCGTGGCTCCCAAGATAGCTGCAGAGGAGGATTATGAGGTCAAGGAATGCACCGACGAGGATTCTCTCTCTGATAATCATTCATCTCCTAATGCAACCACAGAGGTATTAATATTATTGTATGAATACTATTTGTATATTGGTTATATGAATGTTGTTTTGACTCTTTTGTTTTTGGTTATATCACAGCCGTTGAAACCAGAGAACCATCAGGATGAAGAAGATGATTGTTCTGTTGCTGCAGCATCGCTGAGGAATGGCAAGTCTAGAGTAACTCATGGAACCGCTCCACGGTTTAGGTGTGCCCAACGAGCTGAGAAACGCAGAGAGGTAAACTTCAGTTGTATTACATGACTCTCATAATCAAATGGACAAATCTGTTTTCTTCATTGAGTTTAAGTCTTCTTTTGTATGGATTTAGTATTACCAAAAGCTTGAAGAGAAACACCAAGCACTGGAAGCTGAGAGGAACGAGCAAGAACAAAGGCAAAAGGCAAGAACCGTTACAAAATCAATAATATGTGAATGATTCTTAGTCTAGTGAAAATCTAAATGGGAACATAATAAATAAATGCAGGAAGAACAAGAAGCAGCCATTAAGCAGCTTAGAAAAAACCTCAAGTTTAAGGCTAATCCCGTTCCTAACTTTTATTACCAAGGACCTCCAGCGAAACCAGAGCTCAAGAAGGTATTAATCGTTTTCAAGAAAATCTCCCACCTTTGTTTTAGGAAACTTGTGTGACAAGCAAAGCTTACAAAATGCTCTGTTTTGCAGTCTCCTTTGACGCGTCCTAAGTCGCCGAAACTGAATCTGTCTCGGAGAAAGAGTTGCGGCGATGCGATTAGCTCGTCCGGTGAGGAGAATCCGAAGTCAGTCTCTACACGTAACCGACACAGCGTCGGCAGAACAGAATCGAAGCCAGTGATGGCGAATGAAGAAGCTACCGTAGAGGAAGGCGTTTCCAATTCCATAGCCTAATTCTAAACCAAACTTTAATTTCCGGTTATTTCCGGTATTTGTTGGATTTCACAATCGTTCTCCTCGAGCGAATTAATGATTGTTTTTTTTTATTTTCTTTCTCACGTCTGTCTCTCTACTTGATTTCGGTTTTAATTTTACGTAACGTTTTCAATCTGAAATTGTATATTTTAAGTGTTGAGGAACCTTGATGCTAAAGAATGCATCCATTATATCTTTTATTTGTATGAACTTAATGTCATTAGTTGCGATTTGAGAGTTAATATAATACAAATTTTTTTTTTTTTTTGACGACAAACGGCTATTCTATTACTCAAACTCGAGTTGGTGTGGTTACCCACCCCGGAACAGAATAACCAACAAAAGATAAGGACCTAGGGTACAACCTAGCAAGCTTAGCCAGATGATCAGCTTTACTAGTTGAAGCACGAGGGAGATACGAAATAGAGAAGGAGGAGAAAAGTTTTCGTAGACTACTGAACTCCTGCAACTCCGTTGAGAACTTTGGCCAGTCCTCTGGTTTCTCGATCATCTTTAAGACGTCTTGGCAGTCAGTTGCAAAGGCTTGAACGTTGGTATACTGCGCTGCACATTCCATAGCCCACATTAATGCTTCTAATTCTGCATGAAGAGGGGAGATGCGTCGTGGTTGGTTATGGATGCCTAGTAAGCGTTGAGTTCCATCTGGATCTATCCAAATCCATCCAGCTCCGCTGTGGGCTTGTTCTCGGTGCCAAGAGCCATCGACAATACATACATCTCTCAAGCGTATGGCTTGGGTTCCCGTCGTTGAAAGAAGTGGAGCTTTAGAATTGGCTTGGTGCCAAGCTCGACATTCAGCTACTGCATGGCGAACAGTCCCTAATGGGTCTCTGTTGATTCCACGGAAGAGTTTCTCATTGCGGGCTTTCCATATGAACCATATGATCCATGGAAAGGGATCACAATCATCCTCAGCATTATCCATGTTAGGTCTTCTCCAGAATAGATAGTCCATGTTCGTGTATATCCCAGACGAGGGAAATAAGCTTGGTGGCGTAAGAATGGGGGCAAGGGCCCACGTTTGAAGAGCTGGTGGACATTCAAATATGGCGTGGTTAATCGTTTCTTCAGGAGCTCCGCAGCGAGGGCAGTGATTATCACATCTCATCCCTCTGTGATTGAGGTTTTTAGTAACCGCTAAGTAACCTGAAATGATTTGCCATAAGAGGTGCTTAATCTTGTAAGGGGCCTTGCTCTTCCAAGCTTGAACTTGTAAAGGTCGGATACTTGGTTCCGAACATGTTTCTTCTGCTGGATTGAGTAAATTTTTTGCCACCCAATACCCTGATTTTACTGTATAGAGACCGCTCTTAGTATAGCCCCAACTAAAGCTATCCATGTGGAAAGTCTTGTTGATGGCTATACTTCGTATCAGGGGAATGTCCTCTGGCTCCATATATTCTTCTAACATCTCTACATTCCATGCCTTTATCTCTCTGTTTATGAAGTCGCTAACGGTCATTCTAGGATGGACAACTGGGATCCTTGGATTTGCATGTCTAGCTGGGATAGTTGGGATCCAAGGATCCTCCCAAGCTCTAGTATTGAGTCCAGAGTGAACTTTCTGCAGGATTCCCATTGTTAGCAATGGTCTAGCCGCTAGAATACTTCTCCATCCGTACGACGGAGAGTCAGTGTGGCCAGCTCTAAGTGGTGTGCTGTAAGGGAAGTATTTTCCTCGCAAGACTCTTGCCAACAAGGAGTCCGGAAACCGTAAGAGTCTCCATAATTGCTTTGCTAACAGGGCTAGATTAAAGTCATGGATGTCTCTGAAACCTGTTCCACCCTCCTCTTTTGATATGCACATTTTATCCCAAGTTGCCCAATGAATTCCTCTTCTTTCTGCGTCAGAGCTCCACCAGAATCTTGCTATCGCACTTGTGAGCTGATCGCATACCTCCAACGGGAGTAGAAAGCTGGACATGACGTAGGTTGGAAGTGCCAGTGCTACTGATTTTATCAAAATCTCCTTCCCTCCTTTAGAAAGCCATTTTGATCTCCATCCATTTACTCTGTTTTGGAGGCGCTCCTTGATATACGCAAAGAGTTTACATTTTGATCCACTAATGTCTTCTGGGATTCCTAGATAGGTCCCCATTCCCCCTTCGTTTTGGATTCCGGTTATAGATTTGATGTGTGTTTTAGTAGATCCGGGAACCCTCTTGCCAAAGAGCAGTGAGGATTTTTCAAAGTTTATGCGTTGTCCTGAGGCTTTACCATACTTATGTAGGATGGAGAGAACTTCACTGCATTCACGGGGCTCCGCCTTGCAAAAGAACAGGCTATCGTCGGCGAAAAGAAGGTGAGATACCGGTGGACTGGCACGTGCCACTCGCATTCCAGTTATCTTACTTCCGTTTTCCGCCTCGTTTAGCAGGGCTATGAGTACTTCCGTGCATATAATGAAGATAAAAGGAGACAGAGGATCTCCTTGTCTCAGTCCTCGTTTTGGTATAATGTTACCTCGGGGCTGTCCGTTGATGAGCACATGATACGACACTGATGTAATGCATCTCATTATCCATCTAATCCATGTCTCTGCAAATCCCATCTTCCTCATAACAGCCTCAATGAAATCCCATTCAACTCGATCATAAGCTTTACTCATGTCGGTTTTTATTGCCATTCTCTTATTTCTTCCTCCGGGATTTGTCCTCAGTGCATGGAATAATTCTTGTGCGATCAAGATATTATCTGTAATTTGTCTTCCCGCGACGAAGGCCGATTGGGTCTCTGAGATGAACTTGGGGAGTATCCTTTTTAGACGTTGGCACAATAGTTTCGATATGATCTTGTAACTTACGTTACATAAGCTTATTGGTCTAAATTGACTCATTTCTTGAGGTTTCTCCTTCTTGGGTATGAGACAAATGTTCGTCTCATTGATTCCCGGTACAATGGTACCTTCCGCCAAAAACTCATTCACCATACGGGTGATGTCTTGTTTAAGGATGTCCCAGAACTTCTGATAGAACAGTGCGGTCATGCCGTCTGGACCCGGTGCCTTCTCTGGATGCATTGCAAAGAGAGCATCCTTGACTTCATTTTCTGTCACCGGTTTTGTAAGAGTCTCGTTCATGTTGTCGGTGATGACAATTTTAACCTTGTCAAGTGTTGCCTCGATCTCTACTGGATTTGATGTTTCGAAAAGACCACGGAAATATCTTGTAGCAATGGCTACAATTCCTTCTTCATTTTCTTCTCTCTGGCCTTGTTCATCAATCAAACTAGTGATACGGTTTCTTGCTCTTCTTTGTTTTGTTGCGGCGTGAAAAAATTTTGAGTTTCGGTCTCCTTCTCGTAGCCACAGCACTCTGCTTTTCTGTTTCCAGAATAGTTCTTCTGATCTCAAAGCTTCATGTAGCTCCTTCGTTGCCTCTGAAATCTCTTCAGTGGTGGCATTCCCGTCACTGTACAAGGAATCAAGCTTATCCTTAAGTTCTGTTATATGCTTTTCTGCATTGAGATCATTTTGGCTCCGCCACCTTCCGAGAGCTTTCCTTACACTTGAGATTCTGGTCATTAAGTTAGCGTCAGGTGGGAGAGAGGACGACCATCCATCTTGGACCACCGCTGAGATTTCTTCTCTGTCCAGCCATCTCCTATCAAACCGGAAAGATTTTCTCCGTCGTATAGGTTTGCTGAGAATGTTAGCAAGTACTGGCCGATGATCTGAGCCCCATAATCTTAAGTACTGAACATTTGAATGCGGGAAACTTTCGTGCCAGTCTTCGTTTCCTAATGCCCGGTCGAGTCGGCATCGCACAAGTGTGCGTCCTCTTCTTCCAACCCATGAGAGTTGGTTTCCTGAGCAAGGAAATTCTAACATTCCGCAATCATGTATCATTTGATTGAAAGGAAGGAACGATGCGTCGGGTCTTGTTCTACCTCCTTGTTTCTCATGGTGTCCACAAATTTCATTGAAATCTCCTATCATGAACCATGGTCCATTGCGATTAACTGCGAAACGCGTAAGACGTTCCCATACGAGTTCTCTTTGGTCTTGGACAGGGTCACCATAAACAAAGGTCATGAACACTTTATTTCCATCAATAACTGCTTCTACATCAATCATACGATTGTTTGAGAATATAACATTAACTTGGAATTCATCCATACATAGTAAAGCTAAACCACCGCTTAGGCCATGAGGCTCTACGGTAAACAGACTATCATAACCTAAATCAACTTAAATAACAGGCTCTACAAATATTTTTTTAAAAGTGATCTAAGTGGCATTTTTATATCTTTTCCTCTCCATCAAAATTCAACAATGGCTACTTCTACAATTCCTCTGCCTTAATCACTTTCAAATGTCAAAAAAATTGAACTGACGCCGTAATCTTTTAGAGAATCAAAGATGGTTCAAGATTAATATCAAGTAAGAGAACAGAGGAACCAATTCATATCACATACTAAGAGAACTACATCAGGTTTTACAATTGCTCAACAAAGCCAAACCTATTGACTCAAACATATCTGATGCAAACCAAAAAACCTTCTAAAGAAGTTCATGCATATAAACTACAGATCTCTTGTGATGACAAGCCTGAAGCCAAATTGTGATGCAAGCGAAATCCGAGTAAAACTACCCTCATGTAAAGTGGAATATACAATTGCAAGATCGCAGCAACTACAAGACCGGTTTAGTATTAAATCAGGTTTGAGCTGATTGGGAAGAGACCATTCTTGAATGGTTATGCTCTCCTTCATAAGTCACAATTAGCATCGAAGTCTCGTCTACACATCTCTCCACATGCTTTCTCGCTGGACAACCTCGTACGCTGCTGCATTTATAGTATCCCCTGCAACAACAACAACAACAAAAAGCAAATTTTATAAAACCAAACATCTCTAAACAAACGAATCCGGTAGTAAAATATTTATTTACCTAGGATGAGGAGAGCCCTTTATTGGCTTCTGTCCGTATTTCCTCCATGAGTATTCATCTGGAGGTATATCCGCAATCTTGTTACTAATTGCAGGTACTTTGATCGATCTTTTCACTCTCACTTTCCTGTAAAATACCCCAAAAACATCTTATAAACAAGAGATTCAAACAAGCAAAACACTTAATTTCTCAAAGAAGAGACAAAAAAACAAGAAACTAACCTTTTCTTGGAACAGTGACATTTGCTTCTACTTCCACATTTCAAACTACCAGAGCAGCTTGTTCTCCTTGAATGCTGCGATATATGATCGGATCCCTGAGGCAATCCGATCAAATGAAACGAGTTTCTGTCGTAATCCGTCACGCTACCATCCATACTAAGAGAAGACATAAACGATCTTGATCCGTTTGAGACACTTGGAGAATAGCAACTACCACCACCACCGTTATTAGACCCATCAAACTTCAGATTCAAACCACAACTGCTCCTCGAGTACACAGCTTGCTGGTGGTGGTTGTGGACAAACGGAAATGGTTTCGAATCGACAGCTCGTGAAGTCGGTGGCTTTAGCTCCAGAAACGACTTCTCAACACACATTCTCTGGTTAAGCATCATCAATGGAGGATGACGAGAAGCAGCAGCAGCTGGTGGTGGTATAATCTGAAGAGGCTTTGGAGCTAGAATCGGAATGCAACCACTTATAGCATTGCTGTTACTGCTGCAAATGGGACTCTCCAAGAAGATGTGTTGGGGAAACAGAGAAGACCTGAGCTTGAAGTTGTTGTTGAGTTTCCTAATCTTCCTTTGACCTAACCCTCTGGAAAGAAGAGAGGCGACTCTCTTGAACTTGGAAACTGCTTCTCTTGTTTCAACCATTATGGATTTGGGATCACTTGTTTGTTGTGATAAGAGATTCAACACTCCATGACAGCTTTCAACAGCTGCTCTGTTTGCAGCTTCAACTTCCTCCATTTTTTCTTCCACACACACAAAAAAAAACTAATTTCCTCTCTCAGCACTCAAATCTCTTGAGAACGAAGGAGATAAAAAGAAAAAGAAATCACAGACTTCAAATCAAGCTGCCGAACAAATCTAGAAAAAGAAATTTTGGAGTATTTAAGATCAGTGGGAATCCAATCGATTGGACATGATGATGTTTAAGCTATCAACTTCTATCAAATCCAAATCGTCAGAGGCTTGAAAAAAACCGGTAACCAAAGCCCTAAAAAGTAAAAACAATCATCATGAGCTAGGACTAAACACGTGAAAAGGTGAGATCTTTTCCGGTACGGATTAAGGAAATTAAAAAGCTCATGAACAAGAAAATCTCCCTGAGTTAAGGGTTTAACAAAACTGATATTGTGTAAGAAGAAAGAAGTAGAATTGTTATGAGTTTGCTTTCTCTGTCTGAGAGAGGAGGAAGAGGTTGTTCTTTCACTAAAATTCCATCAGCCCCATTGAAATAGTATTTTTTTGTTTTTTCTTTCTACTTTGTCAAACTGATTTCAAATTAAAAACAAAAAGAAATAGGTAAAGTTGGAAAAAATGCTTCGAGAGAAAAGAAAAAGCAAAATGGTGAGAGAAGAGAGAGTGGAGTGGAGTGGAATTGGGTGTTGAGAGATAATAGTCGTCACAGTCGCAGAGGAAGGAGAGAAAAACAGAGTCCTCCTCTGTCAAAGATTTCGTGGTAGGTCCCTTCTACTGGACCTACATTGCATCTACTTTTAAGAAAAATGAAAATGTTAAGTAAGTATGTGTTTCCTGTAAATAAGCTTTAATTAAATAGTTAGTTAACTAGGAGTAGTAAAATTCTAGTTAACTAGGAGGAGTATTTATCACAAGAAAATTACGGCTCTGTGTAATTTGTACACAGGAAATTTTGGCCTGATATATCTCTGTAAATATAATAATTAGCGTGGTAATGTTACAATAAATAAAATAAAAAGGCGACAAAAATAAATAATAATAGAATCAGGAAATTGTCGTCGAGGGTGGTGGCCCACGTTACAGTTCTGTATTCTTCAGAATCCCGAGCATGCAACTTGAGAAATAAGGGCTAGGATTATGACACGTGTCAACTTGTCTCTGTCCTCCTCGTAACACGTGTAGCTGGAATGTTGACTGAACATGCACTGTTGTCTGTTTCTTGTCTTATTTTGAAAATGGCAACTATTCTTACCCTATAAAAATAATTATATGATAGCTTGAAAATACATAAATGGTTAAACTAGCCAGGCGAAACGCAAAACAAAATTAGTTTCATGTCCAAATCACTTTAAAATTCCAAAATTAACACTAATAAAAGATTATTTGAAGACAAAGTAATTTTACTTGCATACTATTTCAATTAAAAAAAAAGCTCTCACTATATCATATATTTTTCCATAGAATTATGCATATCTGTGTCAGTTGTTTCGAATAATCGGAAAAATCTATAAACAAAATTGGGATGATGGGAAGTCTTCCTTAACCTTGATAATATGTTTCCTAAATAATTAAGAATTTTATTACTAGAATTTTATACTCCATGTCTTAAGGAAAGTGTGCATTATGCTCAAGGCACAGTGCAGGTTTGTGTTGTTGTAAAAAAAAACGTGTGCATACATTTTCTCTTTCTCTCAATCATCTGAAATGGAATTACGATTTACGAGTCACCATACATCAACTAGAATGTGCTTATTAGATACCAGTTTATTAAAAACTAAACTTCCTTTTAAAGTTAAATTTGACTTTTACTGTGTGGTTCTTCTCATTTAACAGGAAATGTTCTTAAACACATTCGTTACCTAGAACGTTTTCCTCACTCGATCTCGCATTCCTGTAAGGACCAAACCGTAACAAAGTTAAAACCCATTTTCGTTTTTGAAATTCTGACGAATCCAAATTTTTTTTAGGCGTAAAACAGAAAAAGAAGAGAGCAAATTTATAATTAAGAAAGTGGACCCAAAGAAAAACAGAGTTGACCTAGCAAAGATTCTCTTTGCCCCCTTGTCATGTAATGAAATGAACTGTTTGTTGCTTCACAAGACTGTCTTGAAAAATAAAAAACCCCCATCCTTACCTTTTGTTCTTTAGTAGCTTCAATTTTGTTCGTTCATTAGTAAATAAGTATTACTTGAAGCAATGAAATATATATTGCCTTACAAATGCGATTGAAAATATTAGCTTTTCATATATGTGCTATTTGTATATTTTAAAATTTCAACTTTTGTATACTGTCCATTGTCCAAAGCAATATTTTATGTTTTCTAGTCGTTTATTTGTCGTTGTATGGTCGTCTTCTACGCGTTAGGCCAAGTAGGCATGGGCCGATTCATTTTCGTCAATTTTCATACCTACAAAACCACTATCATCATCACACTAGATTGGCCAACTCCACCTCTAATTAATTACTCCAAATATTATTTTCCAAATATTATACCATAAAGTATGCAATGCATCGATCGACTAAGGATCTCGAAACCGTCAAGCAAAAGCCAAAAAGTAAATCGATGGTTTGGTTGACACTAATCTTTCTGACGCATGAAGCTTTTCTTTTCCTCTTTTAAAAGTTGGATTTCGTATGATCGTATCGAACCCACCATGCATTATCTTATCACCTCCTTGATTTTACTTGTATCCAATCATACGCATGTACAATGTCATATTTGTATGGATGTATTGCATGTGCAACTTTAATAATGACGTGTCAGGTGTGCCGTATTGTGGAAATCAATTGTATTAAGAAAATGAGACGTTAATAACCAAGTTGGCTTATCTGATTAGTTTGGCTTTGTTTTTATATCTGGATATTTCACTATATTTTTCATATACGATATTAGTGGTTACTTATATATTCGTCGAAATTATTAGATATAAACTTGTTACCTTCTGAACGTAGAAATAGAATCGTTTCCAAACCTGAAACCTGGTGTCATTGATTCTAAAATTTGTGATGCATTTGAGAAACCTTGTAAAACCTTATATCCAACTTTACCCCGGTATGTTACAGTCTCCTGCTATTTCTACTAAGGTTCAAATATAACATTTTTTACTCACTTTGAACAGCAAACTAATGAGCCGATAATGAACCAAAATTAGATGTTGGAAATGTCAGAACGTTATCATTTGGTATTAGTTAAAATTAATTGTGCTTAGTGTCATAGTTTATTCAGTCGTCAATACTTACTTAGTCATCTTCTTGTGGATGAGAATATGGCATTATGGGTTATATATTATGAAATGACTTCAATGATACCACATAATGAACCAAAACCTACAACAACTTATTCTATTAAAATGCACTATTTCAAATGCTAGAAAATGCTATGTAGTCATATATAGTAAAGAAAACATACGTACTATAATGATACCTAGGATGATTGCAAAGCTAATAAAGAATTGTTGACATAAATATGGTTTTGGTACCGTCGTCCTCCACTTTGGTAGTGACCTCTGGTTCCACATCCACTATGGAATGTGAATATGATGGCCAACACAAAATCATTGAGCCATTATATAATATAGTACACTAGAAAATATAATATGGAATGTGAATATGATGGCCAATGTTCTAATATCCACTTTCCAGTATGCAAAATTTCTGACGATATTTCTTATCTCAGAATTTTCATAAGTAGCAAAAATAATTATGAATATTTCACCAAACACACTAAAAAATTTGTTATTTTTATTGTCATGTTGTAATCGTATATATGGGGAAATCCGTCCGAAATTCTATGATCAATACAGAAATGCAAATAGCTTTTCAGGAGAACTTTCTTGTCTGTTTTTGCTCCAATTGGGAAACTCCATGTAAATCTTTGACGGTGTGCCCCCACTCCACTACTCATGACTACTGTGTTTCAGTTAAAGAAAACAAGCAGCATCTATTGTCTCCGAAAATATTGGGCGTTTTTAATGATGATATCTCTTTTCTTGGTGTACTTCTCAAATTTTTGTAAGAAACAGAATATTGAAATTTCATATTATCGATAATAAATCTAATGATGTTAACTAATATGCAAATACGACAAGGGTATGAAATGTGTACTCCATATATAATTACTTTAGTCGAAGTCACGCCTGTTATCGTGATTATGATTTGACTTCAGTGCCATATGACAAATGACAAATTCCTAAGCCACTACATTATGGCTTTTGAAATATTTTAGTCCTATAAGGTTTGATAAATATTATAATAAGTCTATGAGGATACAAAACATTTTGTTTGAGCTTCATAGCATGCTGATCAAGCCCAATCCAAAGGGAAAATGGATTTTACAATTTGGTATTTCGTTTGATACCGCTTAAAATTTTCATCTGATGTGTAATTTGTTATCCAAGAGAATGATACAATCCTCCAAGTTTCCTTATGCCTGCAGACTGCAGTTGTTGCATGCTTATCCAACCCAAACGGACATCAGATGCATTCGGTTTGCCTTTTGTTGGTCCTAAAATTTGTGTAAGTGAATCTTAAGTAACATAGAGTGAAAAAAATTGATTTAAACTACTTCTAACTCCGAAAGATTATACAATATTCTTGATAACATATAACAACAGAACATAGGCATATAATCTTACAAGTGTTTTGACTCTTGATTAAAACGAATAAAAGTTCAGTTGTCTCTATATTCTTTTTTTTTTTTTTTGCCTATCACAATCACAATTACGTAGAAACAAAACAACTTTTTTTTTTGTAAAAGTGGATAATAATAATTCACCAAATCACCATTTCCTTTTTACTTCACACAATGAAAAAAAGAAGAAGCGGACATGCTTTTTGCTCGGTTGTGAATTTACCTTATCGCCCTTTAGGATTTACAATTTGAGAAAATATTCCACTACTGTCCTCGGAGGAGATATCACTCACGTCATGTTCGCCGGCGCCGACGTTAACCGCCATAATTCCTCCTCCTCCTCCTCCTCCTCCTCCTCCTCTTCCGCTTGAATCCTCGGATTCACCGCCCTGGCTAGGCGTTCGCTGGCGAGTTCCATCAGCAGTCTCCTGCAACTGAAGCGCGAATTCGAGATTCCACAACACATCACCCATCGTCGGCCGATCTAATCCGCTATCGGAGAGACACTTCTCCGCCGTATCTGCAAATTTCTTCAAACACTCCGGATTGATCTTCCCCTTCAGATTCGGATCGATTATGTCTTCCAGAGTCCCTCTCCGTTTGCAATTCATCGCCCAATCCCCAAGACTGACTTGCTCCTTGGACAAATTAGGGTTCAACGCCGGCCTCGCGCATAAGATCTCGAATAGAACAACACCGAACGAGTAAACATCCGATTTCTCAGTCAATTGCTGCCTCCTGAAGTATTCCGGATCCAAATACCCGAAACTCCCTTTCACGACGGTCGTCACATGGCCTCCGTTCATATTCGGCCCCGTTTTGGATAATCCGAAATCCGAAACCTTCGCGACCCAATTCTCATCGACCAAAATGTTCGTCGTCTTCACGTCGCGGTGTATAATCGTGTACTTGGCTCCCGTGTGAAGGTAATGCAGTCCTCTCGCAGCTCCAATCGCGATCTCCAGCCGCCGTTTCCAAGTCAGCTGAGGTCTCTTCGTGTTGTAAAGATGCTCCCTGAGTGTGCCGAGAGACATGTAATCGTAGATCAAACACATTTCTCCGCCGTCGTCGCAGTATCCGATCAACGACACCAAATGTTTGTGCCTCAGCCTCGAGAGAAGCTCGATTTCCGTCTCGAATTCGTTGAGACCTTGCTCTGAATTCGGATTCGATTTCTTGATCGCCACTTTCGTGCCGCCGTCGATTACTCCTTTGTAAACCTTACCGAATCCTCCGACTCCGATCACGTTTGACTCGTCGAAGTTCTGAGTCCCGTGTTTGATCTCAGGCAACGTGAATCTCCGGCATAAACCGGCTGCGAGGTTAGATAGATGGCTTCCGTTGTTGCTCTTGCCGGAGATAGTAGATTTCGTGCCGCCGGAAGTGTGTGAGTTTCCGTAGATAGGAAGCCAGCTCGACGTGAAAGAGTCGCCTCCATGGAACTTCCGTTTCCTTTGGTACATAGTGAAGCACAACGCGAAGAGCAAAACCGCCGAGACTCCTCCGGCGGAGCCGATGACGAAAGCTGTGATTCTTTTGTCTCTTCCGAATTCCTTTTTCACATCTTCGTTAGCTTGTAGAGGCGATGGCTTAGGGTTAGGGCCTGCAAGGTTCTTCATTGTGTCCATCTTGAAAATCTCTAGTCCGTTTAGCTGCGAGTCGAGATACTCCGGTTTAGCTATAACCGATGGAGTCATCTGGAGGGAAATCTCCTCGCCTCCGGTATTGGCGTCGACGTAGATGGCGTAATCTTTGTACGTCGGGACACCTTTCCCTCCCGTCCACGCGATGATATCCGCGGCGCTGGGATCGGTCTGCGCGGTTCTGTTGTTGATGAAAATGTTGAAAGCTTTCTGGTTGACTTTAGAGAGCTGGAACTCGCAGAAATGAAGTCTCGTGATGTAGGTGAAGTTGGTATCGACTTGGAACATCCACGTGAGGTTTGATTTGATGTTGATGTCTCCGTTTGGTCCCTGTGACCGAGCTGTTTTGTAGACGTCGGATGGAGCGGAAGAGACGGGCATTTGCTGGTAATCGATCCTGAAGTTGTTGCTTGCTTGGAGGGTTACACCGAGACCTGCGCTGAATATGTAAGGCGCGTCGTTGTACCAAGTTCTTGTTAACCCTCCAGAGTCTTGGCTCCCGGGGATATCTTGACCACCGACGTTAAGCCTGAACATGGTCTGAAGATTCGCGGCCTTAGCGTCTGCAGTTTGGTCTGCGAACCCGACGAGAACAGCTGAGTCGAACAGCTCCGGCATCTGAATGACCTCGATGCCGTTTATGAAAGCAAACGCCTTTGGCTGTTTGTCAGAGGGAGTAAACGTGAGGGTCAAGACATCTTTCTCGATCGGTGCGAGGGAATATTCTCTGACGAGGTAAGCTTGTGTCAAGGCTTGACATGTGATGGCGGCGCTGAAGTTGCTTAGAAGGGTCACGTCGTTGGCTGCTACGGAGAAATATGATTCGGCGATGTTGAGCCCTGTGTATGTGGATGGGTAGAAATGTAACCGGAGGAGATGTCTTTGGTCTCCTTTAACCGGGATTTCGTAAGTTGCTGGAGCTGTGAAGATTCTTGCCGTCATGTAAGGAACCGTGGAGAGAAGCGATGGGTCCTGATATGTAGCTGTTGCGTGAACCGTGTTTGCGGTTTTCAAGAATTTGGTGTCGGGTTCCCATTTTTTCTTGTCCGGATCAACGGATGGTTCTGACGCACCGCAGCTCAACGAGATATCTTGGCCGTTAGATTGAGAAGGAAAAACAAGAAGAACGGAGAAGAAACAGAGGAGGGAAAACATAATCCTTGTTTTCTCGTTCATGGCTGAAAAAAAACATAGAAGAAAAAAAGGTTTTGAAATTCCGATTGGAAAAAAGGAAAAAAGCTTACATTTGTTGTATGTAGGGCTTACCTCAAGCACCAGCAGAGAAAACTGGAGGCTTGTTTTATTCTCCTCTCTGCAACCTAACGATGTCTGATCAAAGCCATGGAAACGAAAGCAGAAACCCAAACAAAATATTTTTTTTTTTCTTTTTCTGCAAAGGTTATTGGTGGTTTCTCAATTTTCGGTGTTGTGTTGGAAAGAGAAACAAAAAAACAGTTGGAGAATCTATAAAGGAGAGGATTAACCGAAGAAAGCTATGTTTAGCAAATTGGTTACAAGAGGAAACATATGTTGTTTTTGAGTTTTTAACGCACGCTATGAAATGAAAGTTTCTAGACATTATTTTATACAAACATTGTTAAACTATACTGTTTCAAACGTTTAGTAGAATCCTGAAATCTGACTTAATCCTTAAAATAGGAGACTTAACAAGTTTGGTCAATTTATATGCTTCTAGAGTAGGATAATCTTGAAAGCCGTTTTCTTTTAGGGGGTCAAGAATCTAAACAAAGAAAGGTCCCTAAATTTATGGGATGTGTCTTTGTATCAAATTTAAACAATGGAAGAAAATAGCTTGACCCTCCATTGCTTAAATCAATGGTGAACACTACTTTTTCCCTATTCTCCATTAAAGCTCCTTGAGTCTCTTTTTTTTGTAGAGTTTATGTGGTCGGGTCGGCAAAATTTTCAGGTAGAAAAGGGCATACAAAAAACATTTTCTGATCAACCCGACCCGTAGAAGCTTCTTTGTTGGTCGCGTAGATTGGTGTCACACGCGGCCAGCAGATGAAGAACATACATTATTAGACGCAGTAGCAAATAGCAAAGCCGAAGCTTTGATATTCTCTCATAAAGAATCATCAACGGAAAGCCCTAGTTTGCACCACAAGGTATCTTTCCCAAATTATAAGCTCAAAACCCCTATCTTGCGTTACAAGCAACCATTTCGGTAAAAAATGGTGAGGAGAAGAGAAGGCCTTACCTTACCAATCTCAACTTCATCGCCATCACTTCCTGAGCCATTACCTCATGTTAGAACAATGGCGACACAGAAAACAAAACAACGGTTATCGAAGCAATTATCAATGCGTGAGACACCACGAGATGTTGCTTGGGAGAAAAGGCGCCGTCAGATGTTAAAGCTTCAAGAGAAGAAGCAGAGAGGTGCCTCTGACAGCGATTGCGATCCGACGGATCTAACCGATGAAGACTTAAGGGAGCTCAAAGGTTCAATTGAATTAGGATTTGGTTTCAAGGAAGAAGCCGGACAGAAGCTTTGCAACACATTACCAGCATTAGATCTTTACTTTGCTGTGAATAGGCAGCTTTCGCCTCTCCCTTCACCTAGTAGCAGCCGTAGCAGCAGTGGAGGAGATGGCTCCATGTCTTCTACTTCTGCTTCTTCAAGCAGCATACCTTGTAGCCCCAAAAACGACTCGGATTCTTTAAAGATCCTATGCCCTGGTAAGACAAACCAGCATTTGATTTTGCTTCATACGGTCCATAGAAATGTTAAATATACATACACTAATCACTGTGAATTTGAGTTGTGCAGGGGATAGTCCTCAACAGGTGAAACAAAGATTAAGGCATTGGGCACAAGCTGTTGCATGTTCTGTGATGCAATCTCACTGATGAGTGTAATGTTGTGACTACAAGTTTCAACTTGAAGCATTTGTGTTTTTTTCCCATTTTTGTGGGTGAGATAGGACAGAGGAAGAATCCTACCATGTAGGATCTCTCTGAAAGATGGAAGAACAAAACAAAATTAATAGAAAAGTTTTGGGATTTAAAAATAGAGAGAGAGAGAGTAAGAGATTATGGTCTCTCTACATACTTGTGCAAAGGGAACAAGATGAAAAGAGGAAGCCCTTTCTTATTCATGAACTGCATGAATGTATATCATTTTTAATATATGGTCGTGGATTTGATGGTGACGATGAAAGATCTTTTTGAGCTAATATATATGTTTTCCATATTTTATCTTAGGAATAATAATAACCTTACATGAGACATGCCATGCACCAGCTTTTTGATTGACTTCACAAGAATTTTTGCAATGTTTTTACGTCTTTACTAGCATATTAACAATATTTTAAGTTAAGTAGCAATGGAGAAAAATAAGTAACAAAATATTGGTTTTAACATTTCATATTGCGAACTAAGTCCCATTTCATATTGCGCAAGTATTCAAGAAACACGGAACAAAGAAAATTGTCATCATATCTATCTCCTTTTTTGTTTTTGTTAAAGCATATCTATCTCCTTTCCTCAGGCGATGAGCATGAAGAATGAAATGGATCTGTCTTCTCAATCCGAGGAAAATTCTGTTTGGTTAGCTAGTGATGTGCTTGCTGTGACAATATGAATTTGGTAATTTCGGCCTACAATGTCCGGTAAGAGTTGGGACTAAGCTGTAACTGCGCTTGTAAATTTTTGATGGATAATTTCATTCAAAAGGCATATAGTTTTTAGTCTTGTCCACAGTTTTTAGACTTGATGTTCACTTTGTGGATGACTATGAAAAGATCTTCGAGCTTGCCTTTCAACAAGACTGAGACCATTCTTGATTCTTTCTTTGCTTTGATTTCTTTCAAGAAGCAAGTTACTCTGTCACAATTTTCTTAAGATTAGGATAGTCTATATATGTGGTTGGATTTTGTTGGTATATAACCAAAGCCAGACTATGATACATCATAATAAAACTGTTCATCAACATACAAGCTTATATCTTACACTTATCTCCACGTTTTGTTGTTGAGGCTCGAATCCTTTTTGGGAGGAAGCAAGATAAAAAATTTGGAAATACATCAGAAGTACGAAGGAGAACTATCATATTATTTGCATTTCATTCGATAAAAAGGTTAAACATATGGAAAGAAAAAAAAACTGTAGAAAAAATAAAAGAAGGTATGCTCCTGAATTATATTACATTGTGAGAGAACGCTTCTTATGTATATGAATAAAATGGTACAAACTCGATACTTTGATCTCTTGGAACGCACTTAACTGACTCATATAAATATTACTTATTAATTAATAATATTAAAAACAAACAACCTCAAAATAAAAATAAAAATCATTTTTTTATCACAATCACTTACAATCACGCAATAGTTTAAATTATGGGCTCGATTGCTTTCAGATTCGTCGTCTCTCACTCGGAGAGACATTTTCGGTTCTCACTCTCAGGTATGTTCATGAAATCTTTCTCCATCGAGTAAATATATGATTAGATTGGAAACAATATTTGGAATCTTATACTGAGAATTAAGATTTAGGCAATGGAAGCAAGTGAATATCACTGGTTAATAAGATTTGACTAATTGTTGATGTGAGACTCATTTTCGACTCTCTCTCTTCAAACAAGGTATCTTTCTCTATCGATGGGAAACAGAACTTGGTACCTGGATTATCTGATATTGAGTTTGATTATGGTCTCTCTACATACATTACTTGTGCAGTACTTGTGCAAAGGGAACAAGATGAAAAGAGGAAGCTCTTTCTTATCCATGAACTGTATGAATGTAAAACATTTTTAAATATATGGTTGTGGATTTGATGGTAACGATGAAAGATATTTTTGAGCTAAAATTTTCCATATTTTATCTTAGGAATAGTAATAACCTTACATACATGCCATGCACCAACTTTATGATTGACTTTTTGCAATGTTTTTATGTCTTTAGTAGCATATTAACAATATTTTAAGTTAAGTAGCAATGGAGAAAAATACTGTAAGTAACAATTAAAATTGGTTTTAACATTTCATATTGCGCACCAAGTCCCAAAACTCCTCTACTCGATCAACCCAAAAAAAGTTACAAATCTAATTCAACATCAACACAAAAGCTCAAGTATTAAAAAAACACCGAACAAAGAAAATTGTCATCATATCTATCTCCTTTCCTCAGGCCATGAGCATTAAGAATGAAATGGATCTGTCTTGTCAATCCGAGGAAAATTCTTGTCAATCTGTCTTGTATAAGCTGTAACTGTGCTTGTAAACTCTTGATGGATAATTTCATTAAAAAAAAACTCTTGATGGATAATTTCATTCAAAAGGCATATAGTTTTTAGTCCTGTCCACAACTTCTTATTTTCAATTTTACATATTTTCCATGAATACTTGTATTCTTAATTGTTGTTCCCTTTTTTACTAAACAAATAAAAATGGTCCAATCGTTACGTATATGTGTTTCCTATGTAACATATTTTGATTTGAATGGTTTTGGTTTGGTCTAAACATAAGACCATTGACTAATGTTTTAATAAGGATTAGAGACACTGATTAGTAATGCAACTAAGCATTGTGTGTCGCGTAGCTACGAATAATTATTGGAACATGATCAACATAGTTTTGAGTTACCATGGATAAAGAAGCATAAAACACTAGCTGTGTCATGGAGAGCCAGAGAAGACAGAAATTTTTGATAATGTTCCCTGCAAAATTGAGGTATAAGTTGCGACATGCGCTGCAGAGTAGATGCAACGTGTTCATTAGTGTCTATCAAGAGAGATAAACTTGATTTCTGATGTTTCATTCACCATGTCAAGACTGCTAACCAAGTCGAGAGAAATGTTTTCATAAAAAGAAAAGATAAAACATTATAACTAGCGTGGTAAATGTTTTTCATGTTAACTGAAGAGTTCAAGGTGTGTAACGTGTGTTTTCTGAATCTTTTAAAACTAGCGTGGTAACAATGTAACATATTAAAGAATAAAGGACAAAGATGGTGTCATTCACCATGTCAAGATTGCTAACCAAGTCGAGAGAAATGTTCTCATGAAAAGAAAAGATAAAACATTGTAAACAAGAAGCAGAAAGAACCAAGAAATCAAGAGGGGAAAAACCAACGAGCATCCTGGAGCTCTGAGTTGGAGAGAGCAGGGAAGCGTTTAAAGGTCTTTGTTGTGAGATTATAGACACAGATGTCGAGGGATGAAGGTTTCAGGCTAAGGAGACGGTCATGACGGGTGAAGTAGATGGAGTTTGGCTTGATACCAAGTGTATGGTCAGGAGGGACGGTGATACCCAAATCCAGAAGCAGGGCCTCATCACCTAGAGAGTGTACACCTCAAAAATCTGGGTGTCCACCGGATGATTACTCTTGAAGAGACGGAGGATCCTATCCCCGGTTGACTTGAAAAGGATGCTAACTACCAACAAAATCTGTCCTGATGGTGTAACAGCAATGTTATAGGACTCGCGTGCGGCTTGACCATCCATCATTGCTTTAATTCTAAAAGAAGGCAGACTTAGGTGATACAGACTTGGCAATTTATCACTCTCTTTGTAACCATATTGTCCAGACAAATCTAGGAGTCGAATGTACCTAAGTGTCGTAAAGATGTAAAGCATGTATCCTTTGAGTACCATATCGATTACGCCATCTAAAGTATGCCGTTGTTAAATTACGCCGAAATAATCTTGCCCGTTCTTGCAAAAGGCTAAACCAGTGTCAAAACACCACACCACAACGAACTCTTCATTGTTCTCGTCTACCCATAAAACACCTCTTAGATTTTCGAAAGCCTCTTTGACTTCTTTACCACGTATTCGCATGTCTCTTATAGCTCCACCCCTGACTGACTTTAGAGATGGAAGATTGATCCTCTTGTCGCTAAACAAATCTATGATATAGAGATTGGATCGAGAATCTAGCACCAGGAACCAGTTACCTGAGTTTGCAAGGAATCGAATCCCTGAAAACTCCCTCTTCGTACCGCAAACCCTTTTTTCCGTTGGATTGTACAGCACGCAACCATCCTCCGGGAACGGGAACAGCATCAGCCAAGGTGGTGATTCGCTTTTCCCGAGCATCGTTTGTTTGGAATACAAGTACCAATTCCTACACACCTTCCTAGCGCGGTGGTGTTCCACAACACTCAAACGTCCCAACACACGTCTCAACAGGTCAGTAGGTAGCTCCGAGCAGCGGCTACACTTGAGTTTCTTCATGCTTTTTGTTTTGTTTCTCTTCTCGACAGAGACAATAATTTAAATATCAAATCAAACTAGCCTTTTTCCTGTGATTAACTTTGGAAAAAAGGGATAAATATCCTTTTCTTTTCTTCCTTCAACTCGATCCAAGATTTTTATTTACATTTTTAAAAGACACTTTATTTTATGGAACTATAATCCTCCGAATTACAAATAATATCTTAGACTCTTAGCGTGCTAAGTGAGTTTTGTTTACTCTTTAGCTTCGACAGAAGATAATGGATGTTACCTTTGCTCGTAGTGTCTCAATATTAGCTTTTAAAACTCTGTTTTCTACAGCTGCGTCATTGAATGTCTGAGTTACGTCAGTGAGACCTTTCATGAGCTTCGAATTCTCTACACGGAGCTGTGAAACCTGCCAGAGAAAAAAAAGAAACACAAGTGAGCTATGAGAGTAAAAGAGAGAAAGAAACGAATGTGGCAAGAGAGTAACATACTCTTCATGGAGAATTTCATTCAATTTTAGTTTTCTGCACAATTTCTAATTTTCAGTTTTACATATTTTCCATGATTATTGGTCTTTTCCCTAAACAAATTAAATTTACATGATTAAATATGTCTTTCGGTCTATATGTAACATATTTTGATAGAGCTTCAATTTCATTATAAAGAAAATGGAAATTGCTCAAATCCTATTGACATTGACTATATGAAAGGGGTAACTTGGTAATATAAACAAATCTAAAACACTTTCTCTTAAAACAATAAGACACATTATCTCGAAATTTTTTCCTTCCCCCAACCCTAAATCTTCACGCCTTCACCGTCGGCGAAATCAGTTCCTCACTCTCCGGTTACCTCCTCAGATTATCTGCTTTCGCAAGTTCCTCTCAAGTCCCTGCCTTTTGTTTTCCTCCCTCTCTCTCTCTCGATTGCAGATCTAAGGATATGGCGATCTCCAAAGATCTCTATCCTTCTCAAGAGGATCTCGTTTACGAGGAGGAGCTTATCCGGAACCCATTCAGCTTGAAGCTCTGGTGGAGGTATCTAATCGCCAAAGCCGACTCTCCATTCAAGAAGCGATTCGTCATCTACGAGAGAGCCTTGAAAGCTCTTCCCGGAAGCTACAAGCTCTGGTATGCGTATCTCCGAGAGCGACTCGACATCGTCCGGAACCTCCCTGTGACTCATCCTCAATACGACTCCCTCAACAACACTTTCGAAAGAGCTCTGGTGACGATGCACAAGATGCCGAGAATTTGGGTTATGTATCTCCAGAGTCTCACTGCGCAGAAGCTGATCACTCGGACTCGGAGAAGCTTCGACCGCGCGCTCTGCGCTCTGCCTGTGACGCAGCACGATCGGATCTGGGAGCCGTATCTCGTCTTCGTGAGCCAGGAAGGGATTCCGATTGAGACCTCGCTGAGAGTTTATCGAAGGTATTTGATGTATGATCCTAGTCACATTGAGGAGTTTATTGAGTTTCTGGTGAAGTCTGCTCGTTGGCAAGAAGCTGCAGAGCGATTGGCGTCTGTGTTGAATGATGATCAGTTTTACTCAATTAAAGGGAAGACGAAGCATACACTGTGGATGGAGTTGTGTGAGCTGCTTGTGCACCATGCTAATGATATTTCTGGTCTTAATGTTGATGCTATCATTAGAGGAGGGATTAGAAAGTTTAAGAATGAAGTTGGAATGCTCTGGACTTCTCTTGCTGATTATTATATCAGGAAGAACTTGCTGGAGAAAGCTAGGGATATCTATGAGGAAGGGATGATGAAGGTGGTGACTGTGAGGGATTTCAGTGTAATATTTGATGTTTACTCTAGGTTTGAGGAGAGCACTGTTGCTAAGAGAATGGAGATGATGAGTTCTGATGATGAGGATGAGATTGAAGAAGAGAATGGCGTTGATGAGGAAGAGGATGTTCGGCTGAATTTCTCTCTGTCTGTGAAAGAGATGCAAAGGAAGATTCTGAATGGGTTTTGGTTAAACGATGATAATGATGTTGATCTGAGACTAGCTCGCTTGGAAGAGCTGATGAACAGAAGACCGGCTTTAGCCAACAGTGTGCTGCTTAGGCAGAATCCGCACAACGTTGAACAGTGGCATCGCAGAGTGAAGATCTTCGAGGGAGACGCAGCGAAGCAGATTCTGACTTACACCGAAGCAGTGAGGACGGTGGATCCACTGAAAGCGGTGGGGAAGCCTCATACGTTGTGGATTGCGTTTGCTAAACTGTATGAGAACCACAAAGACCTGATCAACACGAGAGTGATTCTGGACAAGGCTGTCCAAGTAAACTACAAAAACGTGGACCATCTTGCGAGCGTGTGGTGTGAGTGGGCTGAGATGGAGTTGAGGCACAAGAATTTCAAAGGAGCATTGGAGCTTATGAGGCGTGCCACCGCCGTACCGACGGCAGAAGTCAGAAGGAAAGTGGCGGCTGATGGGAATGAGCCGGTGCAGATGAAGCTGCACAGATCGTTGAGGCTTTGGTCCTTTTACGTTGATTTGGAGGAAAGCCTGGGGACATTGGCATCGACAAAAGCAGTGTATGAGAAGATACTGGATTTGAGGATAGCTACGCCTCAGATCATTCTGAACTATGCTTATCTTCTGGAGGAAAACAAGTACTTTGAAGATGCTTTCAAGGTCTATGAAAGAGGTGTCAAGATATTCAAGTATCCTCACGTCAAAGACATATGGGTCACCTATCTCACCAAGTTTGTCAAGAGGTATGGGAGGACAAAGCTGGAGAGGGCAAGAGAGTTGTTTGAGCATGCGGTTTCAATGGTAAGCTCATCTCACCTTTTACATATGCTCTGGTTTTTGTGATGAAAGAAGCAATAATTTTTTTCAGAGACTTGTCTATTAACGTGGTGACATAGAACATAGTACGATATCTAACTTGTCTCTTTTATCTCTTTGTTTATTTTCAGGCTCCATCTGATGCTGTGAGGACCTTATACCTGCAGTATGCGAAGCTAGAAGAGGATTACGGTCTGGCCAAGCGAGCAATGAAGGTTTATGAGGAAGCCACAAAGAAGGTTCCTGAAGCTCAGAAGCTTGAGATGTACTCGATATACATTTCTAGAGCAGCAGAGATCTTTGGCGTTCCCAGAACTAGGGAGATTTACGAGCAAGCCATAGAGTCTGGGCTTCCTGACAAGGATGTGGAGATGATGTGCCTGAAATTTGCAGAGCTGGAGAGAAGCTTGGGGGAAATAGACCGTGCTCGATCCGTCTACAAGTATGCCTCTCAGTTTGCAGATCCAAGGTCAGACCCAGAGTTTTGGAACAAGTGGCATGAGTTTGAGGTGCAGCATGGGAATGAAGACACCTACAGAGAGATGCTTCGGATCAAGAGAAGTGTTTCAGCAAGCTACAGCCAGGTAGCTCTCTTATCCTTTACGTATTCTTGCATTGCTTTCTTTTATTTTCACTTCTTTTTGGCAGTTTTGAGATTCCGTTTGTTATAGTCTTGAGTCTTGACAGTTTGATGCTGACTAATTGTCCTTTTTGTTTTTGTTTTTCAGACTCATTTCATCTTGCCTGAGAATATGATGCTAAAGGACAAGATAGATGTGGAGGAGGCGAAGGATGAGCTGAAGAAAGCCGGTTTGCCGGATGACGAAATGGCAGCGCTGGAGAGGCAGCTAACGTCTACCACAGATGCAGTGAGAAGAGTTGGGTTTGTGAGCGCAGGAGTCATTTCGCAGTCTGGTGCGAACGAGGGGAAACCGGTGACTGGAAATGGAGAGGAGATAGAGCTCCCGGACGAGAGCGACGATGATGATTCTGATGGAGAAGACGAGGTAGAGATTGCTCAGAAGGAAGTCCCTGCTGCTGTGTTTGGAGGACTGGCCAGAAAGAGAGATGAAGTAACAGAAGCTGATGAAGGTGGTGCAGCCAAGACGCTTGGTGCACTTGAGAGGATCAAGAGACAGAAATTAGCTCAGTGAGTCGTGTAGGGAATTACTCTCTTGTTTCATATGATTTGGAAGTGTAATATCCAGAAAAAGATGTTTAAGAGAATCGTGAGAAATTTTGTATTTTGTTTCGTGACTATCGTCTCAATTCCACCATATGTTAACTTGCAGAGTTCTCTGTACTCTTTTTCCATTTCGTTGGTCTGAACTAGAATTACATCTTCAATCTGTTTGTGCAGTCTCGTGATAGAAATTAAATGTTTTGCAAAGTAGTTTTCGTTCTTCTTGATAAGAAAACGACTTTTTATAGATTGAAACACCACGGAGAAGCCAATTCTCATAGTAAGAGTGTTCTCTGCTTCTCATTCCTCCAAAAGAGTATTTTGATCTAAACTCAACACACAAATTGTTGTAGCTACAAGAAAAAAGTAGTAAAAGCCTAAAGTCTCTTCATCTTCATACGTTTTCCTTTGAGCTTGGAGAAACCTCAGTTTTTTCCTCTTCCTTGTTGCTCATTGCTACTGGAGATGAGCTAGAAGCAGAATCTTCAGGTTCCGTCTTAAGCTCAGACTCGAACTCTTTTGCAGCCTGCATCATTACCACAAAACCCCACAAGCCTTCATCAATACAGGTAAAAACGACAAAGATCAGATAAACGGAACACCAGACATACAACAAGACAGAAACACTGAGCCATAACAATTACTAATCAAATCACCAGATCACATTGGCAGATTGACCAACATAACATGTCTTCATCTATATACTATACAGCAAAGTTCACAAACTGTTCCAAGGTGAAGTGTTTAGTGTTTACAAGCAAATGAATGTTTTTGTTCTTGACCTATAATCTATACAGCAAAGTTAAAGCCACTCAATTTCCAATCATTCTGAATATTCTTATCAATTCACCACTAATTCAGACAAGACTCATACAAATTCCCAAACACTTATCCCTCATTAACACCTTTTACATCATTTCCAGCTACAATCAACAAGCTTTTCACATGAATTGGCACAAGAATTCCATACGTTTCACTCTTTTAATTCAATCATCTTCTTTGATTCAAGGGAAGAAACGTCAAATTTATAGTAGCAGCTAAAATCGAAACTTGAATAGCAAATTCTATCCGTTTGTATCATCAGCAAACCTGTTGAAAACTCTTGACGGTCTTCCCAATACTCTTGCCAATCTCAGGAAGCTTCTTAGGTCCGAAGAGCAACGCAGCGACGCCAGCAATCACAGCAAGCTCAGGGACACCGAGACCAAACAGGGCATTACAAGTGAGTCGCTTTCTCGTCTGCTCCGGTCGGGTTCTGGGTCGAATCGCCACCAAAGAACGGGTGTTCGGTCGGGTCGTCACTGAGAAGCAATTGGAGAAGAAGGAAGAGCGAGATGATGAGAGAGGCAGAGATACTGGTGGAGGAGAAGATAGAGTCGCAACAGATGTCGCCATTACTGCTCTCTCTATATTTTCTTCTGGTTCTGAAGCTATCTGTTGATTTTTCTTTCTTTTATCCAATATCCAGATATTCAGATTTCCTATCTAAAATACAATAAAACAAAATTCTCATTTCTTTTAGCTACTGTAAAACTAATTTTTTTTTCAACTATACAAAAATCTCTTCTTGTACATGAGATAACTGAAAAAAAATACTCCAAAATTCTATATTTTTCATTACTATCATATATCAATTTTGTGAATAAATCTTTTAATTCTACAAAGTTTGCAAAGGTTTTTTTTTTGTTGCTCAATAAATTGATGAAGCTTATATTTGATAAATTGTTGTCAACTTTTTAGTATTTACAAGATACAAACTTCAGAAATTGAATTGACAAAAACGAAGACATCACATTAGAGATAAGTAACCAAGTACTTTGGATATGGTTAAAAAACAAACAAACATTTCTTTACAAAAGATATAACTTTGGTCTCAAACTCTCTCTTTCTCTTGAGATAATGTTACAAATTCTTCTTATCGGCTACTGATCCCCAACGCTTCGAATACGTTTCTGAAGATGTTCCAAGCTCGCAACTCTACGCATCGAAGCTGTTCTGTTCATCTTGCACCCGATCAAGGACTTGCTTTTGTTATTGTTGCCAGAGCTGGTCTCTCGTGTGGTCACGTGGATCCTTGTGTCTAGAGAATCTGATGTCTTTGATGGAATAGAGACAGCTGAAGGCATAGTGTGGAACATTGGGTTGAAGCCAGTGATTCTCTTCACAGTCTCCTCAGCCATTTTCACCTGCAAACACAACATGTTTCAAAACAGTCTTAAGTTTTGGTTACTCTTTAATCCAAGAGAAAGAATTGGATGTTACCTTTGCTCGTAATGTCTCAATATTAGCTTTCAAAACTCTGTTTTCTACAGCTGCGTCGTTGAATGTCTGAGTTACGTCAGTGAGGCCTTTCATGAGCTTCGAATTCTCTACACGGAGCTGTGAAACCTGCCAGAGAAAAAAGAAACACAATTGAGCTAAGAGAAGAGTTAAGGAGAAGGAAACGAATGTGGCGAGAGATTAAACATACTTGTGTCTCTAGCTCACTCAGGTGTGCCTGTTTTCTTCTTCTGGACCGTCTAGCTGATTCTCTGTTAGAGAGCATCCTGTAATAACAAACAAATGTTCATGTTCAAGCAAGATCTTGTCTTCTGAGAGTAAATTAGAAGATGGGAAATAGATATTTAATCCAAAAGGATGTAAATTAATTTACCTTCTCACACGCTTAACATTGGTAGGGTTCATATTTGTTTCACCATCAGCTTCTTCTTCATCACCAGAGAGCTCAGATCCACTTGTTATAGCACTGCTCATCACTGGTGTAGCTGCAAATAAAAAAAGCATACAGATTGATTCCATTAGCATGAACGGATTTGGGATTTCTTCAAGAACTCTTGAACACAGCATGAGAAAACACAACATCAGTAAAAGAACATCTCAAAGACTCATCGTCATAGAGGTAAAAGGAATCCAATTAGGCATGATGAATAGAATTCAAGAACTACTAAAGCATTTGTATGAGCAAAGGAAAAACCTTTGGAAGAAGCTAGAGAGCCTTGCTCCGATGTACTGGATGTATATGCTCCTCCACCATTCTCAGATCTAGCAGAGGTATCCTGAGGTTTGATGAAAGCTCCCTGTCAAGTTCCACAAATCAGTTAGCCAGTGTGGTCTTAAGAAAGATAACAGCAAAGCTTACTCAAATCAACATGAGAGAAAAGACCAAGCTCACAAACTCAAATCCTACATCTTAATATACTTGAAAACAACAAAACAAGCTTAGAAGTCAGCTTCTCGAAAAACTCATCCATTTTTTTCAGAAACTTGAAGTTTCAAACCCCATTCATGTGGGTCAATTCAACTACTACAAGATCTCCTAAAGAAAGAAAAAAAAGGTTTGATTTTTCCTTTGTGTAGGAAAATCTACATATGCCCATTTGCAGTATTTTGTTGCTCAAGCTTTTGGAGCTCTTATTCAAGATCTTCTAAAGGAGGAAACATAAAAAAAAAACCAAACTTTGGAAACAGAAAGATACTCTGCTAAAAATGAAGCGTGAGCAAACAGAGAGAGTAGATTCTTACCCTTTTCATGGCGACAGCGGCACAAGCTAGATTGAGTTTATTCTTCAGAAATTCCCTGTACTCTTCGGAATCGACCGGAACATTCGGAGAAGGAGGTCCAGAGACGGAAACGGAAACGGAAACGTCACACGCCGTCGCAGCTTCTCCGGCACTGGCGTCGTCTGCTGCGGCGGAGGATTCTTGTATGTAGCGATGAAATGCCCACTCGGAGTCACTGCGATTCATCGCCGCCTCTTTCGTCAGCTCCGGCCAAAGATGGTTACCGGAGATTTCTTCGACAGAGAAAATCTTTTCCATTTTTGTTAATCTGTTGATGTTTAATTCTAATTTTGCTTCTCCCAGCAATTTGCTTCTTATCCGATTGGCCAGTCTTTGCATTTTTTAAATACGTTCTTTTTCGACTTTATTATTCTTTTTGTTTTTTGTAAGATATTTAATTTCCAGATTATCCTCTATTACCCCCGACAAGAATAGTTTATTCCCATTCACATACATAACTTTTGATTTATTATATAAGGTCCTATTTGAGTATTTTCTCATTGTAACCTGGCTTCATCTATGGATTAAGATGTGAAAATGTACGTGATACTTTTTTCAGTATTAATCTTTAGGTTTTAAAAGGATCTGAATCCACGATTACAAAATACTTCGATGGGTTATTTAAAAACAATGGTGACATAATCTATGAAAACATAAGACTATGAGGGGCTTAAAGTAAATAGTATTGATTTTATCACCAAACTGCACGTAATATTGATTTTGCCTAGTTGGATATAATATTTGTTTTTCCAACGCTTTTTGGGTCAAATCCAAGTCAGACTGAGGTGGCAAGAGGGGTATTTTTGTTAATATGGAAGTTGATCTTCGTCGTAAGAAGATTTAAATAGGATAGTCGTCGTTGTTTTCGTAATTTACTTCCTTTCGTGGGTCCATTTAATATTCCCATTTGCATTCTACATTACAAATGAGGAGAGATCCGACAGGGACATGAGCTCTAATAGTTTCTTTAGTGAAGTTAGATTAGAGAAATGTACTAAACTTTTCATTTTTTGGATAAGAATCTATCAGAACTCAAGTTGCATTTTCGTGGGTCCATTAATTTTTTGCATATATATGTGATAGCTGATATGTGGTACACTACTACACTTGTGCGAAACCTCTTATCAAGAGAATATATAGTGGGAGAGGAAAAATAACACTTAAATAGTTCAAAGTTTCTGAATCCGGTTTTTAGTAAACTAATATTTCAAGAACGTGAGCAAAACACTCTCTATTAACTTTCATCAAAGTCGTACGTCTCCTAGAGACGTAGCCCGAAGTGAGGGTAGTCTCTTTACAATCCTTGACTATATCACTTCGTATAGGATTTGTGTCGCTCTCTACAAAAGATAAACGTTTGTATGTTACGTTTATCTCTTTCAAGAAGTTGGTGTTTACTTTGTTATTAATTGCATTTCAGTACTGTCGGCTATGGGATTAGGAAAAATGGGGAAATTTTTCCTAAAGAAAATGATATGCAGCCTTGGCCGTTGGGATGTGTTAAGGGGCCAACGTGAAACATGATGGCTCATTTATTTTGGATATCGTAGTACAAACTAGGCCCCATTTTTCGAGCAACAAGGCTTCATAGACCCCACAGTTTCTCCTCCTCCATAACCACATGGTATATTTGTTCATGTTTTTCCACGAGATTTTATTTTGAATGTCATTCTCATTCGATCTCCTCATTTTATTGGTCAGCAATGTTTGTGTATTGTGATCCCTACTATTCATATTATGTTGTGGATGTGGTTTATATGATAGTCACTTTCGCTACATTTTGTTTGTTTGTATATTCAAGTTGTAAATATACAGTATGCATGTAGTCTAATGATTTGTGTTAGTGTTGTCAATGTGTTATCATTCTGAATCAAATCTGATATGTAATCTATTGATTTATGTTAGTGTTGCCACAGTGTCACCATTCGGATTTAAGTATATATGGCGTATTACATGTTGTTGACAAAAAACAACAAACTATGATTAAATATTCATTGAACTATATATCGATATATAATAATATAAACATGCTTTTTATCTCGTTGGTACAAGGGCATATAAATTACAAGTTCAATTGGTGAACATCTAGAGAATAGGAATGAAGAGGAATCAAAAGAAGTAATGATTAGAGTGAAAGAGAGTGAAAATTTTGAGAAGCTTATATAGGCTTACACACTCTAGCTATCGTCTTGGCAAAACAGTGTGCACTTCTAATGTTTCCACTTTCCACCATGGCTAAATCGTAGTGAAAGAATCAAGATTCCAGAAGAAATATTGATTAGGATGAGGTTTTGGATTACGGGACAAGAGGTAAAGAATGCAATGCACTTGAACATTTTGGTAAGGTAGAGAATCACGTTAATGCTGGATCGAATTACATTTTGTAGCCCACTGCAGGCCCATAATGGCATTTCCGTAATATCTTCGAAATGTCATGCCTTAACTATAACGTCGAAAAGAGAGTCAGCGATTTTCCCAGACTTCCGTTGACTGAGAAATAAATAAAAAAGACATAAATAAAAAAAGACAAATCTTTCAAAAACGGTCTTTCACCGTCACCAAACCTCTCAAGTCAGGTGATCTCTCTCTCGAAATGTCGAACGTGACGATCTTCGACGGCGAGGTGCTTAGATCCCTCGATCTCAACCTACCGGAGCTCGAACACGGCGTCACCGGTGCTCAGCTTCTCGAAATTTCTGAATCCAAGGTCTCTGAATCTCTCTCGGGCCTCTCACTTCCGCCTCACCTCAAACAAGCGGCGATCTCCAAAGTCTCAGCAGGAGATGACGTCAATTTCCGACGTACGGAGCTCAATCGGCAACAAGCATCTGAGAAATTCGGAGTGTTCGTCTCCGCCATTGCCGATGCTCTTAGAGGTACACGGTGTTATGAGCTAATTTGATCAAATTTGGAAAATTGGATGTTGATCATGGAATTTTAGATTAATTTGTTTGCTGAGAGATCGAGAATTAGATTTTTCATGGATTGATTGATTTACTGAAATGTGGTTTCTACAGATACTCCAATTGTGGTCTCGATTCTGGATGGGAGCTCGTTGAAGCTATTCTTGGAGGACGAAGATGATTTTGCAATGCTGGCAGAGAATCTGTTCACAGATTTGGATGAAGAAGATAAAGGAAAGCTTTGCAAGAGCCAGATTCGAAAAGCTCTTGCACACATGGGCGTTGAGATGGGTGTCCCTCCACTCTCAGGTTTGTTCTCTCTTACTTTGCCATCTACAGTTTTCGATCTTGTTCATCATCTAGTTAAAAAAAAAAAAAAAAAAAAAACACATTAAGGCTTGTTTGGAACAGAGTTTCCCATTTTAGATGACATCATTAAGAAGCACGATGCTGATGGTGATGAAGAGCTTGGACAAGCACAATTTGCAGAGCTACTTCAGCCAGTTCTTCAAGAAATAGCAAATGTCCTTCATCAGAAACCAATAACCATCATCCAGAACGTTGAGATCTTCACTACATCAAGGCTCCGTAAGGTTAGGCCACTCTCTTTTTGTTTAGAGTTCCAGAATACACATACATAATCTGATTTTGTTCTTCCTCAGGTTTTGGCAGACGAGAAGACACTCAAGTGCCTCGTAGAGAAGATGGTTGTGGAAGAGTCGAAAGAGAAAGACAAGCAGGGACAGGCAGATCTTATAAAGAGTTTGATAATAAAGAACGGAGAAGAGTTGGGATTGCCTCCGTTGTCTTCAGAGAATGAATCGGTGGCTCTTATCTATGACAACGTATTTGCTCAGTTGCATAACAAAGAGAAAGGAACCGGTGATGCTTCCACAGGAGATGGGTTTATGGATGCTCTTAAGGATGTGCTCAAGAAATTTGAGGAGTTGCTCGAAACCACACCGGTATATTCTGCTACTAATCTCTAGAGCTGGCCATTATACTGTGTAAACCGTGTCATTAACTATATGAGAGAAAGAGAGGGAAAGATTTCACATAATCTTTGAGGTATAGATTATTGTATATCTGAGATTTTGGTCTGCATGGAACTATTGTTTAATATGGATGATAAATGTCATTTTCAGACGAAAAGTGTTAAGTTTTGAAATCTTTTGATGTGTATATGAATTTATGCCATAATTGACCCATTACCAAACACAATAAAACCTACGTAGCACGGAAGCTTCGTCCGATGACCGCTTCCCGCTTCGGAATCGGAATCGGAAGCTCTCGGAAGCTTTCGGAAGCTCGCTTCCATGACGCTTCCTAAAAAACCTCTTTAAAAACGTTTTGGAAGCTTGCAATTCCGTTTTGGAAGCTTACGCTTCCGTTTAAAAATATGATATCTTAAATAATTATGAATACTTTTATATGTTTATGATTTTATAAGTTTTATAAAAATGAAAAATTAATATACCATGTATTTAATTTGGCATTCACAAATTAAAGACTAATTTTAATCTATTATCTATAAAAAAATTGTTTGGAAAAATTATTACAAATAAAATGAGAATAATTCTTTTGATTAGAAAAATGCGATTTCAATTTAGTGATCTTTCTTTAATAACATAGATATAAGATTATTTTACATGGAATTAGAGAATAACGAAATAAGAAACTAAAATTGGTTTTTGATTTGAATTATTATTAATTGAATTATATAAAATTGATATATTTGATTTATGCTATATACATATATATATATATATATATAGACGCTTCCAACACGTACCCGCTTCCTAATTTTTTTAAAAATATCGCTTCTGCGCTTCCAAACGCTTCCGCTTTCCCGTAGCATGCAACTTAGAATAAAACCTTCCAGGTAGAGCATACCACAAAAGCTAGTTTGAAAATGAGAGTGCCAAGTGATTTTTTTAGTTTAACTTATTCTTAATTAGTGTGGGACATTTAATAATAAGCAGTTGCCTATTATTTGTTGATGCGATAGCGACTAACATAACATCCACAATAGATAATACGTGTTATACTTTAGGCCGAGGAATGAGACAAAAGATGTCGACGGCAGAGAAAGGACAAAAAAGGATGGTGAGTGATCCGATCCTTAAGCCTAGAGGCTGTGTTAAGAGAGATGATATAAATCTTGATAAGATGAAAGAAAAACTCAAAAACTTGGCCACTTGATAATTTGGTACCACAACAAACATCAAGTTGATGTTGATGATGAACATACCGTGAAAGGACCACATGAATCATCTCAATAGGGAAAACTTTTTTAACTAAAAACAAAACGAGAATTAAGGGTTTTACTACATGAATATTAGCAGAAGAGAAGGAAACCCAAATCCAGAATACTTATTATTGTTGCTTTTTTTTTCATAGGAAGCTACCTAAACCATATATCTAAGCATTTTCCTGACCTTATATATTAAATAAGGCCATATAGTAAACTCATCCCCATTCACTCTTTTCCATCAGCCGCACGGAGTGATCCAAGCTGCACCGGAGCTTGAGTCCCAACCACCTTCGATGACCCGTAAAGCGACACATCGCTGCCTTTTGACTTCTCTTTCTCGATCTGTTCCTTTATCCAGAAGTAGGTTATTCGAAGCCCTTCCTGTTTGACCATACATTATGTTCACACACATAATCAGTTGTGTTACTCTCACAAAACAATCAGATATTCTCATCCTATCTTTGAGCTACTTAAGTGATTATGTTTTGGTACCTTCAGTCTCATCGTTGGAGCCCAACCAAGCTTTTCTTTGATCAGGTTGTTGTCTGAGTTACGACCACGAACACCTTCTGGTCCTGGAATGTGGTGAACTGGAAGCTTCTTCTTTTCAAAGCTGAGAACCATCTCAGCCATCTCATTCATGCTCACCATCTCATCACTTCCAATGTTCACAGGCTCACGGAAATCTGATTTAGTCAACCTAACAGACAACGATGAGGAAGAAAAACTCAGCCAATTATCTATGTTTTAACATGCAAATTTTCATCATTTCTAGTTTGAAGCTAATGCCCTCACCTGAGTACACCTTCAACGCACTCATCAATGAAGGTGAAAGAGCGGGTTTGAAGCCCGTCTCCCCACATCTCAAACCTATCAGTGGAGGTGAGAGCCTTTCTGCAGAAAGCAGCTGGAGCCTTCTCTCGTCCACCTGAAGTGACCAATATGTACATCAAACATTAAACCCAACGGTAAAAGAAATCAATGGTTAGTTTAAACTTCAAAGTCTGGAAACTGTTTGTTTGTTTGTTTACCTTTCCATGTTCCAAAAGGACCGTAGATGTTATGGAACCTTCCAATGCGGCATTCAATTCCAAAGTCCTTGTTGTAATGCTTGCACAGCTCCTCCGTTGCAAGTTTCTCCAAACCATACGCATCTTGAGGCTACATGACATCAGAAATCAAAGAACATCACCACATAAGAAACTTTTGCAAGAACATATGAATGATACTCATCAGGGAGAAACAAACCTCTGCAGGCCAAGCATCCGCCTCCTTCAGGCTCACATTAGTAGTTTCCAGCTGCTTGAACTCAGGGTAGATACATGCACTAGAAGCATAGAAGAACCTGAAACACACGGCAAAAAGTTTCAATCTTTAACTCTTTTTACAAAAGAAACACAAGATGCTCAAAACCTCACAAGAAACGACAATCTGACCTCTTAATCCCATTGATCCTAGAAGCCTCAATCATGTTGAAGCTGATCATGGTGTTGTTGTACATGATCACAGAGTGGTTTGACTGGATGAAACCCATACCACCCATATCAGCAGCCAAGTTAAAGACGTGATCAACTCCATTGGTGACCTTGAGGCAATTCTCCATGACCCTGAGATCAACAAGGTGGAACTCGTCGCAGAACATGTCTTCAGTCATGTGCTCGTTCTTCTTCCAGTCAGAAGCAATCACGTAATGCCCCTCGTGCTTCAAACGGCGAGCAATGTGGGAAGCGATGAAACCTCCGGCGCCGGTGATTGATATCTTCAGCTTCTCGGATGGCCAGTAGAGCTCTCTCTCAAGCTCCTTGTATGTGTAGGCACCATAGTCACTTCCGTTGGTAGTTGCCATTCTGCAGCAAAAGAAAAACACAAATCCATCATCAAAAACACAAAAATGTTACCAAGATTTTAGATTAAGAGACTTGTTGTGTTACTTGTAATCTCTGAATCAAACATGAACACAATTCGACCTAAAGAAAAATTTCAACTTTTTTCCAGTGGATAACGAATCAGAGAGCAGTAAGATCTCATGCAAAAGGGTCCCAATAATCTTAAATTAATATACAGAAACTGATTCAAAATTGGCCGCATTACGTCGGCAGAATTGTTCTTCTGATAGATTCCTATTGATAAAAAATTTAGAATACTATAATTTGAATACAGAGAGATTTTCATACACACAGAAACACAACGATTTTTTTTTTCAAAAAATATCAAATCTCAAACGAAATTAAATGCTAAGAGAAACCAATTGTTACGGAATCCGAAATCGGAACAGAGATTCAAAACCCTAGATTACAGAGAGGAACAGAGAACAAAAAAAATCCAAAGGGAAGATGAGAAATTGTCGGGATAAATGAATCTAAGAGAAAACGCGGATTGGATTTTTACCTGAGAGAGCTTCGAGAGAGTTGGAGAGATCGAAGAAGAGATGATAATGCAGAGGAAAAAGAGAGAGGTGAAGGATTTGGGGAAGAGGGAGAGTAATTGTATATATAGAGAGATTAGGAAGGAGAAGAAGAAGAAGCTAAACAGAGCAAGACCACTCGTTTGTGTGCCTCTTTGTGTTTTACAATTTTTGTGGGGACTAATATACCCCTGAAAAACAAAACTAAACAATTTCATAATTTTCGATTTTCTTTTACACTCGAAATGATAATAATTAATTTTATAGATAAATATCCTGTATAATATACTGATTTTAGTGACGAAAATTGGTATATTTTGAAAGATGCTGCTCCCTTTTCATTATCGTCATGGGTCGATATTGTCATATGAAAAGTTCCAAAATATTTAACTTCGTCACAAAAATATCGTAGAGAAATGGTGAAAGAGATAACATATATAAATTATCTAAAATATGAAAACTTATGAATTCGGATGTTAGCAAAAAAAAAGATTGAATGGTGATAATTATTTTAGTGGAACTTCAATAGTTTCTCTCATTTTCCTTATGCTTGTTCTGTATCTGAATTAGGAAAAGAAGCAATCAATTATGAAAAGTTAAGGACCGAGTAAAGAAAAAGAAATAAACCAACCAATCATTTACCTTGATTACTTACTATAATCACTTTTTTGACCAACCAGTCTTGCTTTGATATTTTCCTAATATGGTCAGATACTTTGCTTAACTTCTTTCCTTTCTACAGTAAGCGGGGTTGCGATATCTTTGCTGTTATAATAAAGTCACAAACTCACAACTTAGAAGAACAAGGACAAATATGAGACATTTAGTCCAGCATTACCAATTCTTTCTTTATAAAATCATTTGGATATAAAGTTTTTTTTTATATCAAGTAATCTATACCGGAAAGAAAATAGAACTTTAATATTAACCGGAAAATTAAAACATATGTAATGCTTAAAATGCTACAATATCCTTGTATTTTAATCTAAGATTTTCCAAATGAAAATATTGTGTACATCAGATTATTCACATGCGCACTATTCTTCGCATGCCGTAAAAAAAGGGAATACATGCATGAGTTATAAATTGTTTAATGAAGATGCAAGAATCAACTGACGATCCAAATTCCACAGGAAGACACGAGTTTTGCTCATCAGTCGACTATCCTCAATTCCTCATATGTATAGAGTATGAGCTAGTTAAACAAAATTAGCTAGTCAATCAAACAAGCCTTAAAAAAATAAAAGCCATTATAGGCTTATAGCACAAATCACAATGGGATAACTCTCCCATTCAAGCTTCGAGAGCGTCCACGAGGGTCCATGCCAGCTTTGCATGCGGGCAAAATAAGAGGATGCACGATTTACCAATTCAAAACAAAGAGCGTTTGAAAACAATCATCTAAGATCCTAGAATGCTTGGATCATGGAATGCTGCAAAGTAATCAATCATCTGCATTCTACTGTCTCAACAGCAAACTCGCTTATGATTCTCGAATCTAGCTATGATTTGTTTAGTGGCCTGGTTGACTTTTTTGGGGTCATATTCATACCCCTGAAAAATGTTTCCAAACAATGCAATTCTGGACTCATGCAAAGCTGATGATTTAGGCTTCAACCTTTTACTTGTTAACCAAAAAAAAAAAATATATATATATATACATATATATATATAGGCGATTTGATAAAATAAAACTCAGATATGAAGTTATGAACTAAAAAGAAGTGAAACCATACCAAACTGTTTGTATTTGATTATGTTTAGTTTTTTACTACTATTCATAAACCACAAAACGAAAAAAAAGAAAAAGAATAAAAATCGAATTCTAGATTGAACATTATTTAACGATATCATATGATAGTTTCCTTTATATTTTTTAAAACAATACTGTGCATGAGAAAAAAGTATTAAAAGAAGCCAAGAAAATTGTGCCCAAATTTCATGTATATATAAAAAATATGTAGCTAGGGTTTCCGGCGTCGGCAGAGCAGCAATCATGAAGAGAAGAGGTATGCGCCGCGCTCCTAGGGTGAGGTTGAAGAGCTGGATGTTACATCCCTTTGGCAATCATGGTAGTCGGGAATGGCTTCATCCGGAGGCCCTGGTTTCCTATGTTAGATTTCATTCTCAGGCTATACACCTTCTTTTCTTATATATATTGAAGAACATGTTCATTTTTGTAACAGAAACGGGAACAGTTGGCGTCTGATGATGATACTACTACCTCCATCTCCATCTCCATGCCTGATCAGTCGCCATCAAGGTACTTTGATTAGATCGATCTCTCTAGCTAAGTAATGTGCGTATATATATATATATATCAAGGTCAGGTCTCCACTGATATCTCTAGCTAATGCGTGTATCAGTTAAGCAATAGCTCTATATGGATGGTGATGGTTGTTGATGCTCATGAATGTTTCTGTTTTTCACGTTTCTCAGCATAGCTACAAGCAGCTCCGATCAAGTAGAGAAGAAAAAGAAGAAAAATAAGAAGAAGATGAAGATGATGCTCAAGCGCAAGGCAATATAATCCACCACCTAATTAATTAAGTCTGCAATCTCAATATGTTTTCAAATGTTTTGTAACTTAAAACACTTTAATTATGTCTTGAAAAAACCTGTTTGTTTGATTTTGAGTAATCTTGGTCTAGTAAAGTAAGTCCCCGTTGTCTTAATTTGTCTCCTTGTTATAATAACAGCTGCATACAAACCTGTTGTAAAAAAATGCATTTCAATTTTTTTTCCTACTCTTAGTTGAGGTTCGAACTCGCGACCTCAGGATTACACAGATAGCCAACTATTTTGATATATCCATCGAGTTATTATATATCCCGTTTTGTCTCTGTCACTGCGAGATGTTGACACAAACTCTTTCAACCCCAGTCCGCTTCTTCTCTTCTTTGCTCTTTTCTCAATTCCGCTTTGCGTATCCTTCATCTCTCTTTGTTGCTGCTAATTTCTGGTTTGTTCGCTAGTTTTCCTTCTAGTTCATGTGATTATCGTCCGTTTGACTCTTGAACCTCAATGCAGATTGGTTTCCTTGTTCATTTCGTTTGGAAAAAAAAAACGAATTTGATTGCTGTTTCTTATCACTGGAATCTGCTAGTTTGTCATATATGTATCGTGGCGCTAAAACGGGATTCAAAACGCAAATGCAGTGTCGTAGATACAAGCTAAGCTTTGTTGCAATTAGGTTCTGGAGTTCAATTCTAAATTTCTTCTTCCGGTCATTTAGTGACTTTTTTTTTGTCATATTTATACAATGCAATTCTGGACTCATGCAAAGCTGATAATTTAAGGTTCAAACTTATATATAATATATTTTACTGATAACAAAAAAAACATATAGGCGATTTGATTAAAATTAAACTCAAATATGAACTAAAATGTGAAACCATACCAAACTGTACGTTTGAAGGAGTATTTGATTATATATTTATATGTTTTTTTCTTTACTATTCATAAACCACAAAAAAGCACAAATCAAATTCTTGAACATTATTTAACGATATCATGATATATTTGTTTATATTTTTCTTTACAAAATTGTGCATGAGAAAAAAGTATTAAAAGAAACCTTGGGGGAAGAGGCCCAAATTAATTTAAGGTATATATACAAAAATATGTAGCTAGGGTTGCCGGCGTCGGAAGAGCAGCAATCATGGGCAGACTCCCTTTTCACCTTAGGGATCCTACTCCTTCTCGTCGGTTGATGTTGAGGCGCTGGCGGTCAATTCGTCATCCTATCTTTCATGTTCTTCCATGGAAGCCCCCGCCTATCTATCTTAGAGATATTCCATGGAATATCTCTTATAAACCTAATTATCCTCAGGTTATACACCTTCTTTTCATATATATATATATATATATATATATATACCCATCTGATGTACATTTGCAAATCCATCCAATTGATCAACTTGTGTCATCTATATATATATATATATAGGGCTCTTTTATTATCCATTATTGATTTGATTCTTAATTACAAGAAGCACATGTTCATTTTTGTTACAGGAACCGGAAAAGTTGTCGTCTGATGATGCTACTACTACCTCTATCTCCATGCCTGATCAGTCGACATCAAGGTACTTTGATTACATCTCTCTAGCTAACTAATGTGCGTGTATATATATATATATATCAATGTCTCCATTGATATCTCTAGCTAATGCGTGTATCAGTTAAGCAATATAGCTCTATATGGATGGTGATGGTTGTTGATGCTCATGAATGTTTTGATTTTTCACGTTTAATTCTCAGCATAGCTACAAGCAGCTCCGATCAGGTAGAGAAGAATAAGGATAAGAAGAAGAAAAAGAAGAAGAAGAAGATGAAGAAGAAGAAGAAGAAGACGATGCTCAGGCGTTTTTTACGTTTGTGTGTATAATCCACCCCCTAGTTAATTAAGTCAGCCATATCCACCACCTAGGCCGGAAAATGTTTTCCAGTGTTATGTAACTTAAAACTTACGATGCTTTATGACTTTAAAAGAAGACCTGACATATGTGGTTTTTGAGGAACCTTTGTCTGATAAACTCCGCGATATCTTTGTTTCCTTGTACATATTAATAGCTGGTCAAAGATTGACTAATTTCACTCATCCTTTTTTTATACAATCTGCTCGCAATTTTATTATATACAGTTTCTTGTCCATTAAGAACAATGAATGTCCTCCTCCATAACAATGATGAACCTTAACATTCTATCAATTTTACCCCTTTTCTATCTTTTTGAAAACCTTGTATTTCAACATACAGTTTTAGTAGATTATTTTTCTAGTTATAATTTCAACAGTACTAGTTGTATATAATAGCGGAATCATCTCACAAAAACGTGAAAAGCAGATGAATGGTAAAAAAAAAAATCACATTTTCAATACACACGGAAATGTGAAAAAACTACATACAATTCAAACCCTTAAATTTATTATTATATTCAACCAACATAGTCACATAACTTTCACCAAGAACCAAACATATAGGGGTGATTGGTTGTGGCTGTAGAAGCTGTAGAGAGCAAAAAAAAAATCTAAAGCCAAATAGATCACCAATCATGCTCTATACTTTTTTTTTAAACCTACAGACTTCTTTCATTTCTTTCATTTTTCGTTCCTTTTTTTGTTTTGCAGAGCAAAATTTATAGAGCATAATTTTAAAGGCTCTGAATTTCTTTTTTCTCTCTCTTTCATTCTTTCCAAATATATTGTTTTTTTCTTTACTTTTTTCCTTATTATTATTTTCCATATTTACCTATTTCATTTTTTACTAAAATCCTGCAATCAATATCCTAAAGCAACAATTTCACAGCCACAGCCATAAAACATAAATCAAAAACTCTACAGCAAAAATAAAAAAGCTAGAGCAACAACCAATCACCCCCATATTTACGCCAAAAAAACTTAAAAAATCCTTTGAATATTTGAAGACCATCTACTTTAAATCCATTTCAAGATAAATATTTTCCCCAAACATGGAAACTTGACTTTTGGGATGAAATTTTTGTGGCATTTCGATCCTTTTGATGACAATGCTAAGGTGAAAGGGAAGAAATTGGCCGCAACCAAGTCGCCACCACCTACACCATTTGCTCCACGCACATGTCAACAGTTTGCAGTTCATTGTGGACTAATTAACAAACCATAAATGACCTCAAAAGAAAAGAAAAAACCCCATTAAGATAGGGAATCTCACACACACGCCTCCTATTTTTTTCCGACCACACACAGTCTAATTTTTCGATCGTATATTTATTTATTTATTTTAATAGGTCGGAGAAAATAGAGAGAAAAAAAATCTACATTTTCCCTCACTTTCTCGATACCCATTCACTTTAAGCACATTTCTATATCGGAGGGAGAGAAAATTCATTTGGCAACAAATTGTTTAAGATCTAGGGTTTCTTCACTCTTTTCTCTGCTCCGATTTGATAAATTTCTGATTGCCCCCCCCCCCTTCTTTCGTATTTCTTCGTCCACCTCGAAACTTCAACCCCTCTCTTTCCTTCCGGCGTAGCTCGTCGGCGTTGATGCGATTCGATTGATTTTGATTGGATTACGTGAGAATCGAGTATGGTGGATGCTGTTGTTCCCGGAGACATGGCTTCTCTGGATACGGATTTGTTGCAGCTTCAGGAGATGTCTTCGTTTGTGCTGAAATCGAGACCTGAATTCACTCAGAAGCTCTTCGACCAGTGGCTTTCCCTCCCCGAAGCTCATCGCCAGGTAATTCGATTCGCTCACTTGTATGCTTTCATTGGCTTTAAATTCGTTTCAGACTTTCAATCCAATTCTTCAATGCCGCTAAGAATTTTGGTTAACGGAATCTTTTATCCTCGAGCTATGGTCTTTCGTTGTTACATGAGCTCTAAGAATATGCTTAGGTTAATTGGAATTTGCTAGCTAAGTTCTCTTTTTTTTGGGTGGATTTCTGTGTAGAGCAGATTTGTTCTGAAAGAGACTGTTAGCTTATTTTTGTTAAATTTATTATTGTGAAAGAGTCATTAGCTGAAATCAAAGGTGCACACTATTTTTCTTAGGTAGCATCATTGCTTCAAGATGCAATGGCTGGGGCTCCTTTGAACGTTACTGGGAGTGCATCTGGTTCAGGTCCTGGGACCAGCAATACTTTGCCATCTATGTTTCCGGCGGGAAGTGCTCCTCCGCTTTCTCCTAGGAGTTGTGGTTCACCGCGTTCAGTGAAACAGAGGGCTCCTTCTAATCTAGGTTCTCCGCTAAAAGTACTCAATGAGCCTGTTAAAGAGTCCATACCACAGGTACATAATTGCGACTGGTGCATTCATTATTAATGTTCTAATGGAGTAATTTACTTATGATTGGCATTGGAATGGTGTAGTTTTATTTTCAAAATGGTCGCGCACCTCCAAGCGAGATAAAAGAGCAATGTATGTTTAGAATCAACCACTTTTTCTACGGCCACGGAGATGGACTGCAGATACAAGGTAAGGAGACGTGAGTTTCTTATATTTACAGTGACATTCCACGGATTGTCTTGTTAACTTTATCTTCTTTTTCAATACTCAGAATTCAAACTAGTCACCAGAGAAATCTGCAAGCTCCCATCTTTCTTCTCCACTTCACTTTTCAGGAAGATCGATGTCAATAATACAGGTTTTGTTACTAGGTGTGTGCTTCTATAATCTTTCATGAGTTTGATGATCGCAATTGGTATAACCTATTATAACAGTCTTTTAGAGTTTGATTTATTTTTCGTTTCTGCAGAGAAGCATTTATTGATTACTGGGTAAACGGGAACATGTTGATACTGGATACAACCACCCAAATATTTAAGATACTAAAGCAACAAAATCAGAATTTCCTTGCGAAGGTAATTTTCTTTTGATTGGCTTATGGAGTCATGATAGTGAGTTTCTTTCTTCAGTCTCCTTTCTCTTCTGTTTGCATTTTCGTTCTCAGCTTTCTTTTGCTCTGGCAGGATGATTTCAAACCACTACTTAAAGAACTTTTGGCGACACATCCTGGGCTAGAGTTTTTGCAAGGCACACCTGAATTCCAAGAAAGATATGGTTAGTTCTTAACTTCAGTTACATTTTAGTCAATTTCCTATTTCATCTCATCTTGGCTTTTTCCTCTTCGGTATTCCTTGAGTTATGGTGTTTAGTTTTCTGGAAATTGAGCTGGAGTTTGTTTGTATATTTGTTCTACGATGTATATGGTTAGCTAATAGCTGCTGTACTAGTTAGGAAGAATCAGATTGTTGTGTATAAAAAAATGCGAATCTAGATCCGACGAGTCTTTACTCCTATTAGTTTCAGTATTAGATGCCTAAGATAATTTTCATCATTCATGCATCCAGATAGTGTGGTATTACTGTGTTAGACTCTGACAAGTGACAAGTTTGCATATGTAATTTCGAAGCTAGGATTTCGTTGTTGTGCTAGACATCTTGGAACTTTCAATTCCAAAGCGCTGGCAAGCATGCCATGGATAATTTGTTCTCCAATAGGTTTATGATGCATGTAATTTCTTTTCAAATTATGCTTGTTAGGGGTTAATTTGGCGAACTTGCTGACTTTGTCTAAGTTATTAACGCGGTTTGGCGTGTGGATCAGTCATGAAATTGCCTGAGCACTTTTATTTTTGATCATGTCTGGATCCCACATCCTTTTTTTTTTCATTTGCTGTTGCTGTTTAAAATGGTGGCAATCAAAGTTGTCTTTTAAAGAACGTAGTTTCCTGATACAGTTTGTTTTTTGATGGGCCAGCTGAAACTGTTACCTACAGAATATTTTACTACATAAATAGATCTGGAAATGGCCGACTTACATTTAGGGAGCTTAAACGGGGAAACTTAATTGATGCTATGCTTCATGCTGACGAAGAAGAAGATATCAACAAAGTGTTGAGGTACTGACAAACATTACTTCGTTCTATTGAAACAGGCGTACAGTTGCGTTAGATCTGCAAACTATACTTTTGTGTCACTTCATATGGCATCAATACTTTCTGTTTACTTTGGCAACTAGGTACTTCTCATATGAGCATTTCTATGTCATATACTGCAAGTTCTGGGAGCTGGATACAGATCACGATTTCCTGATTGACAAAGAAAACCTTATGAAATATGGAAACCATGCTCTTACATACCGGATTGTCGACAGAATATTCTCCCAGGTTTCGTCTAAAATATCTTGATATATAAGTGATTTTTAGTGCATGTTTCCCTAAGTCTTGTGTCCTTCTTGTTCCAAGTTATTGATACATTATTTTTTACTCAGGTTGCTAGGAAGTTTACTAGCAAAGCTGAAGGGAAAATGGGTTATGAGGATTTCGTCTATTTCATACTTGCGGAAGAAGATAAATCGTCAGAGCCTAGCCTAGAGTATTGGTAAGCTGTGATATACTGATCCAAAGATGCCAGACAGAGTATATGAGTGTCTTTATCTGACACAAGTATATCTTGGACTAGGTTCACGTGCATAGACTTGGATGGAAATGGGATTCTTACGCGAAATGAGATGCAATTCTTTTATGAGGAGCAGTTGCATCGAATGGAGTGCATGGCGCAAGAGGCTGTTCTTTTTGAGGACATCTTATGTCAGATAATTGACATGATCGGACCAGAGGTTGAACAATACTCTTATATTATTGTGGTTATTTTATATGCTTAAGTTCTTCTATAAAGAACGTTTTAAGAAGTAGTCGATGTTTCCAGTTTTTTTCTGATTCTTGTTATTTGTGATTGATTGTTTCTTGTCGCTTCGGCAGAATGAAAGCTATATAACCCTGCAAGACCTGAAGGGCTCCAAGCTCTCTGGAAACGTCTTCAACATCCTTTTTAATCTTAACAAGTTCATGGCCTTTGAAACACGGGATCCATTCCTCATTCGTCAGGTACTTTTCGTCTGATATCTAACCTTGCTGCTTCTTGATGCGGGGGTATTCCTATTATAACATGTTTGAAATCTCGAATGGAAAAACAGGAACGAGAAAATCCAACGTTGACAGACTGGGACCGTTTTGCACATAGAGAATACATAAGGCTTTCAATGGAGGAAGATGTTGAAGATGCATCCAATGGAAGTGCTGAAGTTTGGGACGAGTCACTAGAAGCTCCCTTCTGAGTTCATAGAGGTAAGGTTCTCTGGATTAACTCTCCTCTTTATAAACCTGTGATGTTGATCCGTGCGAATGTTCAGTTAATGGAAAATCATATTGCCTATATTGGTTAAATATGCAGGGTGTTGCATTATCACTGAACAGAAATACGAAAATCATTGAGAGATATCTTGGGAGCTTACTGGAGCCAAACGAAAGGGAAAGACGGAGTAGTATACTCTGCTTCAACATTTGTTATTAGGTGCATGGGGTTTCCATTGGTATCCAGGTTTGGAAATCGGAAATTTGTTTTCCTATAGGAGTCCATTTATTTGTAGAAATCAGTGAGGGAGGCTGATTTCATGTTACAATTGTACTTGTTCATGGGTATTGCATTTTCTGTGCTTTTTGTTCTATCTCTGTACTTTTATATAGCTATGCTACTTTCACATCTTCTGTTCAGAATGTTAATGTGCCTTTAATTCAACTGTTTTTTTGTTTCTTCTTCTGGCTTTCATGTGTTCTTATAGTAACCTCAGGTTTTTACTTGGGAATAACAATGCTACTTGAAATTATTTTCATCTGTAGAATGCTGCGGTGTGTAGATATGATCATATGACTAATATACAAATGCTTTGAGACTCCAAAATTGACATACTTTGTACGTTTATAAATATTCTATATAACTGTCTACGGATGCTCAATTACTTCTACGGGAGAAAACATATAATGTTCCTAAGTTTTGCACCTGCAATACATAGAAGACTGTTGCATCATCATAAAAAAGAGAAACAAAAACGGGAAGTATTTTGGGTTATTCCTTGAGAAAAATGTCTCAATTCTTTAGACTGCACGAGCAGCCAGTGGGTGATCCAGTTGGATTTCAACCAAAACTTTCATGATCGAGTAAAGCATATTCCCAAACATGTCTATTTTAAGCTCAATCTCTATCGAAGCCCATCTTATACATGTGTTTCGGATCGCTCTCTTTTTAGTTTTCACAAACAAAAAGGCTTCACATTCTCGTTACATGCCAATCTGGATGAAATAGGAGTCCAAACAACATTGTTGTTCACCTAAACAAAGAACCAGATCAATTAAAGTGTAACCCTCTTGAATACTTGCTTTACTTAACTTTTGAGTTTTATAGACTTTTAGTACATGCTGATATATGTATTGAGTATACTGTATACATAGTTTCTCTTTTGTCAACGGAAATCTTATTTTATTTCTATTTCGGATCGATCTCTTCTCACACGCTGAAGTACTGAACAACAACACATTTTCTGTCGCATTTCCTTGACATTTTCGTCACCACGATCACTTTTCCACCTCCTTACTCGGAGTCAGAATCGGAGAAGGAGATTAGAAGCTCATTCAATGTCTTCTTCAAGATCTGGAGTTTCTTCACACTTTTAACAGCTCGATTTGGTTTATCTCTCCTGGTTCGATTTCCTCCTGTTGTTTCCGTTGGTGTTGATGCGATTGATTGATTGATCGGATCGCGTGCAAAAATGAGTATGGTGGATGCGATTGTTTCCGGAGACATTGCCTGTCTCGATGCGGATTTGTTGCAGCTGCAGGAGATGTCTTCCTTTGTGCTCACCTCAAAACCCGGATTCACCCAGATGCTCTTCGACCAGTGGCTCTCTCTTCCCGAAGCTCATCGTCAGGTATATTCCATTCTGAAATCTCCAATTCTTGTATCTCAACTCTGTTTCTGCTTCATTGGGCTTCACTGCCGTTAGATGGATATGTTGAAGATCGGTGAAAGTTAGAATCTTTGATTGTAATTGTAGCAGTACCAGGCTCAGAATGATCACTGGACTCTCAAGTCTAAACATTTTGTTTGTCTCTTTTCCTTATCGGTTTCCTAGATTGCATCATTGCTTCATGATGCCATAGCTGGAGCTCCTTTAAATGTTCCCGGAAATGCATCTGCTTCAAACTCTGCCACCGGCAGTCCTTTGCCGTCGAATATGTTTCCTGCGGGAAGTGCTCCTCCGCTTTCGCCAAGGAGTTGCGGTTCGCCGCGTGTAACGAAGCAGAGAGCTGGCCCTTCTAACTTAGGCTCTACTCTAAAAGTAGCCAGCGAGCCTGTTAAAGAGCCAATGCCTCAGGTTTTTGAACCTTCTTTTCTTATTCTCTCTTTTATAGAATAATGGAGGGAAAACACTGATATTGAACATTGAAAATGATTGTAGTTTTATTTTCAAAATGGTCGCCCACCACCAAGCGAGGTTAAAGAGCAATGTATGTTTAGAATCAACCACTTCTTCTATGGTCACATGGATGGACTGCAGGTGAAAGGTAAGTAGTCATAAGTCTAATAATCAAACACTTCTTCTGTGGTCACACGAATGGATGGCTTATTTACTCTTTATACATTTTACTACTCAGAATTCAAATTAGTCACCCGAGAAATCTGCAAGCTCCCATCTTTCTTCTCCACTGCACTTTTCAAGAAGATCGATGTCAATGATACAGGCTTTGTTACTAGGTGTGTGCTTCTTCTATGCTTTCTGTGTGGTGGAATCTGACGTGCGCGCTCTACTACAGTATAACAGTCTTTTTTAACGTGTAATTATGCAGACAAGCATTTATTGATTATTGGGTAAACGGGAACATGCTTATAATGGATACAACCACCCAAATCTTTAAGATACTAAAGCAGCAAAATCAGAATTTCATTGCGAAGGTAGTTTTCTTTTGATCGGCATATTCAGTCATGACAGCGAGTTAATTTCCCAATCTCCTTGCTGATATCTTTGCATTTTCAGTTATAAATTTTATATTTTTCTGGCAGGATGACTTCAGACCTCTACTTAAAGAGTTACTGGCAACACACCCTGGGCTAGAGTTCCTGCAAACCACACCTGAATTCCAAGAAAGATACGGTTAGGTCTCAACTTCATATACATTTAGCCAGTATCCTGTTTTGGTGTTTGTGGTATTGCTTTATTAAATCACATAGCAATTAGTATTGAACTTAGGTGCATACTATTAGTGTTTCCTTTGTCTGGAGTCCACATTCTCTGGTTTTGTCTGATACAAATTGTATTTTGATGGGCCAGCTGAAACTGTGACCTACAGAATATTTTACTACATAAATAGATCTGGAAATGGTCGACTTACATTTAGGGAGCTTAGACGAGGGAACTTAATTGATGCAATGCGACATGCTGATGAAGAAGAAGATATCAACAAAGTGTTAAGGTACTGACTAAAAGAGTTCGTGCTATTGTGTTTATATATGGATTTGTTTCACTTAATTTGACATCAACACTGTTACTTTGGCAACTAGGTACTTCTCATATGAACATTTCTATGTCATATACTGCAAGTTCTGGGAGCTGGATACGGATCATGATTTCTTGATTGACAAAGAAAATCTTATGAGATATGGAAACCACGCTCTTACTTACCGGATTGTCGACAGAATATTCTCCCAGGTTTTGTCTAAAAAATCTTGATCTTTCAAGACTTCTTTCGTTCTTGTTCCAAATTATTAGTTCTCTTGAGATGACTGTCATAATGGATAATGCATTGGTTTATACTCAGGTTGCTAGGAAGTTCACTAGCAAAGTTGAAGGGAAAATGGGGTATGAGGATTTCGTATATTTCATACTTGCGGAAGAAGATAAATCATCAGAGCCTAGCCTAGAATATTGGTAAGCTGTGACGTAAGGATATCCAAAGGTGCCAGAGATATGTCATTGTCAGTCTTTTGGTCTGACACAATTATATATTGTACCAGGTTTAAGTGCATAGACTTGGATGGAAATGGGATTATCACCCGAAATGAGATGCAATTCTTTTACGAGGAGCAGTTGCATCGAATGGAGTGCATGGCGCAAGAGGCTGTTCTTTTTGAGGATATCTTATGCCAGATGATTGATATGATTGGACCAGAGGTTGAACAATAAGCCTCATGCTTTTCTTTCTGACTCTTTCGATTTTGTTTAGTGTGTGATTTTTTCTTGTTTCCGTCCACAGAATGAAAGCCATGTAATGCTGCATGACCTGAAAGGCTCCAAGCTCTCTGGAAACGTCTTTAACATCCTTTTTAATCTTAATAAGTTCATGGCGTTTGAGACAAGGGATCCATTCCTCATTCGTCAGGTACCTTTCCGTCTGATATTAAACCTTGGTGCATTTTGACGCCGGCGTCTTATAACATTTCACATAATGTATGTCAAACGGAAACAGGAACGCGAAAACCCTACATTGACAGAGTGGGACCGTTTTGCACATAGAGAGTATATTAGGCTTTCAATGGAAGAAGATGTTGAAGATGCCTCCAATGGAAGTGCTGAGGTTTGGGATGAGTCACTGGAAGCTCCCTTCTGAGCTCATAAAAGTAAGCTTCCTTGGATTCACTCTCTTTATAAACTCAGAGCCAATGTTCATAGAATGATAAATCATATTGGCTAGAAGCAACATAAGATAAAATAAGAAAAAGACTTGGACGTTGAAGGTTAGGCAAATGTTGTCACTTATTTCATCATATTGGTTAATCATGCAGAACAGAAACTCAAAGCCATTGGGAAGAAGCTTTGGGTCTTAACTGGAGGAAGGAAAAGGAAAGAGCCGGAAAGAACTGAAACCATTACTTAGCTTGGATCTTTTTTTTTCAAAGTTTTAGCTGATTACGAATTCTATTTATTAATAATGTGACTAGCTCATAGCTTTGTTATGCTTTTCTTCTTCACCTGTTTATTAATAATCGACTATGCTGATGTTTCTATCTTTGGCCTTGTCTGTACTTTGTCGCTGTGTTACTTCTTCATTTCTTGAGATTTGTAAAAAACCAATTTCATAATTACTCTCTTTTTTTTGGTTGGTTCTGTTTGGAGAGGAATCCTCCTAGAAAGTAGATTTGTTAATCTCACGTATGCTTGTGTTTATATCAAGTGGCTCCAATTTGGCTAGAAATGTAAACCCCACAGTTATGATTTCCATTCACAAGACAAGGATCTTCCGTATCTTTGTCCTAATCTTGGGAGTTGATAACTTTGGGGTCCAAAACCGTACACTCCTTCCGACCGGACTCGGAGGCTTATTGAGTTGGGATTTAGTGGCTGATATTGTAAAATTTGGAGGTAGAGGGCATTTCTTAACCTACGATTTCGATCTGGTAACCTAATGATTTAAAAGGTAATTAATCCGGTATGTTGCCTTATATAAAGATAAATTGATTATATTCAGATTTTTGAAAAACAGTAATGGAAATAAACAACCTGGAACTGTAGAGAGAGAGACGTAAAAGCTGAGAAATTTCAAAAGGTGAAATCAGAATGGTAAAGTCGTTAATAAATTCAAAATCCAAGGGTAATCAATAATCTTCTCTCCAGAGAACCGTAAAGCAAAAAAAAAAACCAAATGGTCGGAACCAGAAAATTGCAATTGCGGAGAGAGAGAGATCTGAGTAAAGCTTAGGCATTCATTAATGGCCAAGTAAGTTCCTTGCCGCAAAATTGAACCTTCGGTGGACGATCATTTTCAACCGTTGTTCGCTTCTCCTCCTCCTTCAATTCCTTTCTCCTCCGTGGTTTTGGATCGGATTGGGGGATAGATTCAAGGCGGCTCCGGTTTCGGATTCGTCTCCTCAGGTGCGTTTCTGGTGACCTTTCCTCTTCATGTCTTGTTAGAAAGAAACAAATTTAATAAATGGGAAACGTAGAGTATTAGTACTGCTTATTCTGAATCTCTGATAAACAGAGACAGCTTTGTTCAAGATCCAAATAATTGGTTGGCATTACTTTTCTCTTGTGTTCTGAGATTCGTTTTCCGGTTGGTGGAGAAAGTTTGAAATATTCTTCTGTCTACGCTAATTTCAAAACTTTTTAAATAAAATTGCAAATTTAATTGATAGGCTCATTTCTTCTGAATCTGTATAGGTTGTTTCGTACATATTCGAGCTTCAAGTAGAGTCTCTAATTGAAGAAGATAAGGAATTTGTACATGTAATGTTTGAGAGAGACGGAGTTTGATAAAGAAGCGAGAGAGAGCTATGGAAGATTACTCAAAGTACACTCACAGTCCCGCGCATCTCGCGGTGCTGCTTCACGATCACGCAGCTCTCAGGCGAATCGTCACTGAACTTCCACAGCTAGCCAAAGCCGGCGAGGTCACAAACGAGGCAGAGTCATTAGAAGCCGAATCCCGCGCCGATGCAGTCACAGCAGTCATCGACTCCCGCGAAGTCCCCGGCCGCGAAACCCCTCTCCACCTCGCGGTCCGTCTCCGAGATCCAGTCTCCGCCGAGATCCTAATGTCCGCCGGAGCAGACTGGTCCCTCCAGAACCAAAACGGCTGGAGCGCGCTGCAGGAAGCCGTCTGCACGAAAGAGGAAGCCATCGCCATGATCATCGCTCGTCACTACCAACCTCTCGCGTGGGCCAAATGGTGCCGGAGACTCCCCCGGATCACCGCCTCGGCGTCGCGCATCCGCGACTTCTACATGGAGATCAGCTTCCACTTCGAGAGCTCCGTGATTCCTTTCATCGGCCGGATCGCTCCGTCGGACACTTACCGGATCTGGAAGCGAGGATCCAACCTCCGCGCCGACATGACGCTCGCCGGATTCGACGGGCTTCGGATTCAGAGATCGGATCAGACGTTTCTGTTTCTCGGAGAAGGTTACGATGGGGAGGTTTCGCTACCTCCTGGGTCTTTGATTGTGCTTTCTCATAAGGAGAAGGAAGTGACGAACGCGTTGGAAGGAGCCGGGACGCAGCCGACGGAGGCTGAGGTGGCGCATGAGGTTGCGCAGATGTCGCAGACTAACATGTATAGGCCTGGGATCGATGTGACGGAGGCTGAGTTGGTTCCTCAGGTGAATTGGAGACGGCAGGAGAGGACGGAGACGGTTGGGGGGTGGAAGGCGAGAGTTTACGATATGGTTCATGTGATGGTGAGTGTGAAGTCGAGGAGAGTTCCGGGAGCTATGACTGATGAGGAGATGTTCGCTGTTGATGAAGAGAGGATTGCTAATGGCGGCGGTGTTGAAGATGTGTTGACGTCTGAGGAGAGGGAGCAGTTGGATACTGCGTTAAGGATGGGGAACGAAGATGAAGAGAAAGAGAAGGACGTTAACGAGAATGGTGATGGTGGTGGTGGTGTCAAGGAGAAGAAAGGATGGTTTGGTTGGAACAAGAAAGGTGAAGATGCAACAACGAAGGTGAAGAAAGGATCGAAGTTGGCACCGGAAGAAGGAAAAGGGAAGAGCCAGAGAACGTCGTCGTCGTCGGTGTCTGATAATACGAAGGAGGCGAAGGACAAAGCCTCCTCCGGTGGTGCGAAGAAGAAGAAGAGTGAGAGTGAGTACAAGAAAGGGTTAAGACCTGTGTTGTGGCTAACGCCTGACTTCCCTTTGAAGACGGAGGAGCTTCTTCCGCTTCTTGACATATTAGCTAATAAGGTTAAGGCTGTGAGGAGGCTGAGAGAGCTTCTTACCACAAAACTTCCCACAGGAACGTTCCCTGTCAAGGTAAATTTTCTTTTTGCCTCTCTTTTTGTTTGAAGCTAATCTTTATTGGTTTTGCTGATTGGTTTTGTTGTGTGCAGCTAGCGATTCCTCTGATTCCAACCGTTCGTGTGATTGTCACGTTTACTAAATTTGAGGAGCTACAACCGTGTGAGGAGTTCGTAACGCCTCCTTCTAGTCCGGTTTTCCATGATGCCAAGTCGTCATCGGAGAATCCATCGTCAGCGTCAGGATCAGGATCAGGATCATGGGTGTCTTGGATGAAAGGTGGTCGTGCTGGTGGTCAGTCAAGCGACGGTGAGAGTAATCGGTACAAGGACAATGAGGTTGACCCGTTTCTCATACCGTCGGACTACAAATGGGTCGACTCAGCTGAGAAGAAACGAAGAATGAAAGCCAAGAAAGCTAGAATCAGGAAGAACAGGAAAAACGGTGCTCCTTCAAAACCAGGTCAATCGAGTTCCCGGTCCAATCAAGAACCGGAAGAACAACAGAATGTAACTTAGAATGAGAAAAAGGTTGGTTTGTGTTATCTGATTTGCTATTGATTTTGTAGTTGTTTGTGAAATTCTTAAGGAACACGTTTGCTCTAATGCAAGAAACACCCATTTTGCTATGTTCAATTGTTCATTCACAGGTTAAATGCCATTTTAGGACCGGTTTAGTTTGTTTGTGCGGTTTCCCTGAACCAAACCGTAATAAACCTTTTCTTTTATTATACTGAAAACTCTTTGTACAACAGAGGAAGATACAAGGATCTGTAGAACCGGTTAAAAGTTACCAGAACCGGTCTTTATTGACACTGAGATAACCGGACAAGACTTTACCACCGGTATTCCTCATACCGTCGATGAGGAAACACCATGTGGAACCCAAAGCTCCGACGAAGAAGTCAGCTTCCGACGCCATCAAGAAGTTAACCAGAGGATAGTTTGTGCTCATCTCTCTCCCGAGGCTAGCTTCATACGCAGCCATCGATTTATTACCGACTTGTCTCGCCACTTCCGTGTAATAGAATCTCCACTGACCATAACTTTTGCTTGTGTCCACAACTTCCTTCATCTCCGTAGAGAGCCAGATCCTGTTTAGCTCCGGGAACCGATCTCTGATCCGGTCAGCTAAACGCATGTACTCTTCCAAAGCCGCGACTCTCATCTCGCACGCTTTGTCTCCCATCCGCACGTGCAAGCTCAGAATTGGTCTCGGAACCCACGGCTTGTGATTCCACCACACGTCTTCCTCCATCTCCGACCTAATCTTGTTCTTGTTTTTTCTCCAGTCTCCTCCTGCAGTAGAGAGAACAATCTCAGCAGCTTCTTTCCCAAACGCGGATTGTCGAGCAGCGTTCATCAAACCGCAAGTGTATTCCGTTTGAAACCTCATCAAGTACCTCACCGCTTGTGCTCTCCACCATCTCCTATCCATTTTCCGGTGAGCTGAGACTAAACTTCCGTTGATCTCTGTAGTTGGCTTCATATCACTCCAAGGCTTACCCCATAGCTTTGGTACATGTCCGGACCAAATCTCCTTTGAGCTGTAGTTATGTTTCCCTGTAACAACCCCACTCTCCCACGCTTCTCTCTTCTTCATTACTTCCAAAGCACGTTTCCGACATTCTTTTGATGTCTCCGGTAGAAAATAGCAAGACCAGCTTCCTCTAGAAGAACCTGCAAAACCAAACTCGAACGTTTTTAGACTTGTCAAGATCAAAGATGACAAGTTTGTTGGCAATGTTGTTACCTTTGCAACCATCATGATCTGCTCTGTTGTAGTGATTTGCAACGAGAATTCGGTTTTCGTTTACAGCGATTGCGAGAAGACCAGTCATCCCGGCGATCTGAGCTCCGATTCCGAAACCAGGAAGCGTTTCCCAGTCAGCTACAAGGAACTTTAGATTCTTTTTTTCCCCACAGTCCAAAGGATGCTGATGAATCCATATATCTCTTTGCACTCTCCTCGTTAACGGATAGTTCTCTTCATCTCCTCCATTGATCTGAAAACAAAAGCTTATTGGTCATTTCTTGATGATGATGACAAAGAACAACAAGAAGAAGAAAGCATACCCAAGGAGGAGATGTCTGATTTGCTATCTGAGTATCCAAACGCTCCCTAACTCGTGTCCTCTCCTCACAGTTCTCCAAATGTGGAGCGTTTGGGACATCGGATTTGTTCATCCCTAGTTTCTTGAAGTAGTCTTCATTGTTTTGTAATAAGTTGTCCCAAGCAGAGACCAAAAGTTTCACCTGATCATCTTCATCATTGTTATCTTCTTCTGTCTCAGCTTTGTTCTTCCAGTTTAGTTTCCGGTCTATGCTTGCAACCATATCTGTTTTCATAAAACAAATTTATCATTACTACATGAAAACACACACAAAAATTCTCCAAAATCAAAATTTTCTTGAAACTTACTGATGATTTGAGAAGAAGTGGAATTGCAAGGAGGAAAAGCAGAGGAAGAGAAGGAGAAGGCGGCGATCTCGAAGGTGCCAAGTGTAGTGAGAGCAGCTAAGAAGAGTGAGGTGAGACAGATTCCACAAAGGAACCCAACTACACAGATTTGACATGGAAATGAATTTCCAAGCTTTAATGCTTTCTCTGAAACTATTCTCTCTAATGACTTGATACTCATATTGCCTTTTGCTTCCATTTGATAGTTTCTATTTTTCTCTCACTAAGAACGAAACACACTTGTTGTTTCTTTTCTTTTCTTTTCTTTTGTCTTTTACTTCTCTTTGTAACTGAAAAACTTTCCTGAGAAAATAAAAGATTTTCTCCGGAAACTACTACCTTTTTCTTTAATTTATAGCCATACTTACTAACTATCAACCAAAAATCACATGATATTTCTCCAACTTGTTTTTTTTCCTTTCTAAGATAAATGTATATCTTGTGGGAAAAAGAAAGATCAAGATGCTTCGATCAAAATATGTTTGTTTCCTCCTTCATTAGTGGTCCATTTTCTCTTTTCCTGCAACAGAGAAAATAGCAGAACAATTGAAATTAGAATTTTCAAATAAAACAGAGAAAAGAAAACCAGCTTCAAAATCTGATGAACCTTCTGAAGTAATATTTTCTACCTAAAAAAAATAGCTGAATGAGAGCACAAGTTGAAGATTACTTTATGAGAAAATGAAGAAAATAGGAAGAGAGAGGAGAAAAAAAAAACAAATCTTTAAAACGGACTGTTACATAATTATGGAGATATTAAAGGAGAGAATGAGCATAACTGTTGATCGTATCAAAACTTAATTATTTTAAAACATTTTGAACCTGTTGAAAATCTATTTTCTTTGAAAAGAAAATGTGAATTTCTTCGATACTTAAGATGAAAAAATGACACTTGGATTATAAAGTAAGAAAGAACAAAAAGCCTGTTCTACCAGCTGGTATGAAAATGAGGCAGAGAATCATGTTACAAATCCACTCGGTACAAGCCAAGAATCCCACTCATAAAGAAGAAAGATATTCATCGACACTGTTTACTTATAATTTTGTTGAAATTAATCAAAGTGATTAACTGAAGAAACCACAAAAGAAAATAACATAATTTTTTCATGGAAAGGGAGAGAAACAGAGAAAAAAATGACATTGGAAGACTAACCTCAAAGCTCAGTTTCTCAGGACATAAAAGTGACAAGTGAGAGTTTGATGTAAGCGAGGTTGAGTTGTGTTATTAAAGTTATATGAGAAATATATCATCCTCGTTTTTTTTGGTTTATTATTAATTTTTGATGTTTGGTGAAGCAATTAACTACGACTCCGATGGTGCTTGAAAAAGTAGAAGTGACTTGAACTAAAAGTTTAGTATAAAACACGAGATAATAATGATATTTGTATATATTGGTTTATACAAATTCAACCATGCAAACGGTATTACACATTTCGTGGAATTATTTATGATCTATAGATAGATGATAGATCAATGCGAAATTAACCTGATAAAGTGAATAACCAAAAAAGGAGCTAGGAAGAAACAAATTCTTTTAACAAACCTGGAGTTGCTGTATCTCAGGGTTTCTTATGATTGATTGAAGAAACTAACAAAGAAAAGAACAATAATTTTTCATGGAAAGGGAGAGAAAACAAACATTGAGAGGTAAGAATTTGATGTGAGCGAGGTTGGGCTGTGTTATTAAAGTAATACTCCATCAGAAATATATCATCACACTGACTAAAGTCTCATTTTTTTATGGTTTGTGAAGCAATTGACTACGATTCCTATGGGCTATGGTCCTTGAAAAAGTAGAAGTGACTTGAGTTAAAAAGTTTAGTATAAAACATGTCTCCTTTGAAACTATCATATAGCACTATTTATATCTATCATGAAGCTCTATCTAAGACTAAAACTACATCAATTAAAAGTTCTATAACTATTTTACCACGGAAAAGTATCTTTACATATTTCTACACCAATTCCAAAATTATTTGTTTTCATTTAAAAACCAATCATGAACCAAAATTAAACCCGACCAAAAAAATTAAACAAGAGCCAAGATCAATGCCAACTTGAAACTTCATTGTATAGGTTTCTTATTGTTGTCAACTTCAATGCCAACTAAATTTCAATTATAAAAAGTCGAAACCTAAAACGGGTGTCTTATAGTTTAAAACACGAGATAATAATGATAATTGTATATTGGTGTCTTATTGGTGTTGGTATGTATAAATTCAATCATGCAAACGGTATTACACAATTTGTACGATTATTTCTGATTTTTATGATAGATCAATGCGAAATTAACATGTAACGAGGAAGCTTTAAGAATAAGTCTATACCATAATCTTTATGACTAGAACACATGGTCCGATAGGACAAAGGAGGCTATGATACCCATCCATCATCAATATTCAATACATCATCATCATGGGATCATTTCGGTTATTGTATTCTTCACGTCACTACATACTTTTCAACAAGCAAAGAGTTGCGTTGCGTCTTTCTTTTTCTACTTTCTTTGGTCAAAAACTTTTTTTTTTTTTTAAATTGACTGCGCCAAAAATGAGTTTATTTATATACACACCATAGGTTTTCACAAGTTCAAGATTCACCAGCATCATTTGCATTTGGTATAAACCAAACAAAACATCAGACACAGAGCTGATCAGTGAACCCATCTTGCACAACACCTCCCACATCATAAGAACATTTTTATGTACAGTAGAATATCTGCCATCATCTTCAGTACTTACTTGGTCTTCAATAAGTGTTGCATGACCTTCAAAGCAACACAAAAAAAATGCTAGGAAGATTTTTTTTAACAAAACTGGAGTTGTTGCATGCATCTCTGGGTTTCCAACAAAACACCTAACTTAATAATTAACATGTTTGGCCAACAAGATCAACCTTAAACATGATTATTAATCTTCTCTGCCCCGTTTCCTTGATGCTGAAGCAGATTCCGTTTGGTCACCTCTTTGTGTCTCAGAACCAGGTGATGGCTCTACATCAGTGGTGTTGCATTGCTTTGGTGATGGCTCTGAGGGAGAGCTCTTGTCCTCTTGCAACTTCTGTTGCTTCTCGAACATCATCTGTAGCTGTCGGCCCTGTTTTTCAATCTGTAACTGCAGCGTTCGTTGGATCTGCGCCATATAATGGAAAGCAAAATCAGACAATACTCACGACATCTAAGACTATTATCACTCTTTCTGGTTAGATGTCAATTTTCATTACCTCGAGCTGCTCATGGAGACGTTTCTGAACTTCCATCTGTAACCTTAGAGCTTGGGTGATCTCAACGCTCCTGGAAAAGAAAATAGTAACAGAATCTAACACATAAGTATTTGACCCTTTTACAATCAAGATTCTGCACAATACGAAGAAATGATTCCTAGTTGGTTATGCAGTAAGAAGACTGAAATGACTTACGTTTTCATGTCAAAAGATTTCATATCTTCGATAGATGTCATCTTCTTCTCTTGAGGTTCTCCTGTAGCTTCTGAAGTCTCTGGTTTATACCTTGCCGTTCTGTATTTCTGTAGGAAAAGAGTTTCAATGTAAACACGGTAGAAAATGAGAAATGAGCTAAGCGTAGCAGAGAAAGAGCATGAGAAGCAAAAACAAATAAACATATGGATAAGAACAAACCTGCAAATGGCTTTTGACATGATAAATAGTCAAGCCAGGGTTATTCAAGAGCTTCAAAACAGCCTTAGGCGTGGCTCCTAAAGTGGAATTCACACAAATCAAGAGAAGAGTAAGTTATACGGTTCCTTTGAGCTGTTATTTTCAGGACACAAGAGAAAGAAGAAAGCTTACGCACGTTCACTACCACCAAGCTGGTTAACAGCTTCAACGAATGCCTCATGAAGTTCTGGTGTCCAACGCATGCGTTGTTTAGATGTCGCTGCTGCACAAGATGATGAGTTTCTTCCGTTAATCTGCTCCTCTGACAAAACCATCTGTTGCTGCTGCTGGTTAGCGTTTATCTCTTGCCTTGGTACTTCAGGAAATGGTGTTGGAATCTGTTACAAAAATCAAACAAACCATGAATAAAATGAAAATATGGACAAACATAGAGATCATACATGGCTTTGAGACACTGAAACCTGTGAATTGAGATTGTGTGAGCTTGAATCTCCGAGAAGTTCAGACCAATTCGGCTCCAAACCATCATCAGCAGAAATCAGCTGATCTGCCCAGTTTTGCCACTCGCTTTTACTATGAGGTTCCACGGATGAGACCACGATTACTCCGCTACACTCAGCTTGTGGATCCGTAACAGGAACTTGGTCAGAGAAATCAAAGAAGTCCTCAAGTGGATCTACGAACTCTTGATGATGGTTATGATTAATCAACGACGATGACTGTGCTTCCAAAGGGAAATCCTGCATAGCTAATCTCTCGCTTGGCATGGTAGCAACCGGTGGCTGAGTTTGAGAATTCCTTCCATGATTTGAAACAGCTGAAACATTGCAGAATCCAGATGGAGAGGCAAACAAATAGCCACCAGAATTGCCCACCTGACAAGGCACGGGGTTGTTCATATTCATCAGCTCCTGACCTGATGAGTCCCAGAAAGAGTTAGGCAGCTTGCGGTATCTGTCTTCCACAGAAGTGTGATGAAGAGCTGAAAAAGATGAAGACATAGCCGTTGAGTATCCGAAATCATTAGCCAGAGTCATTGAAACAAGAGCAATTTTTTCACACAGTATAGTGATCCTAACTCAGAAGACAGAAACTTTGATGCATGAATGAATAATAATGAGATATGAGACTCATATTTTGGTAAGTTCATGAACAGAATATAACTTTTATGCAAAGAACACCTCGAATATAAACTTTATGTTAGAATAAAGAATATTCTTTTTCCCCCAGTCAATAAACAATCACTCAGGAATATTCCTAAACTTTCTGTTTTAGCGTTAGATCACAAACTCTTAAACTCTCTATCTCTTCTATCACTAAGAACCAAGATAAATTGTGGCATCTAACATCAGAATAGTGAAAGGACATAACATAAGATATGGAATCAGTGCTTAAGGAATGAAATTTTCGGCAAAGTTAAATGTGGCTTTTGATGGAGCCAGAGAGACGTGCAAAGGAGAATCATTTCAATCACAGAAAGAGTCACAGAATCTAAAGCTAGCTGGGTTTTTAACATAGACAGACTCTTCTTCAGAATTTCAATCATAACAAAGTCAACATGGCTCCATTAAAAATCAGAACTTTTCACCTTCAAACCAACAACAAATGCAACCAGTGATATGATTGAGTGAAAAAACTGGAAAACCAAGGTAAATTTGATGACTTACTCATCACACATCAAATCAAATAACAGAGGAAGTGAAGGATTGAGAGAATTAGATAAACAGAGCAAATTTTCAAAGCTGTGAAAATCGGAAATCCCGAAAGAGAAAATTAAACACAATTTAAGATTTAAGAAAACAAATGGAATACGATAGACGCGGATAAAGCGCGGAGAATCTTACTTGACTCAGCAACGGCGGCACGAAAAAATCGATACGGGATCAAAAAACACAAGGGACCCTGATGATCAATTGAATGATTGAAGAAGGCCCTTTTTTGGATTTAGTGTTTGGTCTTCTCGATTTCACCAACAACAAAAAAAAATACTCTGCTTTTTTCCCCCTAAACCAAGAGATGAGAATTGAGAAGAGACGACGAATTTTGGCTTCTCCTTGTTTACGACTCTGTTTTGTTTAGATTACTCCTGACCGCTGGATTTAGCACTCGTGTTACTACTTATCAACGGCTGAGATTTCCGTAGAAGATTGTGAATTGTGATTGCAAAATGAAAATCGAAAGAAGGGGCCCGTTTAATGATTCTCTTTGTTCTGTTCTTGGCTTCTCAATTTTTTTAATATTTAATCATTTTATTGTAATTGGTCAAATGCTGCGTTACATTTTTGTTATTTTGTCACAAGTACAATGAATTAAGTGTTTTATTCTCGTTACATGAAAGCTCCATTTCAAGATAAAATATTAATTAGGCTGACTTTTGGAAACCTGTGATTTGAAGTCCATTGTTTTAAATACAAATTACAGTAGATGGCAATATTAATTAAAAATTGTTGAAAAATAATGGAGTTTTTCTTGTCATTGTAAGAAAACTGGATTGAAACAGATGTTTTTAGTTCTTACCTCCGTATTTTATAAATGATGGAATGTATGATAAACTTTGACAACCACATGATTAAAAAACTCTATAATCTCTAATTCTATCATCGAAGAAGCAAAAAATGCTTAGTCACAGAAACACGTGGTAAGTCGAACACGTGTCGACATTAGAGTGTGCTAAATCAAGGCGAAAGCAACTCCCGCGAGTTATTTGGAAGCAGTTGCATTCTCTCTGACTCTCTCATCAGATCTGTTTTATAAAGAAAGTTTCTCCACACTCTTCACAAACTTACACACCAACGAGAAAGAGAAACGATGGCGACAGATGAGTCGATTGCTACGGTGGCTGCGAAGGCTCCGGTGACGTCGGAGAGGAAGGTCCGGACTGATCTCGACGATCGTCTCCCCAAACCATGTTCGTACATCTTTCTCCATCTCATGTTCTTTTTTTTTTTCCGTTTACTTATGTGTTCTTCTCGGATCTCTTGTTTTTTATTTTCCCATTTCCAAAATTAGAATCTGAATTATGCATTGAATTATTTTTACTCTCGGATCAAATATCGTTTCTTCTTCCCGGTTACGGTTATTCCAGCATTTACTAGGTATATATGTTTTGTAGTAGAAACTGATCGATAAAATTTTCCGAAATTGGATTTACTTAGTTAATTGGATCATTCACGACCTATATGAAAATTTTGTTTTTCCATATGGCTACACACAAATGCGGAATCCATAATCGGATTAAATTGGTCGTATCAATTTGTTGAGTGTTCACTTTCATATGGTTACACATGAAAATGTGAGATTAGTTTTGAGGGATCTAAATAGTTGTTTTGGTGAATTATGTTGAAAACAGATGTGCCTCGAGCGATGGTTGCACCAGACATGGAAAACGTAAACGGCTCAAGGGGACACAAGCATCAGGACATGTCTGTTCTTCAGCAGCACGTCGCTTTCTTTGACCAGGATGGTGATGGTATTATCTATCCATCGGAGACATTTAAAGGTATATCTCCAAAATCGTAAAACCAAGTGAAAAAATTTAAAAATATTATTAAATCTAGTCCCATTTTGCGTTGCTCAGGATTTAGGGCACTTGGTTTCAACGTGATCTCTAGTTTCTTTCTAACAATCATCGTGCATCTTACGATGAGTTACGCCACATTGCCTGTAAGTTTCTCTCAATAATATTAATAACATCTTAACCTCTTTTTGGTTCCTCAAAAACATGTCTTATCGATTTGTTTTCTTTTCTCATGGACAAGACTTGGATGCCTTCTTTTAGTTTCCCGATTCACATCAAAAACATTCACAGAGCCAAGCATGGAAGCGACACCTCTACTTACGATACAGAAGGAAGGTTCGTCTCTCAATATATAAACCCTTGGTCATGTTAGTTACTTGCTTCGGACTTGTGATTACACAATTTGAAACTTTCAGGTACATTCCTGCGAATTTGGAGAACATGTTCAGCAAATACGCACGTACCGTGCCTGACAAGCTATCTCGCTATGAGCTGTGGCAGATGACTGAGGCTAACCGCAATGCATTCGATTTCTTTGGCTGGTCTGTCCCATTCTCTCTTTCCCTCTGTCTCTCTCGGTAAATGATTTAAGTCGCTGAACGGTGTGTGTGAAAATATGGAAACAGGGCAGCGAGTAAAATGGAGTGGGGAGTATTGTACTTGCTGGCTAAAGACGAGAACGGCTACTTATCCAAAGAAGCTGTTAGGAGATGCTTCGATGGGAGCTTGTTCGACTACTGCGCCAAGACGAGAGCTTCTACTAAAAAGGCTGAATGATATATGATACGCACAAGCTTTTCTTGCTTTCTAGGCAGTTAATAATGTCTTAAGTAACCTTTATTTAGTCTCTTAACCGAGACACGAATCAGATCATAAATTCAGATAATAGCTTTTTGCTAATTAAAAGGTCCAAAAAATTATAGGGTCCAAATTACCAGTTGTTCACACTAATGACTAATTACACTAGTAGAAAAACTTTTTTTAAAATCTAAATCTAGCAACTAAATGATGTAGTAACTATTTCAACATGCTTCTGCATGCTTTTTTAAAAGGTCACTCAATCACCCAATCAAGTTTTATTTTTATATAAAAGAAAATGTTTTTTTCTAGGATTTGCTAGTTTTCAAACTTTTGAAACCAGAGGTTGGTATTCAAATTATACATATAAATCTATATTTATTTCTTTATGTATTTTGAAATATTAAACCAAATCTCCCTATAAATATACTATTAATTAAATTTAAATGATTTCAATTCCAAAGTTTTATTGATTTTTTTTAATAATATGGTGTACAGAAAAGAATAAGATTTTGTTCCTATATATCATTTATTTTAATAATGTGCTATATGTTAAGTGTTTTTAAAAAATCATTTTCTAAAATCATATCACCTCTGTATTAGAGTCTGTAAATAATTGTATTTGTATAATTCCTAGTCATATTAATATTATAATACATATCTGTAAATGGCAAATGCTTTTAGAATATGACAGTAATTTTAGAATATATATATACATTGACAACTGTTAGAAACCAAAAACTATTGAACATTGTTATTCACAAATTATTTGTAAGAAACAGATTTTAGAGATTTATAAACTACTATATACATTTAAAAATAAACCAAGAAGAGAAAGTATCCAGCCTTTTGTTGATTTTATATCATCCAACTTTTAATAACATGATTATAAAAATAATAAACTTTTGATTGCATATTTGTTTTGTGTTTTTTTTCCTAATGGAGGTTTGCCACATGCTAGTTCTTCCCATAGCAATATAGCACTATGCTTTTAAAGTTTTAATACTAATCGGATAGGATTTATGTTCTATGGTCCAAATGATGAGTTATTTTCTATTATTATTCTTTGTATATATAAGTAATGTTGGCGTGGGAAAACAAAAAATTATCTTTCCTCTTCATCTTTTAGATTATCCCAGAAAAAAAAAACAAAACAAACGTAAAATGGGGGTAGCCTTGAATTCCTCAAATGAAATTGTGCCAACTCCCTCTCAAAGAACTGAAATCATAGGAGTAAACGATATAGTATCCCGAAAACTATTTCTTCATGTGGCGATGATTTCCATATGTGGCTTCGCGGGAGAATGGGGCAGTGTGATCGCGTACAAGGAAGACATGAGCTACATCTATGCTCTGTTTAGGTACTTTGGGATCTTTGGCATTTATTGTTATGTTCGTAAGTTGGTTAGTTTGGTTCTCTCCTCAGAATCACCAAACCTGGCGCCGTTCAAGCTTCACAAAATATTTCTCATCAGTCTCCTCTACATTGTTAGCGCAACCATGTTTCTCGTTAGCCACCTGTCACAGAGATTGGATGTTTTTGTTCTTGCATTTTGTGCCACCTTCGCTTCCTTCTCATTGCTCCAATTGAATTACCCCGTGGAAGGTTTCGGTATTTTTTATATTTTTATCCTAGCGTTGCTTGGATCTGCTTCTGGGATATGTGGTTTGTATATAAAGTTTGGAGTTATTATTCTTTTGTGTCACATCATTTTTATACTTTCATGGATTACTGATACTCTTTATGAGGAGAAGATCCCTCCTATGGAGGAAGATTTTGTAGTTTACTTGAAAATGAGATTTATGTGGTGAGTTAAACTTTGTTGCTGTATATTGATATATTTGGTTGTTTCTTGCTTTCTAGGCAATTAATAATGTCTTTAAGTAACCTTTGTTTAGTCTCTTAACCGAGACACGAATCAGATCATAAATTCAGATAGTAACTTTTTGCTAATTAAATGGCCCAAAACAATTTAAAGCGTCCAAATTACCAGTTGTTCACACTAATTACACTAGTAGAAAAACATAACTGAAAATCATCCTTACTGATCTTTTTCTCGATAATTTTGCTTAGTTCCTCTCTCGACCTCTTTGCTGACCGAAGGATCGGTCATAATGGTCTTTAAAGTCGCATGTAAAGCTATAGTAATGGAATGGCCCACGCTTTCACCCTTGAAACTGTAACCACCATGGCTATTGAGGCGATTCCGTTGATGAGGCCCAAGTATTTGATGCGGAGGAGTTGAATTATGCAAACGATATGAATGTAAAAGAAAAAGAGGAATAGCTAGCTCCAAGGGGTGGTCTGGTCCGTTGCGTATTTTCTGTTTCGTCATAGTTATTCCCCAAACTGTAACCATCATACTGTCACTTACTTTTTGTTGTAGTTAATAATTAGCATTCATCTTGTTTTTTTTTTTTTTTTTTTCTGTTTTTATTTGAATCATCTCAAGATTTCCTTATATTTTGCTTAGTTCCTGCGCAAAAAATATCATATTATCGAGAAAAGATATCAGATCAACGAAAATATAATTAAGGATGATTTTCAGTATTTTGCTCATGGTTGCTAGAAATATGATGTCTTAGAGATAATGGAAAGTGATAATCTTATTAGAATACCTTAGCAGGTATTTATACAAACACAAGAGAGGGATAGGATAAAGTTAATTGCAATAAAGTCCCTTAAGTTATATTTACATATATCCTCAGTTCCTCATTGTCGATGGTATTTGTGTGGGGAATCGCATTACCCATGGAACGATGGTATTTGTGTGGGGAATCGCATTACCCATGGAACCACCAGATCTCGCATTTGGCGTACTGATATTATCTATCTACTTTCATATTTCACTTACTCTAAACTGTTTTACATTAGAAATGACTTCGGCATTTTGAACGGGATAACATATATTGCCGCATACTCTTTTTTTTTTCTTAAGTAATTCACATAAAACAAATATAAGTTTTTGGTTACTTATTTTAATAGTGTTTTTGAAATCTAAATATTACGTATCTACGTGTTAGAAATTGCTTAGTTCACCGATGTTATTTTCTTTTGATACGTCTTTATAGGTGAAACATATATTATCAATAGAAAAAAATATTAAAAAGACATGTATTAGGAAAAAATTTAAAACATAAGAAATATTTGCTTGGTTTTTGCTAAACTAAATGTTAGTAAAATGTTAGTAAAATATTATAAAAATAAAATAATTGTGTAAACTTAAAATGAGCCATAAAACGCATACTCAAGTGAATGCGTCATGATCGAGTATCGTGATTGTATAATGTGGACACCGACATTACGAATGCGTCGCCATCTAAATGAGCATATTACACAGTTGCATTAGCCAAAATTAGGAACACACAGAATTTAGTTAACTACTCCCGGGGAAAAGTAAATAACCGTCTTAACTCTTAACATTAAAACCGAAAACAAAAAAAAAAAGTAAATAACCAGCTCGGACTCAAAACTTTTTATGAACCTAATTTGCAAGCCCAATACCAAAGCCCAAAAGAAACAAAATGAGTTAAATGTCACGTGAATAACACGTGCTAGTTTTCTTCTTCCTGCTAAAACCTAATTTACAGTTTCTACTTGCAGCCGCGTTTATGTATCAAGCAGAAATTTCCGGAATTCATTCTAAGTAGAGAAAAAAAAGTTTAGGGTTCTGTTCGAGATCTGTATCTCAACGAGACATCTTCGTTTGTTTGGTGCTCGCAGTTTATATTGATTCGTTCCCAAATTTCTGATTCTTTTTTCACAAAGACGAAAGGAAATTTAGGTTAATAATGGCAGAGAGTAAACCATTGATCGGTCTTAAATGGGAACCAAAGCTTCCAGGCATATCTCTAGAGTCGAAAACTGGTTCCAGCTCAATCAAAGAAGCCGTGAGACACGAAAGCTGTTCTCTTTGGACGTCTAAGTCAGCGCTCGTGGATGGTCTTTGTCTTCCTCCTACTGATCCAAAGAAGGTTAACAAGATTGCTAGAAAGCAAATCAAAGACACAGCTGGATCAAACTGGTAACTTTACTCTCTCAACCACTCTAATTATATAACCCTTTTTTCTTTGATTGATATGAATTATCCGGCGAGTTTCACATTGTATTGCGATTGTGGATAGGTTTGATATGCCGGCACCGACAATGACTCCCGAATTGAAAAGGGATCTTCAAATGCTTAAGGTAATTGATTCTTCGTTTTTAGTTGTTGTTTGGATTTGGTTTCAATGTCCTAATTCAATTCTAATTTTGATATCTATTTTGCAGTTGAGAAATGTAATGGATCCTAAAGTACACTACAAGAAAGCTGTGTCCCGGTCGAGATTAGGTGACAAGTATTTCCAGGCAAGTATCATAATTAAACGGCAAAATTAGATCAAGACAAGAACTTTTGATCTCTCTGCTTATGTCTTACACCAACTGTTATCGTTTGCTTTTGTGTAATAAAAACAGATTGGAACAGTAATTGAACCAGCTGAAGAGCACTATTTAAGATTGACAAAGAAGGAGAGGAAAACAAGTCTTGCTGAAGAGTTGGTCTCAGACCCCAAATTTAATCAGTACAGGTAAGCTTACTTCCATCTTCTATTGAAAACCAGTGTCTTAGATTCTGGTAACAATATCATATCCATGGATTTCGCTAGAATGCTTCATGAGAATAGGCATTATTATAATTATGTGGTTAAATGGATTTGAGTAAAAGAAAGTTTTGCTGGGGGAGTTGAGAGATGTTGCTGCAACTGAGAAGGACATGTGTGGAATGTATGCTTAGTGATTTGTGTTTTGGTTGTTGTGTTAACAGGAAGCGTAAAGTGAGGGAGATTGAAGAGAAGAACAGAGCCGTTGAGCATATGAAATGGAAGAAAAAGAAAAGTCAACCCAAGAACACAAAACTAAGAAGGAGTTGAATTACAATTTACTAGAGAGAATATGAGATCACAGTTTTGGTACACCGTACCTTGTAATGACTCTTGTTGTTTTATGGCCTTCGTTTAAAGGTTCTGTTTATTGAAACAGCTTTTCCTGAAAATTTGATATTATCAGACTATCAGAGAGTTATTTTGAACCGGTGTTTATGCTAAACCCTTTGATTACTTGTCAAAGTCAAAATTAATTTCAGGTTTGGAATCACCCACAATCTTGATCAGAATGAAGAAGAATCACAAAAGCATAGATAATTTCGTGGTCTCTTGCAAATTTGTTATTGATGATGAATTGATGATATAAAATTAGAATCCATCAACGTTTTCGGATCCTGATTTTGTTAGCAATGAGGAGTTTCTGTAACATATCTAAAAGTTTCGGGGCTATTTTTACTTTTTTAAAACTAAAGTGGTCAATTAACTAATATAAGAAAAATAAGCTTCCTCTCGAGTCTCAACTCTCTCATTCATCTTCGTCTCTAGCTAACGACGCCGTTCGTTGTTTCAGACAGTTCCACCGATTAGGGTTTTTTCTACGGCCGGCGGTTCCAGGTAAGCTGTTATCGTTTTGATGTGATCATATTCAAAAGCCCTAAAATATATCTCCTGAAGATACGAATTCGAATTGAATGAATCTAGGCAATGGGGTCTCACGAGCAATCGGAGAGAAAATCGCCGGAGAAAAGTGGTTCGAGCAGTGTCTCTAATAAAGTCGCAGAGCTATGGAAGAAAATGAATGAAGGAGTGCCAAATAGACGGCTCAATTTTGCCTCAGAGAGCTCAACCGTTTCGCCCGCTAAAAAATCAGCTGATAACGTGAGAATCGTTTCTCTTTCTCTTTTGCGTTTTGCTTCTTCAATATCTTTGTCTTCTGGGATTGAAATCTGTGTTTTTTCGATTTCGCAGAATTTGAAAAAGTTACTTGGTGTGGATTCGAAGAAGAAGGATCAGTCCATTTCGAATGTGCAAGAGGAAGATAGCGTTATTGATAATAGTTGTAACGAGGAGGCTAAGAAAATTGCTGCAGCCGCTCTAGCTGCTGTCAGAAACGCAACCGCAACCGCTGCAGCTGCATCGAGCCGTGGCAAGATTGAGGTCAGAAAGCTTACTTCTTTTTGTTTGAATTCATGTGTTTAGCTCGGCACTGTTAGTATCTAAGCTCTTATCAGAATGTTTGGAACTATGAATATAGATTGTGAGAGGATTAGAATCAGCTTTGTCTCTGTATTGTTAGGACTAAAATTTGTGATCCATGAATTGCAATTATTGAGTATTGATTTGGTTGATGCATAATTGCATATGTTCTTGTGGTTCAATTTCCAGATAACGGAGGTCAAAGACTTTGCTGGTCAAGAGATCGAAGTGAAGCGGTTAGTGGAAGCGGATTCGAAGGAGGCATTGGAGAGGGGAAACAAAGGCTCCTCTTCTTCCTCGGCGGCGGCGGGAAAGACATCGGCTGTTGATGCGGTTCTGGAGCAGATAAAGAAGAAGCAGAAGCTGAGTGTTTTGGACAAGACGAAGAAAGATTGGGGTGAGTACAAGGAGGAAAACAAAGGTGTTGAAGACGAGCTGGATAAGTACAAGAAGAGCTCGGACAAGTATCTGGACAAAGTTTCGTTCTTGGAGAGAGCTGATTACAGACAGTTTGAGAAAGAGAGAGACGCTCGTTTGGCTCTTCAGTCCAAGAGAAAACACGATGATGCCTGAATTGGTGTGACTCTTTTAACGTTCTTCTTCTTCTTCTTGCTGTAACTATTCTTGTTTTCTTGTGTATGTAACTTTCGAGACTTTGTAGCATTTTTCTGAAGCGGTTTTATCTCGGCAGCGTCCAAACCAAGTTCCGGTTTGCTTGATCAATCTGTGTTCTTTTTATCTCCGGCTTGAGTGTGTAGAAGAATGAATATCATGCTCTTTAGGTCAATGGATATTGATGTGGGCTTTAAATGCAATAAAAGCCCAACTTTAGAAGCCCACATTTCTATATCTAACCATGAACTGTATACTGTAACACAAATAAAACATCGTTGTGATTGCAATCCTCTCGTTTTTTTTGTTTCTCTTGATCATAAGTTCATAACCTTAACTTGACATATGATTTTGTCAATTCTATGAAATCTTAAGCATTGTCTTTTACATAACTAGGTATTAAACCCGCGCGAAATCGCGCGGTAACTCATATTATGATAAATTTATTTATTAAAATTTTTTGCAATACATGTATCATATAATGAAAAAATATTATATGGTAGTTATAATAGTAAATAATAATGTAAATTGAACTTGTTGCTCTAAAAATTGTCATACAAGATAATGCAATCCGACAATATTTTGCTGTTTTTAAATTAGATGAGGAAAAATGAGATTGACAAAATAGGATTTGATCTGTAATGTTAACTCCTTCTTTTTATTGCTTCACTCTGTTTTCTCTCCCAAACTCAATAGTGTAACCAAAAAAATCGTTTTGCTTTTTGTTTTCAGACAAAGCTTATTGATTCACATGAGTCATGACATTAGAAAAATGTACACACTTTGAAATCACATTTTTTCGAAAAAAAATTTGTCACTGGTCTTTTTCTTGAAGATAATAATTACCCCAATCTTTTTTCCAAAATGGGATCTAATCAGGGTATGTTTCAATCACAATTGACCGACATACTCAGTTTTCTTTTCCACTTAGTGTAAATTCAAATGCTAACGTAAGAACTTATCGCCAGTTCAAGCCATTCTCAAACAACATCTTATCGCCAGGACGAAGAGGGTTTGCAAAAGTGATAAATTGATGATCTTTAAATCGATCCCACTTGCTTGGACATTCATCGCTATATTCTTTTTTTTGTTCTTTTAATATGATGAAGTAATTTTCCAATTTTTTAAGTAGAATACATATGAATTGTTTCTCTGTTTTTCTTTCGTATACTATTCTTGTGTTTAGACATGTTCTTTGTTTCAATCTGTTTCGATCTTGTTGCTAAAGCAAAAATAGAGTTGAACCAGGGTAATTAATTTCCATAGATAAAAAATGAAGTACCAACATAAGTTTCTTGATCACCTTTGGATGTCAAAGATGAACGGGAATAAATGTATGATCAAGATCTCTAACCATACTTCCAAGATCTTCCTTATCATGTTAATATTGCATAACACAAATTACCCATTTCTTAAAAAGCGCAATGGAAACAGTTATCAACAACTTATCGCCAGTTCAAGCCATTCTCAAACAACATCTTCTCGGGTTATGAATCTACTAACAACATCGTTATAGTAACTTTAATTACTGTTTACTCCTTAGTTGCCAATTTATAACCGCACCATAATACTTCCAGAATACTCCATGCTAAATTTAGAAAACACTCGTTAATGCATGCATGCTTAATCAACAACAGTTCCAGAAGAAGAGAAATTAATTTAAGCATTCGTTCAAACAACTAATGTGATACCGTAACCACTGATTTCTTCTCCACCAATTGAAATCAGAAAGTAGTATAACACTAACCGATACAACTTTTATGTCACAATCGATCAATTCCATAAAGGTCACCGTTATGCCTTCAGGACACTAATCACTGGAAGATTAGACAAATCTAGAATGGCTCTTATGTCAATTATAAACTACTTTAATGATTTATATTCTGAAATATATTCCAAGAAGATCTAGATTTGGTTTACTCCAACCTAAACTGTTTCGTAAAGAATAAGAAAGAAACACTAACCTTGATCCATGCTTTTTTATGCTTGTTATGAGATCAACAGTTCAATTGATTCTTCTTCGAATTCCCTTTGACCCTTTGCTCTTTTATGATCTTTTGTTGGGGAAGATTACTATTCTTTTATTGATGTAATTTTTTTTTTTGACAACTTTATGAATTTCTTTCAAGGGTTACTAACTTGCTATTATCTATTTCTCATGTAATGAAAGGGTAACTGTCACGCTGAAATATCACACAAATATATACATGTACATATAATCCAAGAGTTGTGAATTGTGATGGTTCATAATTACATATCATCCAAAGGTTGTGATGGTTCATCGCACCACTTCATTATATATGAACGTAATGTATATATGTTTATACATATTTATATTATTAAGCTAAGGGAATGGGTTATAAATATTCCCAATTCGTTATAATGCTTTTCATCATCATGGTGTCACATTTTATAATTCTTAATTTAATATTAACTTATCCTTCAATTAAATCGATATACAAATTTATGGTAAACATTAAATATTATTTGAATTACTTTGTTTAGTTTAAGTGTTGCAAGGGTTTTGGATGCATGAAGAAATGTCATGGCAAAGTCGTGTTGGGATTGGAGCGTCCATGACAACTTGCTTCAAGTTATGATTAATATTTAACAATTTATATGTTGCGGGTCAATTACTTTTCCCTAAAAAAAACTATACAGAAATAGAACATGTTATTCTTATATGCATGTTGATTTATATAAAGTATTAGAATTAGCACTTACCGAATAGAAGCACAAAGAAAAGGAAATATGAACTTGTTACTATTTTTTTTTTTTCATCTAATAATTTCATTGATATCAAATCGGGATTGCAAAGTCATTTACAGAACTCTCAAAAAGCAAATTATTACATATATAAGCAGATATATGTGCCATATACTGAAAAAGATACTCCAGAAGAAGTGAATTTAACGATGCCTTAGATAAGCCTTACTCGCTAACAGATTATGATATCCATTATTTTCCTTCTCCATACTCGATCTTTCTCTTATGCGAATTGTGTGCTTGAGTAGCGTTTCTTGGCTTAACCTCCAAATTGCACACCGCATTGCAAAACCCGATGCTTCCGATAAAAGTTTTGAAATATCGACATTATGATACCAAAGCTTCCGTATCATAGTCATTGTGAAGAACTTTGACTTTGATTTTCCCCTTGCTGGTTTCAAATTTCTACATCCTTCTCTCAATCCCGAATAAGAAAGTTCTGATAACCAAAGATGAAAAGAAACTAATATCTCCTTTACACAAGTGTGTGCAAAAGACCTTAGTTTCATCTAATCTATGTTGATGTGGTGTCACCATTTTACGTTTTCGTTTAATGGCTAACGTATCCTCTATCATGAGAGAGATTCCTGGATCCCATACAAGGTAAATTGACAACAATCCAACACCAAAACCGGTTACACCGGAAAGAAACTCTACATGAGAGAGAAAAACGGTTACCCATTGGAACCGACAACGCTTGAACGAAATGGGAGACCAACGCCGCACAACATCAGCGATCACTGTGATACACCACCATAGGTGTGGCATGAAGAAACCGCCGTGTGCCTGTCGTAAAACCATCATCGGATTCAAGATTAACACAATCATCTAACAGTTTAGATGTTGTAGATGACATTCCATAAGTGATGAGATTCAAATTGGATAGAAACTTAAACCCAACCCAGATTGAATATACAATAAAAATAGGCATTGGTGTCGACGCTGGAGATGCGTGAAGCCAATGTCGGCCGGAAAAGACGCAAAGACGGCGGTTGTGACAATCGCACGAAAAGTCGTCTCTATCGGGAGAGAAGTTGGCTCTGTCGAACAAGTTTACCATCAAATGAACTTGTTACTATCAATAAACGTAACTTCAAACAAACAATTTAGCATAAACTTGTTTAATTATAGCAAAAATAATAAAACAAATTTAAAAAATAAAGAGTGCACTATCATTATTGTGTATCACGGAAAATCTTCTCTGCGCTTTTAAGTTTTTAACACAGCCACCGCGAACAGAATCATAGAAAAAATGGCTTCCAGATTGTTGTGGGCTTCTTCTAGAGTTGCTTCTCATCTCAGGATCTTCGTTTCTCAACGAAGCTTTTCTTCTGGTGAATCTCCATTTCCTTCCTCTACCATCCCTTTTCTCTTTGTTCGATTTCTATTGAGAAATGTTCTGCCTTTCTGATCTGTAACATGTTAAATTAATTTTTTTTTTTAATATCTGATCTTAACATAAACGAAATAAAGAGGCTTTAATAACAGTGAATTTATATGATCGATTGGCTTGAAGCCTTTAAAACACAAAACAATTTTGTCATATAAAAAAATAAAGAAAGAAGGATTGTGAGAAACTTTTACTGGTGGTATTGAAGGATCTGAGATACGCAGATTCACATGAATGGGGTGAAGATCGAAGGGAATAAAGCGACGGTTGGTATAACGTATCATTCTCAAGAGCATTTGGGAGATGTAGTCTATGTAGAGTTGCCTGATGTTGGACGTTCTGTGTCACAAGGTAAGAGTTTATGAGTTTTCGAAAGCGTTAATTAAAGCTACGAGTGATATCAATTCACCTTCAAAGTCAATAACGACTTAACCGAGTCTCCTGCATTGGTGAGTTTCGTTCCTCGTTCTCATGGCGGTTGTTCAACAGAAGTGTGTGCTTACACTTTAACCTAAAGATATTGAACATGAATCTCATATTTGAATTTCCTCCACATTGATTCACAAGCCATGATATATGATAGCTTGCTTTAATCTGTATCAAAATTACTTAATTGTGCAAAAGCCATAGCTAAAATGAGTAAACATATGAATGAAGCAACAGCTATATAAAAATGGCATTTAACAAAAGTTAATACAAAACAATGAGAGAAGTAGGGAGAAAAAAATAAGAAAATAATTAGGAAAGGATGGAAAAAAAATGTAACTATTTGATAAAATAATCTCACACATATATAGAAGTGAAAAGGTATTACTAAAAGGTGCAACTTTTCAACAATGTAGCGGTTATAAACGAAAATATGCGACTGAAAGAACACAACTCTTTTTATGAGCGGTTATAGATAAGACGGTTAAAAACGAAAAGTATGACAACAAAAGACATTTATTCAGTTTGCTATTATATATATAGATAATAATAACCAGAGGAATATCATTTCTAGATAAGTTAGTCACAAGACTCACAAATCTTCGAAGGGCCGAGAATTTGCCACAAGCCCAAAACTCGTTTGATAATCATTGGTTTTGTTTAGTTTAACGTGCACTTCTACTGTAGTACACCTCGTAATTTCAGTAAATTTTGTTCTTTCCATATAGAGCATTTTTTTATATATGGAATAATTAGCTCTACGATATGAAATCACTCATTTCTATATCATATTCGAAACAGAAGATGCTGCCCGACATATTCTTCTCTTCTCTTTTATTGACCCCCAAGATCGGAACATTTACACTAATATAATCCACATTCGGATAAATATATAGATAAAATATTCGTATTTCCATTTCTAATACGATTCTAGATTCAAGTTTCTTTATCATCTCCGGCTTAAATCTTGGCAAACAAGAACGGGATCATCACTTTTAAAAACGTTACTATAAAGATGAAAATCCACAAGATTTTGTAATTAATTCCGTATTAATTACCCTCTCTCCCTCGTCCCCTTATATATAATGCAAGTGATTTCATTCCATCTCACACTACTCCTATCCGCAAGCAAAAAAGTTCTTATCTTCTAAATCTCTGTAAAGCTACTAATCTTCTCTTTTTTAATCGTTTGAGATGGCGCCAATGAAGATGACCATCGAGAAAGCTGATGTAGCGTTGAGTCCTAACGGTGGGAAAAGGGCTTACGTCACATTTCTAGCCGGAAACCAAGACTATTGGATGGGTGTAGTTGGTCTAGCCAAGGGACTTCGTAAGGTGAAATCGGCTTATCCTCTTGTGGTGGCTATGCTCCCTGACGTGCCGGAGGAACACCGTCAAATCCTGATCTCTCAGGGTTGCATCCTCCGTGAGATTGAGCCGGTCGTCCCACCGGAAAACCAAGCCGGTTATGCCATGGCTTATTACATCATCAACTACTCGAAGCTCCGTATTTGGGAGGTAGAATATTACTTATGCATGTGTATATATCTCCATATATATCTATTTTATCATTTGGCCCGTATCTTTTCTTTTCATGTAAGCACACATGCATTAAAAATCTTTTATTCAGACGTCGGTTTTTTTTTTTTTCTAACAAATTACTAATTAATGTTTCTATAAATGATTGTTAATGCAGTTTGTGGAGTATGAGAAGATGATTTATCTAGATGGAGACATACAAGTTTTTGGTAACATCGATCATCTTTTCGATACTCCTTCTGGCTACTTGTACGCCGTCAAAGACTGCTTTTGTGAGGGGAGTTGGTTCAAGACTACTCAGTACAAGATCGGTTACTGCCAACAGTCGCCGGAAAAAGTGACGTGGCCCGTGGAGAGCTACGGACCTCCACCACCTAAGTACTTCAACGCTGGTATGTTGGTCTTCGAACCAAATCTCGTCACTTACGAAGACATGCTTGAAGTTGTTAAAGTCACTACGCCAACTTCTTTCGCCGAACAGGTTCGGTTTTCCTTTTTCCTTTTAATATTTCGTTATTTAATTTGATTTATCATTTATTCAACGACTAATACTATTGTTTATTTTTTGTAGGATTTTCTGAATATGTACTTTAGAGACATTTACAAGCCAATCCCTTCGACCTACAACCTCGTGTTGGCTATGCTTTGGCGTCATCCAGAACACATTGATCTTGACCAAATCAATGTTGTTCATTACTGTGCTAAAGTATGTGTTTATTTCTTACAATTCTGTACTTTTTAGAGATTCGTGCAGCTAAAATTTATACTTAATTTTAATAGGGTTCAAAACCTTGGAGATTCACCGGAGCTGAAGAGTATATGGATCGAGAAGACATCAAAATGTTGGTGAAGAAATGGTGGGACATTTACGAAGATTCGAGTTTGGACTACAAAAACTTTGTCGAGACCGAGTCAAAGCTTAACCCGATTATGGCTTCCTTAGCCTCTCAAGAATCCGGCGGTGATGGCCTTAAGAGCCTTGCCCCCTCTGCTGCATAAGCTTGCATTATCTATGCGGAGACGGTTTTTTTATTTCTTTTTTTTATAAAGGTTTAGCTATATATATAATTTTTTTAATAATTATATATAGCAAACCTCTTCCTAGTTTTATGTTTCGGGAGATTATGTGGTTGGTCTTGTGTTTTGTTAGACTAGTGTGTCAATGACAACCTCGACCACCCTTCTTGTTTTTCTGTCTTCTCCTTTTATCAGTTACCAATAATAAGAATGTTATTTTGGCTTTAATTTTCTTCTGTCTAAGTGATGAATATAATTAAGTTACTACCTCGACGGTAACAATACTTTGTCTTAACATTGTGTGTACAAATCAAATAATCGATGCCCTTTTTTTAGCTAATGTGTGTATCTCGCGTAAAGAACATGATGCATATCTAACCGAAGTAATTAAAGACTTTTGTCTTTAGCTTCTTGAGGGTAAGTAATTAAAGACTTCCTTTATATTATTCTCTATAGTAATTAGCAAATAATCCGGTATCAAAATGTCACTATATATAAGACAGGGATCAAGTGAGTAATCAAACAAGGCAACCGAGATTATACAGAGGAATTGTTTGATGCTACTTAGGAAATCTCTTAAAGTTGACCCGAATTTTAGTATTGAAGAAAAGGAGAGTACAAAATGAAAACGAGATCATCTCAAGGAGACTTCATTTAAGTTGGAAAGTTTCGGTTTCGAAAGTATCCGATATCTATCAATATGGTAAATTATCCCACTTATTATGGAGACATTATGCATCATATCTAATCGAAAGATCCGTAATATGAATCTTAGGACTCGTTCCCTCCATTCCAATAACATTTTATATGGAAACAATATCGCATAATATTCCAAAACAAATTTGTATAAAATTGTAAATTTAGAAACCTACGGAATCTTCAAATGATGGATAATAGTGTTGAAAATTGCAATATAATATATTTTATATCATATAACATATATGTGGTCTGAGACTCTGAGTTTCCCTTAACATGCCAAGTTCAAATGATAAGCAAACTCATGAAAGATGTGAAACATTGGAAAAGCTGATATTACATATTTAAAGGAGTATGACCAATGCTTTCAGGCCCAGATTGTTGTCTGATTGGGGTTGGCCCAATCCATTTTGGAGATTTGACACATTGTAATAGAAGAAAATACACAAAGGACAATGTCTCGTAGCAGTAACTACATACAGTATTACATTGAGGCTCAAGGAGGTGCCCTTTGTGTACGAAAAAGTAAACTAAAAAGCTTTTGAATCTAAAGATCAACAGCAGGAGGAATGTCATCGACGGTGAGATCTACACCATCATCCGGTAACTCAGATCCGAGAGGTCCTAGTATCCCGTCCGAACTCAGCGTTAGTCCACTCTGCTCAAACATACAACACAACACTAACTTAGTCTCCTCCAGCAAACAAAAGCGCAACATTATAAGACATCAAGAAGCATGTATAAACGTGGTCAGGCACAAGTTGAAAATCATACCTCAGGCTGGAAACGAAGCATGTCAGCACGAGCCATAGCTTCTGCTTGAGCGATTCTCTGTCTGAACGTCTGCGCCATCTCCTCAGCCTTGAAACAATACAAAAAGTTAGCAAAATGATTGAGAGAAAGGAGAGAGTTGAGAGTGTATTTCAACAGAAACAGTCCCCTAATTACCTTCTCGAAAACAAGTTTTGGGTTGCGAATCATATCACCAGGTGTTGGCTCTAGCTTCTTGGTGGAGAGACTTACTCTTCCTCTGTCACGGTCATGGCTCAGTATCATAACCTGTATCACATTATTCGTTAAGTTACTACAGTTTTAACATCCGAATCCAGAAACTTTTAAAGAATATCTGTTGTAGTAGACCTTAAGAGTGTCACCAGGCTGAAGAACAGTTGCAATATCTGAGACACGGTCATGACTGATCTGACTCACATGGAGTAGCCCATTGATTCCGCCAATGTCAATGAAGGCACCATAAGGTTTCAAGCTCTGTACAACTCCGAGGACTACAGATCCAATTCCAAGCTGAGCCTGGCTGTCTGCTACAGCCTTACGGTTGCTGAGGACTAGCTTCGTTTGTTCCTCATCAACCTCCACAAACTTTAGAGGTATCTCTTTCTCAAGAAGCTCTTCCGCTGGTGCTTTCTGAGCAACAAAATTTAGTAAATGGCAAATCAGATTCAGCTAGTTGATTTGATTATCCTAAAACCTGAGACAAGTACTAACCGATGATATTTGAGAAAACGGCACAAATCCACGAAGACCTTCCACTAGAGCCACCAATCCACCTTTGTTAGCACCAATAACCTACACACACAATCCAGTTTCTGAGACTGCAACCAGAGAGAGAGAACCACAAAGAGCAGCAAGAGAAGTTCCCAAAACGTGCCTTGGCCTTGACAATGACATCCTCAGTCTGAAGCTGCCTACAACGTTCCCAAGCAAGTTCGTATTGGATCATCCTCAAGCTCAATAGCAAGCTGTCGTCATTCTCGTTCTCACCAATGATGACAAACTCTTCCACCATACCGGGAACTATACCGGCTTCTTCCACATGCTTGATTCTATGAATGCACGCCTGTTCCACCGACAAGTAGGCCGACGACTTTGCAGAAATGTCAACTAATGCACCATTTGCGTCGGTCTTGAACACCGTTCCTTTCACCTGAAACAATGTCATCACCACAAATGATCCACAATTCCACAGAGCCAATATTGTCATTTCTCATCTTCGTTTGATTCCACAGAACAACAGATTACAGAGGAAACCATTTCTCATTGTCAAATTGGATGATTATGCATATACCCAAGTTCAAAACTTTCTCAAAATTCCACTAATTACAACTGAATTACGAAGAAAGGGAAGAGGATTAGACAAACCCTAGTGCCAATTTCGGAATTGAAGTCGTATTGTTCGATAGCAGCTGCGAAATCGTCGACAGTGAAGGCGACACCTTCCATGGGAGCATTTCGGCATCGCTCATAAGCGTCCTCGAACATCTTCTTCAGCTCAAGCCGCTCTCTTGTCTGCCCGCTAGACATCGCAACCGCGGCGACAATCGTCGGGGAGACGGAGGCGGATTTGTTCTGCGGTAAGTTCTTCGCGGCTCTCCTCGATAACCTAGAAGAGGAAGAGAGTGGAGAGCATCTCAAACCCGTGAATTGCTGAGCCAAGGACGCCATTGTTTCGTTAACACCTCGAAGAGTCTCACTCACTCTCTCGCAGAGTTGTTTTATCTGTTCTTCTATGGCTCCTCCTGCGTTTTATCGTCCGGGTTAGATAAGGAAGATAATACAAAAGCAAAAGAGATGATGTTGATCTGTGTGCTGGATTGTTTCAATTTGATCGGACGGTCAATACAGCTGCAACATGTTGCAATGAAACTACATGCCGTTTGAGTAACCATTTTAAACAGCGTGACGTTTTTTCTCTCGGCTAGAAACAAGTAAAGCGTACTCCGACACTGTGTCGTCCATTAGATGTGTACAAGCACTGTGTGACGTTTTTACGCACAAAACAAAATAAACATCAAAACACATTTTTTTGTGCTCTCTTCTTTTGCTATATAAATATATACTTTTTACCCTCTTATATCATTTTTTTTTAACATTAATCTATCAAAACCTGTATTTATATTCTTATATCAAATTTTATTTTGTTTATTATCTGTTAAGCAAATAAATCGTATACATATGTATAGGTTGCAGTTGTGGTTCTAGTTGGTTCCTTTGCAAATGTTCCTACTAATGATGCCCACAAATAATATTATGGCATAATGTTTAATGTTTCACCAGTAGGCCTAATTACATAATTTAGATGGAACACCCTACACATAAAATACCATTCTTTTTCTAAAAAAGGATGAAAATTTCATTAATCAGATTATGATGTACACCCGCCAATTGGAACTAGAGTTCAATCCTTGGAAGAAAAAGATTTTATCAAAGCTAACGTGGCCACGTGACAGATTAGCTCAATATATATATTAAGCCTCAGTTTTGTGTATTTTAAAGCAAATGAAAGCCATGTAATTCAACTCGACACGGTAAGTAAGACAAGAATTGTAGGTAGACCGTAGAGTTAAGATTAGCCGTACAAAGTGCATAATTAACTTGTCAAAGTACAACAATTGTTTCACTGGTTCTATAGTTTGTTTCATTTCAAGGTTGGTAAAGTATTTTCTAACTTTTCCTAGACTTATCGTTATTTGATATGAAGAATCATTCAAGATTTCTCCTACTTTCAGTTTCACGGATAATCTTGAACTTGGTTAACCATAAAAATTTACATTTTTTAACCATTAATTACTGTGCTTATAAACGAATTTTCTCTAATATGAGTGAATGTTCCCATATAATGATATTCTGAGTTCCGAAAATGACTTTTTGTTTAGTATCCTGTTATATAAAAAAATAAAAAATTCTTTCAAGTGATATTTTAACAGAAAATGTTATGAATGCATTGATTCTTCAGAATAAATAAAGAGGTTGGAAGCTTCGCAAAAGAATACACGATGCGCGTTATATATCCTTCATGACTTAGATTACAAAGTTATAATTAAGATTTAAGAATTAAGATTAGTGTCGTTTGCAACAATCACTATCAGAAACTTCTGAGAAAAAGAAAATTCTCACTATAAATTAAATAAAAGTGATCAACAACGACGCCAAATATTTTGGTTGTGCCATTGTGTGTACGTGTCTATTTGCTAGACCATATATCTTTGTCGGCTCGAGTTAACATAAATATATTTTTGTATTGTATATAATTATATCACAAAGTATTAATTAATAATATAGAGCTAAGATTAAACTTTCACCAATTATCCAAATACTATTAGATAAACATAACTTTCCTTTAGAGAAATTAGGTTCAGTATCCTCTTATAATCTATCATTTTGTCCATATATATACAAAATATTCTTCTGAAAAGTTCCGGAAGAACATGTCGCTACGTCACGTTTTCATAATATTTTGGTAAAAAAAATCTGTGGCATTTTAAGTATCGTGCAGGTAACACGTATAAATAAACAGAAATTCTTTGATAATTAACTTAAGAGTTGTTATGAAACACTGTCAAAGTTAAATTAATCAGTGTACACTCCTTTCATGCTCCTATAGTGATACTTGTACTTGTGGATTGTATGTACGTAGATGGCAAACAAGTACGTGCGCGCAACGGTGCAACAAAGTATTAATGTAGGGATCGTGTTATTGTAGTTAAGTTTTAAGATTTAGTTGCACAAAGAAAACGGTATAATAATTTTTCTCTAGTTTTAATTGCCTTGATCGTAGGTAATTATTTTTAGGGTTACTCTGAGCTTGGTCCAAACTTATTTAATGTAATTATGCTGGAAATAATTCATACTCCTACTACTTACTAATTAGATAAAGTGCCCTACTTCTACTAGGTTGATAATAAGGACTAGTGTACGCATAACGGGGAGCTACAAGAAGGTGAATTTTTGTACCTAAAACTACCTTTTTTATCAAAATAAAATGTAAATTGCTTTGAATGTGGAGAGACTAAGACCTAAAGTCTAGTAACTTTTTAGTTCAAAAATATTGTTAACCACCAGTGATGTGGTAATTATGGTTACGTATGTCATCCTCATATCTCCTCCGACAATACCAATGGTAGTTACCCAAAGGCCAAAAACTCTGTCAGGATGGTTTATCGTTGGTTGCTAAAATTAATTTTATCTCTAGATCTCAAAGAATATAGAGTCGTTACTCAAATTGATTCAAGTGGAAAATGTTGTGGACTCTATATTAAGATTCAGTTCGAGGTGAATACAAACAAACTATGATCCTTCGTCAATAAGTTGACAAAATAACCTAATTAACTTTTCGTAATGTGGTTAGTTACAAAATATCATATTATTAAATGTTAACATTGTCCTAAAATATCCATACGTACCTCATTCGTAAATGTTGGCTAAACGAATTTGAATTTTTATGGGAAGGGAGGAGTGGAGAAGTGCAAAACGTAAATGAATAATAAACAGCTTTTGCGAAACCATTTATACTTGTAGTATAGTATTATACTGGCAACTTGTTTGAAGTTGGAAAAAAGTACGAAAAACAAAATTTGTAAAGAATACAAAGGTACACAACTTACAAATATAAATCAAGAAGCAGAATGAATTACACGCAGGGAAAGTCAAATGTCAACCTTTAAAGCTCTAGTGCTGAAGTAAGTGCTAGCTAAGTACACTAATTAATTCCTAACACGATCCTTTAACTAATGTTCAGTTTGCGGCATTCTTTAACTATACTCATTAGGATAACGCGTTTGGTGAAAAACAGAGAATGGGTCAAGTTAAGTTCTAGAGTATTTTAATTTAACTCACATGAAAAATGCATCAAATTTTTATCGGATTTATCTCAAAATTACTTGGGTTTGATCTAATTTTGTTCATATCTTTGATATATTTCGTAAGATTAACTTGTTTTCAATATAAGATTTCTAATACGTCTCAATAGGATCATATATTTCTTTTCACTACTCATCATCTCGAACTGACTCTCATTATAGATTCCGCAACAATTTTCACTTGATTCAGAGTTTGGACAACTAATCATATATATGTATATATTTCCTATTCAAAACAGATTGGAATAAATAAATAGATGAATGCCTCATATATAAGTCTATTCTGAATTCCGATATCTAGATTTTTTTTTTTTTTTTAATATAACAATGGTAAAATGTGAACTACCCTTCACGTTTTGAGTTAAAAATGATATATGTTATCACTTGTTGGGGCATACATAATAACACATGTTTAGACGAACTATTTAGCGGTACATATAGCTTAACTGAAGCAAAAATTGTAATTCCACGTGTAAAATAGTTGCTAAGCATATCAAGCGAACCATTAGGGGTTGATCTACAGAAGATCAAGCAATTCAAAAGGTGCTGGCGTCCCTCGATGCCAAGTACCCCAACAAGGCAACAACGCAGTTCCGGATATTGATAATCAGATAATCACTCTTGGAAATCCAGACGATCAACTAACTGAGTTTTAAACTAGTTAGCAAGATTTTTCGTTCGTGTTTGTGTATAAAAGTCCAAAATTTAATGTGAATGTTTATGGGAATAGTTAAATAATTGTCAATATATAATGAGATTAAAGAGATTAAAAAGTTATTGAAAGAGAAAAAGTTCTTATATTGCGGCCGTTTATGCCTTCTTTAGCCCGTCCCACATGTTGCAAATAAATTTAAAGAAGTAAGCTTATTTTTTTATAAAAAATATCAATTTTTTTGTTCATCTATAAAACCATCAACTTCTCCATCTTATCCTGTGGATACAAACAACATTCATTCTCTCTCTACACATAACTCCAACAAAAAGTGATTCTCTCTCATTAAACACAGACAGAGAAAAGTACGAAGTCACGATCTCTTTTCTAAAGATCTCTGTAGGTCTCTCGTCAGAAAACATATAAAAGAAAGGTCTATCGTCATGGACGACAAAGCAAGAAGCTTGAAGATCAACAAAAACATGGAGGATTACGAAAACAACGTGGAAGACGAAATTGACCTAAGGAGAGGTCCATGGACCGTTGAGGAAGATTTCCATCTGATCAGTTACATAACTACTCATGGTGAAGGCCGATGGAACTCTCTTGCTCGTTGCGCCGGTATGATCCACTAACATCTACTTACAAATATACACAATCATATTAATATGTGGTGTGTAAGAAGAATGTGCTCTTGGTTTAAAAGAAAAAAGGATAAAGCCAAATTTGACAAAAAGTTGCATAATTTGATTTAACTTATTGTTAACTTTTGTTCAATCCATGTCATGTTTCGATATCCGTGAGTGTTTTTGTTTTTTATTTAACTCGCCACTTCTTTTAATGTTGATCAAATTTCTTTTTTTTTTTTTTTTTTGAAATTTTACGAAAAGGGTTTTGCCTTGTATGAAAAAAAACCCTTCATGGGAAGAAACCAAAAAGTGTAAAAGCTTGATTTCATGTTTTTCTTCTTTATGATCAGTTGCTAAAAGTAATTTCATTCGAATCTATAAAACTATTTACTTTCTAATGGAATCTTTTTGCTGTATGGACTCAATTATTATCTGCTTCGGATATGGATTCAATTATTTAACCATCTAGGTTTTGAATAAAGTAACCCATATTCGTGTTGAATTAAAAAGAAACAACAAATGCTAATAAATGATCAATATCTATATGGGGAGAGCACTAACGCAATGGAAGAAAGTTTGCTGGAGAAAAAGACCCGTTTAGACAATTTTCTCCATATCAACGGTCCATATAGTTTACAGAGTAAACTTTACAAAATATGAATATTATGATGAGTTTCTTGCGTATAAATAATCATCATACAAGAACAAGATACGTGTACACGATGATGTCCAAATAATTATCTCTTCTGATGTCAAACAGGACTCAAACGGACCGGAAAAAGCTGCAGACTACGGTGGCTGAACTATCTCCGACCAGATGTCCGCCGTGGAAACATAACCCTTGAAGAACAACTCTTGATTCTTGAACTTCACTCTCGTTGGGGCAATAGGTACTTTTTGATTTTAATTCAAAGTACACTTTATTTTGTATTTACAAGAATTTGATCACAGCTTTAGCTAGTTATTATTACTTTTTTCCCCTGTGATATTAGATGGTCGAAGATTGCACAATATTTACCTGGAAGAACTGATAACGAGATCAAAAACTATTGGAGAACACGTGTCCAAAAGCATGCAAAACAGCTTAGATGCGACGTGAACAGTCAACAGTTTAAAGACACCATGAGGTATCTTTGGATGCCTCGGCTCGTAGAACGGATCCAAGCCGCCTCCGCTTCAACCTCCACAACCACAACCGGATCTGCTGCCACTTCATCTTGCGTCACCACCTCCTCAGATCAGTTCTTGATGACGCCATACGACGACGGTGGCAATAACAACAAGATGGAACATTATGGTTTAATGAGCAACCCTAATGGTTACATCACGCCGGAAATTTCCAGCTTGGCAGTATCTCCGGCATCCGATTTTACGGACTATCAGAGTGAAGTGGGAAAGATTGGGAATAATTATAATCCGGATCATAATCTGGTGGGTCCACAAGTGTCAGCATCGCAGAACTATTTGGATAATAACAGTGGATTACTGAACGGAGATTTAACGGCTACGCAGGAGCAGTGTTATGTTGATTTGTTTGAAAATGTTAGTGGAATGATACCTTCTTATTCGGACAGTTTTTGGAACATTGGAAGTGATGAAGACTTGTGGCTCTTACAGCAGCAACAACAACAACAACAGCAAGTCCTCAACAATTGAAGCTTCTGAATAGACAAGAAGTTATTAAAAAGTGATAAAAAAAAAGAGAAAAGTTAAATGAATTAGTGTGAAAGGAATTTGTTTTAAAGGGAAGAAAAAACAAAGCCTCTATTTGAAAAAGAGAGGGCTTGTTTGATATATTGGGGAGATTAGAAAATTGTTATTTTGGAGAAAAAAATATATTGGTTTATGTTCTTTTGGGATTGTTATTCGAATCAAATTAATAACCAAGTGTTTTTTTTTGTCGTTTGTGGAATGATAATATATTTGAAAGATGTTTTAAAAACTTTTTTTTTAGTGTTTTCCTTCATGGAAGCATTCCATAGTACCATTCATTGTATCACATATATATGCTTTTGCCAATGATACCATAATTGGTTCCACCATGTTTCATATATATATACTACTTAATTAACACATCATATGTCACACAAGCAAACAAAACATAAACAAAATTATAATAATGACTTTAGCATGATAAATGAGAAAAATGGATAATCCAATTCATTATGCTTTTAGGAAGCATGTCGATGGGACCTGTATAAGGAAAAAAAGGGGACCGAGGTGTGTGAAAGGCTTTGGGTTCAAAAGTAGACAATCCAAAAATTGCTTTTAATACTGTATCCTCACGTGGAAACGTCTGAATGGTTGAAGTTTGAGTTTAAGGTGGCCATTAAGGGGAGAGTGTAATAATTTTCTGTTTAGTTATTAAAATATATGCTTAGTGATGATAACTCCACCATTAACGCGTGCAAATCCTTAATTTTAAATTGAACCCCATTATTGTACGGAGATCCCACCATTATCCAGAAAATACCTTCCTCACTCTGTAACACGTAATCCAAAGATGTCGTCTTCCTCTATCCCAATTCTTTTCTTAAAAATAATGTATCTAGATATGTAAATAATCAATATTTATGTACTGTTAAAGACATAATGCTGCCAAAAGAGTAAGTGATATAATAAACCGTAATCAAACGATTTACCATTGTATTGAAAGACAAAATTTACTACATCATACTATAATTCCAAGTTACAACCGATCTTGTGTAGTTTTAGTATTAAAAAAATCGATAAAACCAAAGACCCAAAATAACAAATCGAATTAAGAGCAAACTGTAAAAGCTATAACTTAAACGGTACAAAATGTTTTTTTTATTATAGTATGATGATGTAGTAAATTACAGTAAATGCTAAAAAAGGTCTTTTGGTTATCTTTTATGTTGGGCTCCGTTAAATAGGCCTACGCATGTTGCATTAGCATGTATCCAAGACAGGTTATGTCCACAACGTCTGTTCTTGCCATTGTTTCTTATCCCATTCTTAATTCATAGATTAGTGGTTCCATTCACGTACTGAATGTGGCATTTTGGTAAACCTTGGCGATGTTTCAAAGTATGCTTTTCATAATCAGGTTACAATTTTTACCTCAAAAATCAAACTATTTAGTATCTACCGACTAATCTAATCTTGGAGACAGTAATTAACAAACGTTTTTCTTTCGTTCTACCGACTAGACATGGACATAGAAAAGTCACACACACGTTTTTCTTTCTTTCGAGAAATGGCTGTAAAAAAAAAGATAGTTTGTTCAATACGTTATGAAGAAGAGCTTGACCATTAAAATTAAAAAGTAAAAATCATCACGCCCGGTGGGACTCGAACCCACAATCGTTTGATTAGAAGTCAAACGCCTTATCCATTAGGCCACGGGCGCTCAACGGTGTTACATATAGGTTGATATTGAGTCAGAATCGATGCACAACGTCGATCAATTGGGTGATATCATAACTTGGTGATACAAACATTGTTACATATGGCATCAAAATCACAATATTTATTTTTATTGCATTAAAATGGGTTTACAAACATCTCTACACTCTAGGATCTCTTAATTAAAGCAATACATATATAGTAACATAGGTTGTGAAGAAGTCATGTAGCTCAAGAGGGATATAAAGGAGAGAGAGTATATGAACCATACGAGCACTCAACAAAATCTTGATCGATTTAGTAGAAATAAACATATTTTGTAGAAACTCTACAGGATCGAGGAATCCAGAAGATATAAATAGTAAGAAGACAGAAAAGGGTAGAGAAAAGGTCTTACAAGGTCAAGAAAAAAGGCAGGGAAGAGACTAAACTAACAAAAAAAAGCTCAAGGTAAGACAGCGTCACTGATTTGATCATGAACAACAGCAAGCCAAGATCGTCTTCTTCTTCTTCCTCTTCTTGAAATAGCCTTTTTGTCCTAAGCCAAATCACAAATTAATGCAACAACATAAGTTATATACATAATTACTTGTGTCTGTGTGTATACCTTGATCGTGGCATTTTGGTGGTTCTTCTATCCGTGACACGCTTTCCCCTTTGTCCATAGCTTGAGAGAAAGATAGTGAATGCCTTGCGTGAATTATATATTTATAGAGACGTATTGCCGAAACCCACACGGACGTAGCTATAGATACGTGTATACAACAACGTATATACAAAATTAATTTGTTTTGTCTACAAAGGAAAATATATAATATTTTCTGTTGACATGTTTTCTAAATATTTATTTATTTATTTGTTCACATTTTGAAATGGTAAAACTTACATCAATCATGTGCCATTTTTTTGTTAACAAGGAAGTCTGGACCCTTTCAGTCTTTAGTTCTGCTCGGTTCGAGTCTTCGAGATCAGCATTTGATAATCCATGATTTAAAGGCGCCAAACATTCCTCCAAAAGCAAGGGTTTTAACTTTGGAACCTCTTTTGAAGGACAATAATGCTAAGACACATTATTACTCATTTAATAGTTCTTTTCTTTTATCTGAAGTGCATTTGCAAATTGCAAAACGTTATTTGTCATAGTGCATCATTTAAATAAGAATCAGAGGTTCTTGCGAATCAAACATTCGATACGAGAAAATTGTTCTTTTATATATGTGGCAAATGGCAATCGTCATCAGATGGTTAGAAGAGAGAAACTATTCGTCGGATTAAAACTGCCCCTGAATATATTTTGGATCTATGCAAAAGCCTCATCCTCTGCCCCTGCCATGCATGAATCTTCTTGTAGAGCTCTTGCCGACAAAGAAAAGTCACACACACGTGCGCCATGGACTTACTAACCTAAATCGAGTTATTTTATTCGCTACATGTTTTTCCAAACTAAACCAGATTTGAAGTTGAACTAAACAAAAACAACTTTACGGAAATGGTGGGATGCATGCTTCAACTCAAAAGTTCCTAAATAATTTTCTTCTTTTGACTAAAATTAGAGGCTTCAAGTTTTGGAGTTATCAAACTTCAAAACTCTATAATTACATGAAATGTCTAAATCAAATCATAGCATAGTTAAAAGATCATAGAGGCTCGTATGTCGAATTAATGCGTCTTTTGTAAAGAATTTGATGCGGATACTCCTTTGTGAATATTGTCGTAATGTTTTGTAGACGTCAATTTTTTAATAAAAATTATTGTATTACCTACCGACGAAAATATTCCATATTCTCGGGAAAGAAAAAGCAAAGTGAAAGTATGATCGATCAATAAAATGGAACAGAGAAAATAATAAAGCAAAAAAGCAAGAAGTAAAAGAAGCAACTTAAGTTGCCTGAGGAAGATAGGGAAATTGATGTGACCAAAGACACAAATCATTGAGACAAAGCCACCAAGTTCCGACAAATCCTTCTCCTCTATTACACTTTCTACTCCCTTTAATAATTCCTCCATTATATACTTACATAATACATTTCTATGCATTCATTTGTGAGTCTATCGACTTATACCATGTATGTAATAATGTAAATGTATATGTACGCAGACACTATTTTGTGTATACGCAAGGGCTACATATAAAAGACTTTACGATAAGGTTGGCCCAAGAAGAAGCAAGACGTCAAAAATATCCTCCGTGCTTGGAAGACTATAAATGAAAGAATCTTAAGTTATATCTCGGCATCTCTACTCTTCTACTTCTTCTACGCACTAATAACTTTGTGCTTATATACAATTTTCGTATCGAACTACCACTACAAAAGAGAGAATGTTTTCGTGTATATCTCTAATATTAGTTCATCGAATCGATCTAAAAATGATACATAGAACTACCTTACTGTCTATTTAGTGCATAACCAAGTTTTGAACATTGGTTTGTTCTTACAACTGTCCTTAACAAAAATGATACATAGCGAAGCCTATAGAGATCTTAAGAGAAACAATAATGATGATCAAATCGCCTCCGTAGCATAGTGGTATTGCGTTCGCTTCGTAAGCGAAAGGTCGTGAGTTCGATCCTCGCCGGGGGCTTCCACAATCAAACCTTTTTTTCTAAAACCGTAGAAAAAAAACGATGGGCCTAAATTTAACAACCGGTCTTTGTTTATTGGGCTATTCAGACACACGCGCTTCTTCTTCACCATTACACTTGTTCAACGCTCGCGCGATTCGATTTCTTCTGTTTCTCCATTTCTGGATTTCTGCTATTTTCGTTTCTAAAATTGAACCTGTTCTTCTTTTTTCCAATAAAAAACGAAAATTTCAAATCCCATCCTCAATATTCCTCTTGTTCTGGTTCGATCGATCGATGGGTAATCGAATCGAATCAGAGTCTCTACGATCAGGTTAGGTCTCATCAGATGCGGTAAGACGAGAAATTTTAATTTTTTGTTTCAGCCTTTGTATAGCCTCTTCTCTTCGATACCTTTGTTGATCTTGCAATGGATGCTCTCTTCCCCGATGAGGTGATTCTTCAGATTCTGGCTAGATTACCTGTCAAATCTCTCTTCAGGTTCAAATCCGTTTGCAAAGCTTGGCACAAACTGCCCTCCGACGGATATTTCACCGCCTTGTACAACAAAGTCTCTGTAAAAGAGCAAATGCTCGTCGCCGAGGTATCGTATTCCTCGGAATCGAAATCTAGCTTGATCTGCGTTGATAATCTGAGAGGCGTTTCCGAGTTATCATTGGAATTTGTTAGAGACAGGGTGAGAATTAGGGCTTCTTGTAACGGCTTATTCTGTTGCTCGAGCATTCCTGAAAAAGGTGTTTATTACGTTTGCAATCCATCGACTAGAGAGTGTAGGAGATTGCCTAAGAGCAGAGAGAGACCTGTGACTCGGTTTTATCCGGACGGTGAAGCGACGCTTGTTGGCTTGGCTTGTGATTTGGATAGGAACAAGTTCTATGTGGTCATGGCTGGTTACCACAGGTCGTTCGGTCAGAGACCTGACGGGAGTTTCATCTGTTTTGTGTTTGATTCCGAGACCAACAAGTGGAGGAAGTTTGTCTCGGAGCAAGAAGATTGTTGTAGCTTCACGCATATGAGCAAGAACCAAGTGGTGTTTGTGAACGGGAAGCTTCACTGGTTGATGAGTGGTTTGTGTTATGTGCTTTCGCTTGATGTTGAGCGTGACGTGTGGAGGAAGATTTGTTTGCCTGACGAGATTAGGTGTGGGGAAGGTGGTGGTGGGAATCGGGTTTATCTGTTGGAGTCCGACGGGTTTTTGTCGGTGGTTCAGATATCGGATCGGTGGATGAAAATATGGAAGATGAGAGAGTATGAGAGTGAGAGTTGGTTTGTTGTTGATAGCGTAAGTTTGAGGTGTATCAAAGGATTGGTGCCTGGGATTTTTCCGATTTGTCAGACCGGTGAGTATGTGTTGTTGGCTACTCATAAACAGGTTTTGGTGTATCAGAGACGGAGGAAGTTGTGGAAAGAGATGTTTTCTGTTAAAGGAAGCTCTTCTCTGCCTTTGTGGTTCTCTGCTCACGCCTTTCGCAGCACCATTGTACCTTGTAGTTGAGTTAATAAGCTCTATATGTTTATGTTACATTTTCTACCTTTTTAAAATGTAAATTGGTTCGGTTTTCGTTACACAATCGTTTATAAAAAATTATGAACATATATACAGTTGATTTCTTCTGTTTCTTTTGAGTTTTGATACATAGATTTTAGAGTGGTTGAATTTTTGTGGAAGCTTTTTTTGGCTTCTCCTTGACATCATGAACGTCTTCAAACACTGACAAAGGCAGCGACTTAGATAATAAACCGACCTGTGTCTTGAAGGTAATCAAACCAGAGGAACGGTTTACATGAATCTCACCGAGAGAGATCCAGACCACGAACTCCTTAGCCTTAACTCCGGTGAGTTTCTTGATCTTGTTGGGCTCGAAGTACGCAGTGACTTCAGCTTCGAAACATACAACAACGTTATCGAATCTAAACCGGTCTTGATTTGTCCCTTTTGCATCTTTTTGCTTGTGTTTTAACCACACGAAACCCGTGTCCTTCACGTAACCGCATTCTTCGATCTCCTGGTTACTAAGGAGCCGGTTTGGTAATCCGATTTCGGACAAAAGCGAACCGAATTTCTCTCTGCATGTCTTGTCTCCATGGTAGACCTCTGCCTTGGCTTTCGTGGCTTCTGTCACCATAGTAACGATGGTATGATCAAATCTCTTTGTGTTTGGATAAGTTAAATAATATATGTTGTTAGGCAATGAGGTTTTCAAATTTGTCTTTTGGTACTCTTATTGTGTTTTAAATGTTTTTTGCAAGTTTGGGAATATGCGTTCTCAAGAGGATCTCTCTTGTGTCTTCTTTCTTGCAAATTGATCAACTCCTTTTTTGTCTTTTTTTTTTATAGATGGTACCCAAAGGATATCCATTTCTTGTTCTTGGCCATTTTTTAAGTTAAATCCATTGTTACGTTTACCTATTTTGGCTCAATTGCACGTAAGTGAGTTACAATATTTGGCTCTGATTGGTACGTAACTGAGAGTTAACAAATAACAAGTGGGGAAAATAATCCTCTGAATATTTGGCTGTGATTGGTACGTAACGATGTTCAGTTTTTTTCTTGTTATCTAAATTTCTCACTGGATGAAATTAGTGAGAACCCTCTATATTTGGCGGACTATAAGAAGAAGAATTTAACGCACTAGTCATATGCTGATTTTGAGAACCACTTATTTGTAAAGTCAAAACTTATAAATTAAATTTCATGTAACTAGAAATGAAAAAACTACACCACAACAAAATAAAATAATTGATTGACTACCATATGAAACTGCATAAACTGGTGTGAAATTACAGTCTACTGCAAAAATAATAATTGATTGACTACTGTATAAAAATGCATAAAATGGTATAAAACCTGTTAGAACCATTTAAGTTCGTCTAACTTTGCTTGATAACAAAAATGCATAATTCGAAGGTTTAAATATATAATCACCATGGTTTGAGCCTTGTGGCAGTCTAAATATCTAAACTTTTCTTTGTTAACTATTGATTTTTTCCACCAAAATCTACTTCTCATTTTAAGTCGAAAAATACACAATTATTACATAGAGTTTTATATATAAGTAAAATAAAATAGGTGTAAGATTTTTTTTTCTCCCCCAATGTATGTGTAAATAAATACGATATTATTATTAATTTCATTCAACAGAAATAAAGAAATTACCACGATTGCAAAAACCTTTTCTGGTTTTTAAATGATTTTTCACCTGTAGTGTAATAATGTTTGACCACCAACAGCATGTTTATCTGAAAACTGATTTTTTTTTCACCAGCTCATCTTTAAAAAATTAAAACAGTGACACCGCCGGTCGAAACCTCCGTTTTCTGATCGCGTCGGTCTTTTACTCCAAAAAATTGCAAAATTGAAGCTTCCTTTTCTTCAATCGGCTTTATTTGTGTGCTCCTACTTTCTTTCTCTTCATCCACTCACCAAATTCACAGATAAATCCCAATTCGGCACATCGATTACGAGCAAGAATTTGTTGCTCTAGGGCACCCGAATCTTCGTTATTTCCCTGTGGGCCTTCTTCTCCGACCTCCCATTGACTTTTCAAGTTTCTTCTCATGGAATCTCCTCATCCTCTTCCCTCCGCTCCGCCTCTCGTTTGAAATCTCAGTTTCAGGTACCTTTTCCGTCTTCTTCGAATTCGCATTCTTATAATTTCGCCTCCATGGAGAAATGCGATTCCGGTGACTATGGTTTAGTTTTGTTTAATTTCCTCCAACCGTACGAAATTTCATGGGGTTTGATCTCAATTACTCTCCTGGAACGAAATTTCGTCATTATATTCAAAGATTTAGAGTTGTTTCCGATTTGATCACTTCCTCTTTGCTTGTGATTTCAATGGATTAGTTCTTCTAGATTGACTTGTAATTTCTCTGCCTTCTCCACTTGCAGGAAATGCTAGAGAGAGTCTCAGTTGATTGCGTTTTACTCTACGTAGCTGTTTGAATTAGTAATGGCTCGCAAAGGAAGCCAGCAGAAGAATGGAATTGATCACCAAACCAAGCAAAGAAAGAAAACTTCTGATTCTCTGCTCTCTTCAAAGGCACAAGGGAAAGCTAGTGACGCTGCGACTGTCCTGAAAGAGACCTGCCAAGATAATAAACCTACAAGAAGCAGTCCAGCTTCCGAAACTTTAGATAGAGACATGGATGCAGCGAAAGCCTCTGCTTCAGAGACTGATTTAGCTGGAGATAGACCTCATAATGAACCTGGTTTTAGCACAGAAGAGAGTAGGTATATTCCGTTTAGTCGTGAACACATCAACGGTGTTATGAGAAGCTTGCTGGAGATTTTGAGCACAAACAGCCCTTCAGAGAATATTGGGCTAGCGTACAATGCAGCACTCAGGAAACTGAGGATACTCACTGCTACCATATCAAGGGAAGCGAGTCCGTGGATGGAAAGACACAGGCCTTTGATGGTTTCTCTCAGATCACGAGTGTATAAAGCTCGTGATGTTGTTTTCAAGAAAATTCGGCAAGTGTACCCGGTTGTCTTGAGATGGCTTATGCACTTTGGCAGCATCGTTCTTCTTCTGTCTCTGGTTTGGTTGGACTGTGCAATCCGAGGTTTTGATTCTTTCATCCGGATGGGAACAGCGTCCTTTTTCTCAATCATGTGGTGTGGTCTCTTCTCAGCGTTTTCCATGATCGGCGTGACCAAATTTCTAGTGTTGTCGGTAAGAATTTAACATATAGTTTTGCTTATATGATCACTTTTTTATGCATATGGGAATTACTTTTATAAATACAGGTTGTTACTGTTCTGGTGTCGTTGTTCATTGGATTCGTTGTTGGAGCTATTACCCTCGCCATTTCTGGTTTGGTTTTGCTATGGCTCTATGGTAGCTTTTGGACAACACTGCTCTTCCTCTTTGTAGGAGGTAAAGTCCTTCCTATCTCAATCTTGTAGCAAACAACCATTCTCTTGCATTATTTAGTCTAATACAATGTTTGTTGATGTAAAAGGTCTGGCATTCATGCTGAAGCACGAGCGCGTTGCACTGCTTATCGTCACAGTGTATTCAGTCTATAGTGCATTGAGTTATGTTGGATGGCTAGGTCTTCTTTTGGCTTTTAATCTTGCTTTCATCTCAACCGATGCTCTCATATATTTCTTCAAGAACAAATTAAGCCAGGAGGGCTCAGCTGAAATACCCACCGATCCCTTAAATGGTCCATCTTTCGAAAACGGCCCTGGCTTTCCGGGAGACCGTGGTCCAGGAGTGACGTCAACTAGCGGAACCGACTCTGAGTTAACATCTGAAGATGAAGTTTCTCGGTTACTTAATTGTGCTGACCACTACTCAGCTTTGGGGTTACCTCGGTATGGGAATGTTGACATGGCTTATCTCAAGCGAGAATATAGGAAAAAGGTAATTCTTGTTTATTTTCTCTCTTAGAAGTGAATGTCTCTCTGCCTCTGTTAATTGCTGAGTTCTCATGAGCAAATGATTTGATAGGCGATGTTGGTCCATCCTGATAAGAATATGGGGAATGAGAGAGCAGCTGAAGCTTTTAAGAAACTTCAGAATGCATATGAGGTAATGATCTACTTCTCATTTCATCAATTTGTATCGGTGCATCAAGTTTCTCCATATCTCATCTCCCTGGCTGGCCTCTAGGTATTGCTTGATTCTGTAAAACAGAAATCATATGACGATGAATTGAAGAAGGAAGAGCTACTGAACTACTTCCGGAGGTTTCAGAGCTCTTCTCAAAAGGTATGTTTATAGTTGTCTGGCTGATATTTCATCTTCTGGAATACATCTTTGTTGCAAAAAGTGTCATTTTCTCTCTTTTCTTAATCTTCTCGGATGTTTGTCTTTATCCCCAGGAGGCTCGGGGACACTGTTTCTCTGGCTCGGGTTTTGGAAGCTCAGAAGGGGAAGGAGAGGAAGCCTTAAGAGAGTGTAGACAAATAGCGTGTAAAAAATGCGGAAATCTCCATGGCTGGTTTCTAACAAAGAAATCAAAATCTAGAGCAAGATGGTGCCAGGTTTTTTTCCAACTCTTCATCTGCATCTCAGAGATATTATATATTAACAACACCAATGATGAAACTTCTTGGGAGGAAGTATAATCCCTAGTACGTAATTGATTTACTCGAGCTCTGCTTTTGTATCTCAAGGATTGCAAGGACTTTCATCAGGCAAAAGATGGAGATGGTTGGGTTGAACAATCTTCACAGCACGTCTTGTTTGGGCTGTTTCAAAAGGTATTTCATACACAAAAGTTTGATCTACAAGAAAAAAATGACTCAGTTAATATGCATTCTTCTCATAGTCATGTGAGATGTTTGTTGTTGCGACGCAGGTTGATATGCCGCGTGCTTACGTTTGTGCAGACAGCAAAGTGTACGAAGCTTCTCAGTGGTATATCTGTCAGGTACCTCAAAAACCAATCGGTTTTGCTTTTGGCATTTCATAAGAGATTGCTCTGCTTGGTTTTTGTTTCGGAAGGACTGAAATTTGAACTTTTGTTGGAAGGGAATGAGATGTCCAGCGAACACACACAAGCCGAGCTTCCATGTGAACACGAACGTGACAGGTGCAAAACGAGGAGCAAGTGGTTCGTCAGGGCAAAAAGCAAACCAGAAGATGCCAAATGCAAACTTGGATGAAACAATGACAGAGGAAGAGTTCTACGAGTGGTTGCAGAACGCCGCGCAAGCCGGTATGTTTGATAATGCCAGCGAGAGCCCTTCTTCAGCAACTGCCACTAGCACAAGTAGTAGTAGCAGCAGCAAGAAGAAGAAAAAGGGAAAGAAGCAATGGTGAACAAACGCAGAGCTAGTGTTGTTTCATACTATTATTTAACATGGTGGAAATTTTGTATCCTTTTTTTGGTTAAGAAATTAAACTGTTACTTTGATAACTATTATCCATACAGAGAAAAAGCTCTTGAAAGAAGCTGATTGATAGATTCATTTCAACAATATTGTCTTGTTCGGTAAAATTCAAATTAACAATACTATATTTCTTATAATGAGTTTCAAGAAGATATTTACAAAGACTACTACTACAATGGTTGCCTTAAGGCTTGGCGTGGAAGAGTCTTGTTGAGTAAAGCTTCTTTGAGCTTACGTCCGAGAGCAAAGGCCAATGGTGGAGGCACCGCATTCCCAATCTGCTTATGCTTGTCTCTTCTTGTCCCTGCGAACTTATAGCTATCCGGAAACCCCTGCAAATTTTCAATAGAGAAATCAACATTTTCATTTCTCTCAAGAGCTAACAATTACTATATTTCTAAAACGCCATATCTGAACAATCTTTCCCATACCAACAAGTGCTTTGACATGTAGAGAGAACACTTACTAGGAACAAACATAAGAGTGTTTATTTACCTGAGACCGAGAGCATTCGCGGACCGTGACAATTCGGTCTTGGTCAGGATGGAAGCACATCCCCACCTTACCGGATGGACGAGGATCGGTGATGGAAGTTGGGAAATTGCCTTGCCACTCTAATCTCCCATACAGTCCCTTCCACTGGTTGTGGTTCCTAGATTTGTTTGGCAGACAGTCTGGAATCAAATTTACATGCAGCCCATTTGATAACTTCACCTGTAATAGTAAATGAAAGTAAGCATGCATTCCCTCATGTGTCCCATAGTCGGATGTATAAGACTGACCATTTCATTTGGGAGGTCACGCCAATCAGCACCTGGCCTCTTTGGGTTCATCTTGCATCTAATGAGGTTTGTTTCGTTCATCTTTTTGCAGATATGATCATTGAGATCAATCATGTTTCCTCTTATCCCCTTTTGGAACCACGAGACCGGATCATCTGGATACTGCAAAGACACAAGAATAACAAAAAAATCGATTCACGTCAAGATATGTGTGTGTGTGTGTATACTTTCTCTTGTTGTGTTATATATATATATCATACCTGTCTTTTGGTCTCCGATTCTCCGTTTTCAACTGGTGGAAGATCACCAATGGTGTCTCTCACAGTGATTGGGCGGAAAGGAGCACCAAATCGAGTACTAGGAACAGCAGCATAGCGCAAACCTTTGGAGAGAGAGATGTTCAGCTTGGGAGTAGCAAAGACATGCATAGGTTGAGGCCATTCCGGAAGAACTTCATCAGGTGCAGCTGCCCAAATAAAAGCTCTTTTGCGAGATTGGGAAACTCCATATGCACCTGCCTCTAAGATCCCAAACCGCACATGTAAAACATCATTTTAAACACATGTTTCAACAAAGAGGCAAAGAGCAACCAACTTGTAACAAGTGTGGAACGAGATAAAGTATTTACCTGGTAACCCATCTCGAGAAGAGAAGCCAGAGTAAGTTTAAATGTTTGCCCTTTATTGAATGACACGAACGTCCTCACGTTCTCTAGAAGAAAATACTTTGGCCGTAAATAATCAGTGTATGATAAGAATGCTAATATCATTTCTCGCTGAATTTTACTCCATGATGTTTGGTCGAACATATTCAAACGAGAAAATCCCTGCCAAATTTCACAGCTCAAGAGTTCTTCACTTTTCAACTAAAATTGTAGACGCAAATATAGCAACAATCTTAAAAATTATATATATATATATATATACCTGGCATGGAGGGCCTCCGTTGATGAAATCCACTTGACCAGGAAGTGGTAGAGTACGCTTTTGGTCCTCATTCAGTTTAGCTGCGAGATCATTTGCCTCTGTAGTAGAGACACAATCATCTTGGTCTCCACATTTCTCCATTATGGCCCTACAGATAATCATTTCAACAAACTCATCATCACCAACACAAGAAATATATAGCCACATTTGAAAAAGGTAACCTGTGTTTAGCTATTTTCTTACCTAAGAATCACATTGCAGTTGTTGACAAAAACTGTTGATTCAGGATGGTTTTGCTTAAAAGCCTGCCCAGCTGGCTCTTCATACTCGATTGCCCACTTTGTTTGAGTTACACCTTGTACGTAAATTAAGCATGCAAATTAAATATAACGTGTTCAAAGCGTTTTGGTGGATTTACGTGTTGACTGGAGATAATACATACCTGCCTGCTCCAGTCCCCAAGACATGCCACCACAACCAGCAAAAATATCTCGGCCAGCCGGACTGCGCGGTTGGGCGCTGATTCTCGATAGAGCCGTCTGGACAGTCTTCACTCTTTTGGTTGTAACTCCTTTTCTACTCATCCAAATTAGGCCGTTCCAGTTGCGTTGGAAAGTTAACTCAATCAGAGCACGCAGGGAACTGGTCTTGATGAAATCCATTGAGTAGATCTTTTTCTGGGCCCTCTTAAAGTTGGTGCTTGTGCATGGAGCTGGCTTGAAGTGCAAATCCTATGGTTTTGCTCCAAAATGCATCATTTCACCTGTTTAGACTCTAGACACTATAAACACAGTAAAACTACCTTTTTAGATAGAAAACCTGCCAAAAACCATTAGAAAACAATGCTAAAACAGTATAAAAAGTGGGTAAATTAGAGGTATATCAACTCCCCCAGACTTAGATCTTTGCTTGTCCCCAAGCAAAAAGAATCTAAATCCGTGAAAGAGGTTTGAAAACGTGGAAGCTCCCTTGCTCTTTTGAATATCCTGTGAAAGGTTCCTTTCCTGTATTCCACTATGAACATAGACAACATAAGGTTAGCTTCACATACACCCTGCAAGTTTAGCGAACAATACCAACCCAACTAGTCTCATCCAGCAATCCAAACTCTCTATTGCTAACCTCTTGCATAAATTTAAAGCGTGAATTCTTTATCAAGGGGACATCGATCAATTGAACTTGTTCTTACCCACTTGATCTCTCCAAGATTGTCTTTAAGTGCAATGAGTTCTTTTCCTCTCTCTTTCTCACATCAGAACTTTGAAAGGTCAATTTCTCCCTACTTTTCTAGGGTATCATTTTATTTTTTCTATTGACCCTTCTTTCAACCACAGGATAAGTCTTTAGCTTGTTCCTTGTTTGACTAAGGTATTCCATAAGACATGAAGGTACAGACATATGCATTCCTCATGCTTACTTGTTTTCCTTGTGCTCTTTGAGCTTTTTCTCATAAACATTACTTACCATTTGGGATGGGAGAGAGAGGAGAACTCTTTAAAGACAAATCTCATTGAAAATCAAGCAAGGAACTGTCGACATGTATGCCAACCCCCTTGACAAGAGTATTAAGATTGATTAAGGGTGAGGTTAACTCTAGATTGCTTGGTTACCTTAGAAATTTTGCTGAGCTAGCATGTCGATCCACTGTAAGAGCTTCTGTTAGGCTTGTGCCTTTAGCTGTTTCTGCTCTAGGGTCATGGATTGTTAGCATCTACTAGTCTCATGTTAGCAAACACTTCAATTCTCAAAGCAAGTTCATAACTTCCGGACTGGTTTTTGACTCAATAAAACTTTTTGAAAAACATGAAACAAAGTGAATAAAACATAAGAAAAGAAAGAAAAATGCATTAGTAACACAATAAAACTCCCCCCAGACTTAACTTGCACCGTCCCGGTGAAAGCAAATCACATTAAGGTGAGAGGTAATATTCAAAGTAAAAGAAAAATAAAGAAAAATTCATTAAAATGAGATAGGGATAGAAAATGGAGATTTGTAAGTGTCCATTGCACTAAGTACCACTTGAGATGACTATGTGTGGCAGTGAGAAGAACTCTCTTCCTCATCTATGGGGTCATCGCCTTCTGAACCAAGCTCTGAGTCTAGTGAGAACTCACCAAGGTCAGGCTCATATGGCTCTCTAGCGGTGGAAGAAGGGCGAAAGAGTCTCTCCGGTGCAATGTGGCGAACTACACGAACTAGGCGTGAGATGAAGCGAGATTGGCATTCCACGATCTTCTCCAGCTTGTTAACACGGTCTAGAGCTTGTGCGGCCATGCCAGTAGTGAGAACATGGCGTTCTTGGTGGCGGCGTTGAGTCTTGACTGCATGCTGAAGTGTGCGATAGGTGAGCATGGGGAATGATGGTTTCTCACTTGATGGAACATAGAAGTCTTCCTCATTGGGCTGGAAAGTGACAACACCTGAGCGTAGGCTTGGGATGTCTTCATGTGGCAGCAAGACAAGGGAAGTGTTGGCTGGACCAATTGGAAACTCATAGCAAAACCGAGTTGGGTCTTTAGTCCAACGGTTTAGGAAGTGGATGTGCTGAAGAGCATGGAGATCCAAAGGGGTTGGCTTGGGTAGTGGCTCATAGTTGGGAATGTCAATCCCCACATGCAGTACTATGGCCGTGATAAGCCTCCCAAAACGAACACAAAGCTTCTTGTTGCCTTCCAAGTCTTTAGCTAGCTTCCTCACATTGATGAATGTCTTGGCAAGTAAAAGTCCAAGGTTGGCCTTGTACTCATGCTTGATGAATGGTGTGGTGAGGATGTAGAACTCATCAGTTGTGACCTTGTTGGCTTCTTGTTTGCATTGGAAAGTGGTGGAGATGAGGCGGTGCACATAGCGAATGGCTGGATGAGTGATTCTAGACACCTTTGACCTTGAAGGCAAGAATGGTTCATTGGCAAAGTGTGTCCAATCAGCAAAGGCAGCTTGTTTCCTCTTTGAGTTCTCCTTGAAGTCATGTGCTGTCTCATTGGGAAGTCCAAAGAGTTGGCATAGAGCTGAGATAGATATGCGCCCATTGGCATCGCCTATCTTGAAGAGTAGGAGTCCTTCACCAGCTGGTTGGTCTCCATTGTGGTTGGGAAAGGCAAGAGCTACTGTAGAGGAACTCCTTGGTGAGTTGTGAGTACTCACTACATTCTAGCTTGAAGAGCTTGCTCAAGCCTAGCTTCCTTATGTACCATGTGACATCATCTCTTATCTTGAGAAGATCAAGGGTTTGGGTGTCCATCTTCACACATGGCTCGATGTTCACCTTCTCCATTGCCTTCTTACACTTTCTTGGGTCTTGATTTTGTTCTCCAACAAAGGTTACAAGTGCCCAATCATCTTCTCCTCTTCTTGGACTCTCCACATGTTCTTGATTGCATCAATGGAATGTGGTGAAGTTGGTATTTCTGCTCTTGCATTGGAGCTACTACTCCCTAGCTTGATTTGCTTCTTTGGTGGTCATGAATGGGTTCTTCTTCTTCATACTCTCATTTCCTTTTGTCTTTGCCATTGGTGTACCTACAAGAGCAAATTCTTGGGAAGAAATATGAGTTTGTGATTAATGCAAAAGAAGAATAAGCTAATTGAGTTGTAATAATGATATGGAATAAAGGAACAACTCAAGGCTTAATCATGAATCAAAGAGACAAAATAGAAATTTCACTTTTTCAAAGTTAATTTTCGGATTTTACTGTTCATCCCAAGATTATGGTGCTTAAAATCAAAATTTTCAGCAAATCAAGAGAAATTGAGTTTCTAATCCAAGTAATCACTAGATAAACTAATGAATTGAAGTATGCCCAAGCAATTTCACCTTTGAATAAGGGGTTTGGAATGCCCAATAAGTTTTGTGAAAAACTATTCAATTGTGAAATTAAACTTCAAATTAACTCTAAACCACCTAGGTTCCACCTAGCAAAGTTCATTACAAGACTATAAGGATGCTAATTTCAAGTCTAGACAAGAGTTTAGACCAAACATGAAACTTATTAAGATTTTCGATCTTGCATAAACATAGGATTAGAGTTAGAAGACATACCTTGTGTTGAAAAGTGAATAAGGTTGCAAGAGCAAGTAATTCCAATTTAGAGTTATGAACAGTAAAAGTTTTGAAATCAAAACTCTTAGAGTTCCTCTAATGGAGTTTAGGGTTTTGGAGAAGAAAGAGAGGTTCTTGTGGTTTTCAAGGGAAAGGTGAAGTAAATAAGATCTAAATCCTATCAATTTTCCTTTTCAAATTCGAATTTTGATTGAAAACCGGTTTAAGTTGGTTTAGAATTGGTTAAAACCGGTTTGAATTAAATGAAAAGGGGACTTACCTTGGCCTAGAAAAGTTTTGGGCCGATGGCCGATTTTTGTCGCGGTCGAGCGATTTGGTCGGCCAAATTCGTTTGGTCGAGAGAATTCGGCCGAGGCCGAGCGATGTTTCCCGGATCGACCGGCACGGTCGGTCCGTTCCGATACGAAAATTCGGCCGATCGCGATCGTTTCTTTCCCGGTTCGTGCGTGGCGCGAACGGTTTCTGTCGCGCAATGAGTGAATCCGGCCGAGCACGGCTATTCCTTCCCGGCTCGACCGTAACGGTCGGCCAGAATGAGAATTGCTCGGCCAAAATCACTTTTGCGCGTCCGCGGCCAATGTTTTGGCGCGGATTGTGTTTTCACACCTTTTTCTCCTTCTATCCTATCTTAAAACAAAGAAAACACAAAAGCAAAACAAAAACTAAGAAATTAAAGAAAGAAAAGTAAAAGTACCTCATGGGTTGCCTCCCATGCAGCGCTTGTTTTAAGTCTTTAGCTTGACTGTAAGGCTTGGCATCAGGAGAAGATAGAGACAAGAGGCATCCTTGATCCTCCAAGTCTTTTCTCCTTGCAATGAGTATCTGGTGGGTGATTCACAGCTGGATAGACAATCTCTCCATGAATGTCCCTTGGCACTACTGCCTTAGGGTGTTTGTGAGAATGAATCAGCATAGTTGATGGAGATGGATGATGGCTCTATCTTGGTGAGGCCTATCTTGTCAGCTATCCTCTTAGACATGATGTTCACATTGGCTCCTGTGTCACACAAAGATTGCTCAAGAATGTTACCTTTGATGATACAAGGCACAGCAAACTTTCCTGAGTTATCTGTCTTGGGGATAATCTTTGGGAAGAGTCTTCTCTTTCTAGCTCGATTGGACTCTCTCTCTGGGTAATTCTCTTCAGGCCAAATCATGCAATCAACAGTAGGTTTTGAAAGCATCCATTCTGGAACTTGGTCTTCAAATCTTTCTTCTATGGCGGCTGAGTTGCAAAAGGACTTCTTGGATTCAGCTTCCTGTCTCTTAACAGCTTCCATAGTTTGAGTGACTTGAGTCTCTAGTTTCTTCACATGAGTGGCAACAGCATCATACTTGGTGTTGAGATTGCTGAACAAAGTGTCCATCTTCTCATACATCTCTTTAGTGTTTCTCTTCTGGCCATCCATGATCTGTTGGAGGATTCCTTCAAATCTCCCACCTTGTTGGTTTGGAGGAGCTTGATTTGGTGAAGAAGCATATGGCTCCTTGGGTGGATATGATGATCTCTGCTCATATCCTTGCCTTGGCTGAAATTGACTTCCTTGAGATTGGTAAGGAGGTCTTTGTTGTTGTGGATACCTTGGAGGATACACTTGGTCTTGAGGATTCTCCACATTGGGGTTTCTATAAGACATGTTGGGGTTTGGGCGATAGCTTGGATTGTATCCCTTGTTCCCATAGTTTCCAATGTAGTTCACATCTTCTTCATTGGCTTCATTAGAGAAATCTCCCATGCATTCTCTTGATGAATCTTCATTAGCATCACTCATCCCTTCTATTGCATTGATATGCTTGAGCTGTCCCTTAAGAACTTGAGCCATCATGTTCTTGAGTTCAGTCATTTGAAAAGAATCAGGGGAGCTAGTAGTGGTGCGGCTTGAGCGGTCATAATCAGGACAGTTGTTACAATCACTAGCTGCAAGATTCTCAATAAGAACCTTAGCTTCATCAACAGTCTTGGTCATGAAGTTTCCATTGCTTGCTGTATCCAATGAAAGCTTGTACTTGTGGTCTATGCCACGATAGAAGATGTTCCATAGGTTTCCCTCATTGAAACCATGATTAGGGCAGTCCCTAATGTACTCCTTGAATCGATCTAGCGCCTCATAGAAAGATTCATTGTTGGCTTGGCGAAAGTGGAGATCTTGTTCTCACAGAAATTGATCTCTGTTTGGTGTAGAAGTGGTTGATGAATGCAGCCTTGTACTCATCCCAAGTGGTGATGGAGTGAGCTGGCAGAGACTTCAACCATCTTGAAGCTTTGTCGCCAAGAGAGAATGAAAAGAGCTTGCACTTAAGTAGTCAGCAGAGACTCCATTGGATCTTGTAGTGCTGCAAATTTCTTCAAAGTTTTCTATGTGATCAAGAGGATGCTCAGCTGGAAGTCCATTGAATTGGTTCTGTCTAACCAATGCTATGATCTGAGGCTTGATCTCATAGTCATTCCTTGCAGGAAGTGGTGGATGGATAGGGTTTCTATCCATGAAGAAAGCATCGGCAGAGTCATAGTCTCCGATTGTAGGTGCTCCGCTTGGGTTGTGCGTTCACATCTCCAGCAGGGTCTTAGGAGGAGGAGGAGGTGGATCTCTTCCTTCTTCTTGAGCGCGCGCCACTTCAGCGGCGTGAGCGCGAGCTGCTTCGTCGGCCATCTCTTGGGCTTTTGCTTCCTAAGTTGCTTCTCAAGCTTGTCTATCTCTGGATGTTCAACTAGGTTGTCCTTGTTGGACCTCCTAGTCATGCACCTGAAAAGAGTCTTGGAAACAAGTTAAATCAAAAGGGAAAAACAAAAACAAAAGTAAAAATCAAAGAAAAGGAAATCAAAAACTAAAAATTCAAAAGCAAAAGAAAAGTAAAACAGGAAAAGGTTCTAGACTAGATCCTAGTCGAGTTCCAAAGGTACTGCTGCAGTCCCCGGCAACGGCGCCAAAAACTTGATGCGGAGTCAGGTTTTACCAAACTCCTAGACCTCTGCAAGTGCACAGATCGCGGAAGTATGGGTATCGAACACAAGGACTGGCTATTGAGTACACTTTGAACTATGGATTTTGGATCAAGCTAAAACAAAAGTATGATTGAGGTTGTAATGGTGAACCGAACTAGCAAGTATAACGAGGTTGTAAATCAATAAAGGAAAAGCGCTAGGTCATAGGGGCTATCGCAGAGAAGCAAGCAATGATCAATGAAACAATGATAGATTAATTGATTAGGGATATTGGGATATTAAGAACCATCTAGAACACAGATCACGAATATAAAACCATTCCACTTTCGAGGCTCCGGCTCCTTTGCTAATCTACCTAGTCGCTAAACTTTTGGTATGTCCCTAGGTGATTAGATCAAGCATTAGAATGAATAGGTTCTGATACAGTTCACTAGATATAGATAGATCAACTTTCGCAGTCTAAGAAACCTAGCTTGTCAAAGAATATGTCCGGCGAATGATACAGCACTGTCGAGGCTCAAATCAACCTAAGATCGGATTACTAGATGCGCGGTAAAGCAATCAGCATTAGTTAAGTGCACAAGACGAGACAAAGACTCTAATATAATCCCTAGCTAATCATTGAAATCAAAGATCATGCAAGCAACTCATTGAATAGTAACCCTAGCAACCTAACTAGTGGATTACTCAGACATGATCAAAGCAAACACACATAGAGATGAAGAAAACATGATTGCAATAAAACTTAGAGTAGGAAATCGAAATACAAGGGCGGCTCTCTTTCTCAAGAGGCTAAAAATATATATATAGTGCTAGGTCTTTCTAGAGGCGGCTTAGGGTTAAGCCGGGCTTGAAAACATAAGTTTGGGCTTCAAAACGGGCTTCGGGTCGACCGCGGCGTTGGGACGGTCGTCGGGACGATCGGCCGGACAGTCGGGTCGTGGCGAGTCGGAACGGTCGGGGTCGGACGGATTCACGGTCGGCCGGCGTGGTCGAGCGGATGAGATTTGGCCGATGAAATTCTCGGCCGGACGTGGGACGTTCTTCCCGGCTCGGACGGATGCATCGGCCGTGGTACGCGAACGGTTGCGCGGCCGCGAGGCTTGTTCCCGGCTCGCGCGCTGGTCGTGCGCGGTGGCGTGGCGTTGGCTTGGCCGACCGCGGGACAATTGTTTCCCGGGTCGTGATGCGTGATCGGCCGGTGGTTTGGACTTTGGCCGAGACTTCAGTCGGACGGACGATTTGGCCGAGCGCGGAACATTCGTTCCTCGGCCAGCCGGACTGCGCGGTTGGGCGCTGTTCTCTCGATAGAGCCGTCTGGACAGTCTTCACTCTTTTGGTTGTAACTCCTTTTCTACTCATCCAAATGATAGCCATTCCAGTTGCGTTGGAAAGTTAACTCAATCAGAGCACGCAGGGAACTGGTCTTGATGAAATCCATTGAGTAGATCTTTTTCTGGGCCCTCTTAAAGTTGGTGCTTGTGCATGGAGCTGCTTGAAGTGCAAATCCTATGGTTTTGCTCCAAAATGCATCATTTCACCTGTTTAGACTCTAGACACTATAAACACAGTAAAACTACCTTTTTAGATAGAAAACCTGCCAAAAACCATTAGAAAACAATGCTAAAACAGTATAAAAAGTGGGTAAATTAGAGGTATATCAACTCCCCCAGACTTAGATCTTTGCTTGTCCCCAAGCAAAAAGAATCTAAATCCGTGAAAGAGGTTTGAAAACGTGGAAACTCCCTTGCTCTTTTGAATATCCTGTGAAAGGTTCCTTTCCTGTATTCCACTATGAACATAGACAACATAAGGTTAGCTTCACATACACCCTGCAAGTTTAGCGAACAATACCAACCCAACTAGTCTCATCCAGCAATCCAAACTCTCTATTGCTAACCTCTTGCATAAATTTAAAGCGTGAATTCTTTATCAAGGGGACATCGATCAATTGAACTTGTTCTTACCCACTTGATCTCTCCAAGATTGCCTCTTTAAGTGCAATGAGTTCTTTTCCTCTCTCTTTCTCACATCAGAACTTTGAAAGGTCAATTTCTCCCTACTTTTCTAGGGTATCATTTTATTTTTTCTATTGACCCTTCTTTCAACCACAGGATAAGTCTTTAGCTTGTTCCTTGTTTGACTAAGGTATTCCATAAGACATGAAGGTACAGACATATGCATTCCTCATGCTTACTTGTTGTCCTTGTGCTCTTTGAGCTTTTTCTCATAAATATACTTACCATTTGGGATGGGAGAGAGAGGAGAACTCTTTAAAGATTAGACAAATCTTATTGAAAATCAAGCAAGGAACTGTCGACATGTATGCCAACCCCCTTGACAAGAGTAATTAAGATTGATTAAGGTGAGGTTAACTCTAGATTGCTTGGTTACCTTAGAAATTTTGCTGAGCTAGCATGTCGATCCACTGTAAGAGCTTCTGTTAGGCTTGTGCCTTTAGCTGGTTTCTGCTCTAGGGTCATGGATTGTTAGCACAACACTCTCAATTCTCAAAGCAAGTTCATAACTTCCGGACTGGTTTTTGACTCAATAAAACTTTTTGAAAAACATGAAACAAAGTGAATAAAACATAAGAAAAGAAAGAAAAATGCATTAGTAACACAATAAAACTCCCCCCAGACTTAACTTGCACCGTCCCGGTGAAAGCAAATCACATTAAGGTGAGAGGTAATATTCAAAGTAAAAGAAAAATAAAGAAAAATTCATTAAAATAAGATAGGGATAGAAAATGGAGATTTGTAAGTGTCCATTGCACTAAGTACCACTTGAGATGACTATGTGTGGCAGTGAGAAGAACTCTCTTCCTCATCTATGGGGTCATCGCCTTCTGAACCAAGCTCTGAGTCTAGTGAGAACTCACCAAGGTCAGGCTCATATGGCTCTCTAGCGGTGGAAGAAGGGCGAAAGAGTCTCTCCGGTGCAATGTGGCGAACTACGCGGACTAGGCGTGAGATGAAGCGAGATTGGCACTCCACTATCTTCTCCAGCTTGTTAACACGGTCTAGAGCTTGATGCGCGCCATGCCAGTAGTGAGAACATGGCGTTCTTGGAGGCGGCGTTGAGTCTTGACTGCATGCTGAAGTGTGCGATAGGTGAGCATGGGGAATGATGGTTTCTCACTTGATGGAACATAGAAGTCTTCCTCATTGGGCTGGAAAGTGACAACTCCTGAGCGTAGGCTTGGGATGTCCTCATGTGGCAGCAAGACAAGGGAAGTGTTGGCTGGACCAATTGGAAACTCATAGCAAAACCGAGTTGGGTCTTTAGTCCAACGGTTTAGGAAGTGGATGTGCTGAAGAGCATGGAGATCCAAAGGGGTTGGCTTGGGTAGTGGCTCATAGTTGGGAATGTCAATCCCCACATGTTGTACTATGGCCGTGATAAGCCTCCCAAAACGAACACAAAGCTTCTTGTTGCCTTCCAAGTCTTTAGCTAGCTTCCTCACATTGATGAATGTCTTGGCAAGTAAAAGTCCTTGACTCATGCTTGATGAATGGTGTGGTGAGGATGTAGAACTCATCAGTTGTGACCTTGTTGGCTTCTTGTTTGCATTGGAAAGTGGTGGAGATGAGGCGGTGCACATAGCGAATGGCTGGATGAGTGATTCTAGACACCTTTGACCTTGAAGGCAAGAATGGTTCATTGGCAAAGTGTGTCCAATCAGCAAAGGCAGCTTGTTTCCTCTTTGAGTTCTCCTTGAAGTCATGTGCTGTCTCATTGGGAAGTCCAAAGAGTTGGCATAGAGCTGAGATGGAGATGCGCCCATTGGCATCGCCTATCTTGAAGAGTAGGAGTCCATCACCAGCTGGTTGGTCTCCATTGTGGTTGGGAAAGGCAAGAGCTACTGTAGAGAGGAACTCCTTGGTGAGTTGTGAGTACTCACTACATTCTAGCTTGAAGAGCTTGCTCAAGCCTAGCTTCCTTATGTACCATGTGACATCATCTCTTATCTTGAGAAGATCAAGGGTTTGGGTGTCCATCTTCACACATGGCTCGATGTTCACCTTCTCCATTGCCTTCTTACACTTTCTTGGGTCTTGATTTTGTTCTCCAACAAAGGTTACAAGTGCCCAATCATCTTCTCCTCTCTTGGACTCTCCACATGTTCTTGACTTGCATCAATGGAATGTGGTGAAGTTGGTATTGCTGCTCTTGCATTGGAGCTACTACTCCCTAGCTTGATTTGCTTCTTTGGTGGTTCCATGAATGGGTTCTTCTTCTTCATACTCTCATTTCCTTTTGTCTTTGCCATTGTGTACCTACAAGAGCAAATTCTTGGGAAGAAATATGAGTTTGTGATTAATGCAAAAGAAGAATAAGCTAATTGAGTTGCAATAATGATATGGAATAATGGAACAACTCAAGGCTTAATCATGAATCAAAGAGACAAAATAGAAATTTCACTTTTTCAAAATTAATTTTCGGATTTTACTGTTCATCCCAAGATTATGGTGCTTAAAATCAAAATTTTCAGCAAATCAAGAGAAATTGAGTTTCTAATCCAAGTAATCACTAGATAAACTAATGAATTGAAGTATGCCAAGCAATTTCACCTTTGAATAAGGGGTTTGGAATGCCCAATAAGTTTTGTGAAAAACTATTCAATTGTGAAATTAAACTTCAAATTAACTCTAAACCATCTAGGTTCCACCTAGCAAAGTTCATTACAAGACTATAAGGATGCTAATTTCAAGTCTAGACAAGAGTTTAGACCAAACATGAAACTTATTGAAGATTTTCGATCTTGCATAAACATAGGATTAGAGTTAGAAGACATACCTTGTGTGTTGAAAAGTGAATAAGGTTGCAAGAGCAAGTAATTCCAATTTAGAGTTATGAACAGTAAAAGTTTTGAAATCAAAACTCTTAGAGTTCCTCTAATGGAGTTTTAGGGTTTTGGAGAAGAAAGAGAGGTTCTTGTGTTTTCAAGGGAAAGGTGAAGTAAATAAGATCTAAATCCTATCAATTTTCCTTTTCAAATTCGAATTTTGATTGAAAACCGGTTTAAGTTGGTTTAGATTGGTTAAAACCGGTTTGAATTAATGAAAAGGGGACTTACCTTGGCCTAGAAAAGTTTTGGGCCGATGGCCGATGGATTTTGTCGCGGTCGAGCGATTTGGTCGGCCAAATTCGTTTGGTCGAGAGAATCGGCCGAGGCCGAGCGTATGTTTCCCGGATCGACCGGCACGGTCGGTCCGTTCCGATACAAAATCGGCCGATCGCGGCTTCTTTCCCGGTTCGCGCGTGGCGCTCGAACGTTTTCTGTCGCGCAAGAGTGAATCCGGCCGAGCACGGCTATTCCTTCCCGGCTCGACCGTACGGTCGGCCAGAATGAGAATTGCTCGGCCAAAATCACTTTGCGCGTCCGCGGCCAATGTTTTGGCGCGGATTGTGTTTTCACACCTTTTTCTCCTTCTATCCTATCTTAAAACAAAGAAAACACAAAAGCAAAACAAAAACTAAGAAATTAAAGAAAGAAAAGTAAAAGTACCTCATGGGTTGCCTCCCATGCAGCGCTTGTTTTAAGTCTTTAGCTTGACTGTAAGGCTTGGCGCTCAGGAGAAGATAGAGACAAGAGGCATCTTGATCCTCCAAGTCTTTTCTCCTTGCAATGAGTATCTGGTGGGTGATTCACAGCTGGATAGACAATCTCTCCATGAATGTCCCTTGGCACTACTGCCTTAGGAAAAAGCTTTAGAGTTCTTGTCACTCTCTCCTTGAATCCTTCTAGATTCTCATCAATAAGCTCCTTTGGGAATAGAAGCTTCATGTTGCGGCCAGACCTAGGCTTTCTAACCTTCCTTCTTGGCTTGGCCTCATCTTCAATCTTGGTTGATCCCTTGGGCGGTTTTGGTGTAGGGGCCTTAGTCTTACTCCTTGCTTGTTTGGCAAGCTGCTTGGGCTTAGGAATGGGATCTTCCTTGATTGTTTCTTCAGTTTCTCCTTCTTGGGGTGGCTTCAAAGTAGCTTTCTCCTCTTGGACCATGTCAACAAAAGAGTTCTTTGTTGAACACATAGGGAAGAACATACCCTTGTTCACCTTGTTGAAAGAGATTCTTTGATTGGGGAAATCAAATATGGCACCCACAGTAGACAGGAAAGGGGTTCCAAATATGAGAGGTCTATGGCTACTCTCTCTCATTTCCACAATCTGGAAATCAGTAGGGATAGAGCAATTTCCAATCTGCACCATCACATTAGGCACAAAGCCATAGGGTGTTTGTGAGAATGAATCAGCATAGTTGATGGAGATGGATGATGGCTCTATCTTGGTGAGGCCTATCTTGTCAGCTATCCTCTTAGACATGATGTTCACATTGGCTCCTGTGTCACACAAAGATTGCTCAAGAATGTTACCTTTGATGATACAAGGCACAACAAACTTTCCTGAGTTATCTGTCTA
>CACVBM020001048.1:0-189149 GCA_902728155.2 Microthlaspi erraticum
TGAGACAGTGATACTTTTTAATTTGATGATCTTGCATGCAAATTGAAGGTATGTGAAAAGTCGACATGATGGACAATTGAGAAGTCCGGAAGATGAACACGATGTGAAATCATGTGTGCCAGAGGATAATGTAGGTGGTGAATCTATTGTTCCTTGTGGTCTTGTTGCTTGGAGTTTGTTCAATGATACTTATGACTTCACTAGAAACAACCAAAAACTCTCTGTGAATAAGAAAGGCATCTCATGGGCGAGTGATAGAGATTCAAAGTTTGGTAAAAACGTTTTCCCAAAAAACTTCCAGAAAGGATCTCCCATTGGCGGTAAAAGTCTTGATCCAAAGATTCCAGTAAGTCTCTTTGAAATGTTATATAGAATCTTGCATCTGAAGTAAGATGAGACCTAACCAGACCTAACCAAATTTGATGTTTGTGACAGTTGAGTGAGCAAGAAGACCTAATAGTGTGGATGCGAACTGCGGCTCTACCAACATTTAGAAAGCTGTATGGTAAAATAGACACTGATCTTGAAGCTGGAGACACCATAGAGGTATTGTTGCAGAACAATTACAACACCTATAGCTTCAATGGAAAGAAGAAGCTTGTGCTATCTACCACTAGCTGGCTCGGTGGGAGGAATGATTTCCTTGGGATTGCGTATTTGACTATTGGTAGCATATGCTTGTCCTTGGCTGTTTTCTTCTCCGTCTTGTATCTAGCAAAACCAAGGTACACATTTCATTCCCTTACAATGCTACATTTCATCGGAAGATGCTTGTTGAGCTCTCTGATGATATGGTTTGTTTTTGTGTTTCAGGCAATTGGGAGATCCATCGTACTTGTCATGGAACAGAAGTCCCGGAGGTGGACGATGATTGACTTTTCTCAGGCTTTAATTGCCTCCATTGTTGGAGGTAGTCACATATTTCTGATAAATAAACTTACAAGCGTTTTCGTTTGTCTAGACTAAAATGGCCACAAGAGAAAAATTATGTATAGATAAACCCATTTATAAGAAGATCCGTAATCCAAAAAGGGTTGTAATATTAAGTGATAGTCTTTATTTTTGAGTACACGATTACAAAGAAAGTAAACTCAGGAAAGCTAAAACGATTTCTTTTCGTAAGAAACGAGTCCATGGATTCCACCTTCAATCTGTGCTGCACCGGTACGAGCCTATTCGCAATAATCATAACCATAAAACGAAAAAACACTAACATCAAAATGACGAAATTCGCAGTGTAAAAGAGTTTTCCAAGGAGTAGAAAATGACAGCTTACCTCGAGTCTAAGGACGTTCTCTCTCAATAGACTGTGAGCGGACTCCAAAGAAGAAGCACCAAGATCTTGGAAACCTTGCTTCACGGCATGCATTGTGTAAGGTATAAACTTCAACACCGAGCCTTTATCCGCAACTGCTCCAACCACTCCTTGTGCGATCTTGAGTTTCGCGGTATCTCCCAAGTATCTCTGGTCGCTTCCTTTGGTCATCGCTTCTAACGAACCCATACCTCTGTATTTCTTCACTCTCCTACCGTTCTGTAACAGACCAAACAAACGCAAAACCATTGAGAAAAATATCATGGAAACTGATCAGAATCTATATTCAAAGTAGGAAGAAGTAGTGCGCAATTACTCTGTATTCGTAAGCTCCAGGAGCCTCAGTGCTTCCAGCTAAGAAGCTTCCCATCATCACAGTTGATGCTCCAAGAACCAGAGCTTTCACAATGTGACCTGAGTTTGAGATACCACCATCTGCGATAACTGGTACACCGTGCTGAGCAGCAAGCGTTGCGACTTTGTACACAGCAGTGGCCTATAAGATTACCAATCAAATAAAAGTTCCCAACTTTATAAGTCGTAGTTCATAGAGTTAATGTAAATATGTCAAATATGAAAGCTTTTTTAATTTACCTGTCCTCGTCCAACGGCACAAACCTCTTGTGTAGTGCAAATAGATCCAGATCCCATACCAACTCTCAACCCATCAACACCTGCTTTGATCAAGTTCTCTGCTTGGTACATAGTCACCACATTCCCACCAACCACATCCAGCTCCGGATACAAGTTCTTCACATACTTGATCATCTCAATCTGGTAAATGGAGTTCCCTTGTGAACTATCCAGCACCACAACGTTAGCCCCAGCTTTCACCAAGTGCTGCAGCCTCTCCTTGTCTGATTCCCTCGTCCCTATGGCTGCACCAACCATCCATTTCTCGTCTGCACCGACGGTTCCTGACCCTAACTTGGGGTATCCTTTAACCCGCTCCACATCGTCTTTTGTTACCACGTTCACGGCCTCACCTTCCTTCTCCAGAACCACAAAACCTTTCTGCTTATCTTCCAAAACCGCCTCGATCTTGTCGAGATCGATATCCCACGGCACATAGTAGTCTTTGCTCTCAATGCTCCGCATGTAATCGTATATCTTCATCTCCTTTTGGTCATCTTTCATACTCGACCATTCCGATTTCGAGACGTACCCCAACAAACTCGGTGTCAACGTCCCTGCAATTCAATCAACAAGCAAGCTATTCAGAATTTACACGAACACTATTGCTTTCATGATTCCTTTCGAAATCAATCGGACTAATGAAATTGAAGATTCATAAGTACCAATAACATAATCAATGTGAAAGCTTTCGACGTATATCAAATCGTATTCGGTGTTCTGATTCATTTCGGAAATGTTGATTCTCAGACTGAAATTGGTGGGTAAATTTACCTGTTTGGGAGACGAAAACGAAGGAAGAAGGACCGAAATCGTCAACAGAACCAATCTGAAGGTCTGGGGATTTGAAAACGGCGTCGGAGGCAATCGGAACTCGGAGAGACTTGGCGTGACGGATGACGGAAGCCTGAGTGGCGATGTCACAGTTGTAGTGAACGATTCCGATTCCTCCAAGCGCAGCCATAGCAGCAGCCATGTGGGACTCCGAGACGGTGTCCATCGGCGAAGCGACGCACGGGATCGAGAGCGGGACGCGCTTGCTGAGGCGCGTGGAGAGCGAGACGGCGTCCGTCGAGAAGTCGATGTAGTGAGGCAGAAATATCACATCGTCGTAGGTGTAAGAGTATCCCTGCGCGAACAGCTTCGCAGCTGAGAACCCGTCCTCGAATGCTGACGACATCTCCACTACACCAATGGCGTCGCTGCTGAGAGAGAGAGAGAGATAAAGAGAAATGAACAGAGAGAGGGTGTGACTAGGGTTTAGTGAGGAGTTGGTGAAAGTTTAGGAGCGAAAGATGACAAATCGAAAAGTAGGGTGGATTAGAAAAAAAACGTAACCGAATATAGAGAAAACCAAACGAACCAAACCGAATCTAATAAGAGAGGGTTTATCCTAATCAGGGACAATATCGCCCGTGCATCCAAACAGTGTATTTCGGGTTATGTGGGGATCGGTTCGTATCGGTTTATCCGGATTGAAAATTCCGTATACGAGAGGAGGCTATCCACGCCAAGGATCAAACTGTTGGTAACCACACATTTCATCGCTGGGCCATTAGCTATTTGGCATCTCATTTTTCTTCAGTGCCTTCACTCACACTGCAACTTCCAGCTCAAGGCGTTTTTTCGGTCAGATCTCTAAACTCGTCTTTTGTCATTTTCGTTCGATGTTATTCAGTGAAACGAAATTGCATGGGTCTATCGCGAATTTTGGATTCTGATTTGGATTTTCCTTTGGAAAGTGCAGGTTTTGGTTTCCCGATCTTGAGCTCTGCGGTAAAAATGGCGGATTCATCGTCACTACTGTACAATCAGCTCAAGGTTGAGAATATTCACAATGTCGATTGTTTTTCTTCTTTTCTTCTGTTTTTTTCTGGTGAATTGGGTTGAGCATATTCACAATGCCGATTGTTTTTTTCTCTTTTTCTGTTTTTCTGGTGAATTGGGTTGAACATATTCACAATGCCGTTTGTTTTTTTCTCATATTATTCTTCATTTCTGGTGAATTGAGTTGTGTTATCATACGCACATTGGCTGCTTTTGTAGGTTGCTGAGCCGTTTTTCTTGTTGGCTGGTCCAAATGTGATCGAATCTGAAGAGCATGTGCTTCGAATGGCTAAAAGCATAAAAGACATTGCGACAAAGTATGTATGACCATCACCAATAAAGCTGTTTTCTTGTTTCTCTCTTGAGATTTTGTGTTCGATTGTGGTGGAACTAACAAACGAATTGAAAATCTGTTTCAAATTGATATGTATTGATTCAATATAGCATGTATTGTATCAATATAGCAAATGGGTCATAGTGGTGACCTTCACACAAGAGCATTTTAGGTTATTGATAGTTTGTGGTTTCTTGTGCATGTTCTTGTTGATTGTGAATGGCTTAGGCTTGGCTTGCCTCTGGTTTTCAAGTCAAGTTTCGATAAAGCTAACAGAACTTCATCAAAGTCCTTCCGAGGTCCTGGCATAGCTGAGGGCTTGAAGGTAATTTTCCCCTCTTTATCAACCATTCCTGTTCTGTGATGTGAACTGTGCATTTGAAAACCTTCAAGAGTATCAATGTAACAGGAATATTATATCTAATTATTTCGCTTAGAACCTTTCGTTTACTCACTCTTCTGGTTCTCTCCGCAGATTCTTGAGAAGGTGAAAGTAGCATATGATATACCAATCGTAACCGATGTGCATGACTCGAGCCAGGTATATTGAATATTTAGATACATCAAGAGAATCGAGTTCAACAAATCTTTGTTCCTCTCTGATGCTTAGTTTATTTTTGTTTAGTGTGAAGCGGTTGGCAAGGTTGCAGATATAATTCAGATACCAGCATTCTTATGTCGCCAGGTAGATTTCTAAGTTCTGACATATGCTTTCTTCAGCTCTCCTGTTTTTAGTTATCCAATTTCCATCTGCTGTGTGTATATACATCCTGGATTCATGGTTTTAACTATAAACTTTATCTCCAGACAGATCTTCTGGTCGCAGCAGCTCAAACTGGCAAGATTATCAATATTAAGAAAGGACAATTTTGTGCATCTTCTGTGAGTTATCTCTTCTGACTTGTTTTGATCTGGCAAAACATTATATGACAGGGGCTGACTTCATGTATAATACATCTTAAGGTCATGGCATATTCGGCTGAGAAGATTAGACTCGCAGGGAATCCGAATGTGATGGTTTGTGAAAGAGGAACCATGTTTGGATACAGTAAGTTAACATCTCTTTTTAACATAGCGGATCCTCAAAACAGCTTTGTAGTGTGTTCTTTGTGTTGAATGAACTGGAGGCGTAATTGAACATGTAGATATTTGCCAATTTTATGCAAATATATTGCGGCTTAAATAGACTAAAAGCCACACTGTATATCTCTATTGTTTTTTTTAACTCCTCACTGTCCTTACTATTTGATTTTGTTTCTCAGATGATTTAATAGTAGATCCACGAAATTTTGAATGGATGAGAGAAGCGAATTGTCCTGTTGTAAGTAAATCTTACTTCTTCTTCTTGTTTCTTGTTAAATGAGCTTGTTGTTAATTGTCCTGTTTTGCAGGTTGCTGATATAACTCATTCATTACAACAACCTGCAGGCAAGAAGGTAAGATCATTAGCCATTTATGCTCTGAGTAATATATGAACTGCCTAGTGGTTTCTGAGAGCTATTGCTTATTGTGTTAAACCGAAATCTCAAATGATCTTAAGTCTTAACACAAGCATATCGTCTTTGCATAGTTGGATGGTGGGGGTGTTGCTAGTGGAGGCCTTCGCGAATTAATACCATGCATAGCAAGAACCGCCGTAGCTGTTGGTGTCGATGGAATTTTCATGGAGGTATCAATATTTCATTCAAGCTCATGGCATTTTTTGTAGTTTCTATGATTGTTTGAGCTAATTTGGTTATGAAACTGTGTCAATTTTCCTGTGAATTAGGTGCATGACGATCCTTTAAGTGCACCAGTCGATGGTCCAACACAATGGGTAAGCTTTTAAAAAGACGATGTAAATTCACATATTTCAGACCTTCTCATTCTATGATCATCTTTTGCTTACCTTTTCCCTGTGTTTCATAGCCTCTGCGTCATCTAGAAGAACTGCTAGAAGAGCTCATAGCAATCGCGGTAAGCCCTTAACTTCATCTCATACAGATATACAATGTGTTTCCATCATATTGTAACCAACTTTTGGCTCCTTAATGACATTTTTGCAGAGTGTCACAAAGGGAAAACAGCGGTTTCAAATCGATTTGACGCCTTATCGTGATTAGAATTAAAGGGTGAATTACCGAGGCAAGTGACAGATAAATCAGGATAAAATGATGAACTCTTTTCTTCTTCTCATAATTTGCAGATTTTTATGCGCGAATTACAAGTACTTGACTCGATTGTTGTCTAACTTTTGCAGGTCTTTGGCATCATCTTGGTGCAGCTACTACGCCTTGACAATAATACATTATTATTTTATTTTTTTAAAGGGCTTCCTTGATAATACTTCAATCTTGTCGGAGCCATAAGCATGATTTGTTTGTAGGCAGTCGGCAGAAAACATCTCCCCACAGAGGCTAAGATCATACATATTATATTATGTAGATGATTCTTTCTCTTGAGTTTATATAAAAACTTTATACAATGCATGCATTCTTTCTTTTTCTTTTTTTTTACCAAATAATGCATGGATTCTTTCTCTAGAGTTTCTTTATACTTCGAATATATTTTTCTGCTCATGCACACAATAAACCCCATAGATGCAATTATGTAGACGAAAAAAAAGAAGAAGCAAATTATTACCATTTCTCGAATAATAATTGGTGGGCCTGATATGTCTTAAGTTGGATCCTGATATGTCTTAAGTTGGATTCAAATGGGCTTGGTTAAAACAAGGTAGCCCAAACATAAACAGTTACTGAGCGTAAAGTGGAAACTCAAGGGGTCATAATCGTCAATTTCTATAAGCTCAATTTCAAATACTTAAAACAAGCGGCGTCACTCACTGGTCTCGCCTATCAGAAAATTGCAACGGTAAAAGACTCCGGGAAGGAAAAGGCGGAAGATCTGGAGATTGAAGAAAAATGGCGTTCGCGAAGGTAAACTTTTTCCTATGAGATCCTAATTTCTTCTGTTTTTATTTTTGGAAAAACGAGTTATTCTTATTAAGTTCATCGCAAATGAGTTTGAGATCGAGTGCGTGTTCTTGTTTTCTTACGATTACCATTGAGATGGCCTTCTTTTTCGTTAATTGAAACGGGATTACGATTCGGAATCTTTAATTTCTCCCATACTAGAAGAGATTAGGGTTTTTGCCTCTTCGTCTTTCATCATTTTGGTAAAGGTACCGGAAGTTGCCAGATGAGAGATTCTTGTGATTTTTTTACCGAATTAGGTTAGGTCTTACGAAATCGCAGGTGAGAAATGAACACATAAGCCAATTTTTAGTTCTAATTTCACTTGCTATGATTTTTTTTTGTAGGCACCACGACTGGGTAGAGATGAAATCCCTGGACGAGGTAAGGGGACTAAATTATCCTCTGTTGCTTGGTGAATCATATTCAGTTCTTAAACAAATGGTTCACTTATAAAACTATATACTTCTGAAACAGCGGGGACTAGGAGTTTCAAAGTCTTCTCCGATAATCAGAAAACTGATCCAGCCGGTGAAGTGTAAGTGCTTCTCTTTGCCTTCGTATTGCAGGTGCATTGTTGTATTCATTACGATTTTTTAAGAAAAGAAATGAACATTCTGCTTTTACATTGTTTAGGAGAAAATCTGTGACAATTACCGGTGGAGCAACTTCTAGAATCACTGGCAAGGGAAAAGTCAGTAATGAAAATTCTGGTAAGTTTATAGTGGAGAGGTTTTATGACGTTTCTGGGATGAAGTTTTGAAAGTTGACTCAAAGTTTTGTCTACTTTCCAGAGGAATATACTAAGGTCACAAGAAAAGCATTGGCTGATTTGAGTAATCTTGGTGGGAACACCTTAAGGCCTACGCTTGCTGGCACCAATACGATGTAAGTTTGCATAACATGAAAGGTTTAATTTCTTTGCTTTCTCGTGGACTAGAGTGTTAAGTTGCCCATTGTCTTCTTAGCAAAACTGACTTTATGCACATTTTTACTGTACTGATTTCTGTTATGTTTTAAAATGTTACATTGAATGCACAACAATGCAGGAAATGGAAGGGTGTAAGATGTGTGAATCCCCAAAGGTATGAGCTGCTTTTGTTCCCTTTTGTTAGTGAATTTTCCACTTTCATTTTCGTTCATCCATTTCTTTTTCATAAGTCTTAGCCACAGTTTCTGTTGCTCTTGATTTCAGAGAATAATTCTACATAATTCATTGATTATCTTCCTTGATTGTTTTTTTCTTGCAGAAGCTCCTTAGCAGCTACAAAGAGAACAAGCCTCGCAGATAAGAGCACAAAAAAGGTACTTGTTATCAATATACTTTGACATTGTTTGTGTCTGACATTAAGCTGGTTTGTACAACAATTTGTGAGGCTAATCATTTGTGAAATCTTACTTAATTGGATATGACTCTACTCACTGTCCTTGATTTTGATTATTTCCTTTCTTTGCGCAGGACAATGTCTCAAGCTTAGTTTCAAAACAATTGCGTCAAGTTCCAGGTAACATTGAATTCTTTTCTAAACTTCCGATGTTTTGATGGAAATGTGTATGTTTAAGTTGTAGTCGGTTCAGTATCTGATATGAGTGATGTTGCATTGTTTCAGCCAATAAAGTCGGCAATAAAACTCGGACAAGTGCCGGTCCTATGCCAATACCATCGTAAGTAAATATGCTTGTTTCTGATATCATCGTTAAGATGATTTTTCTCTATTGCGTGTCACACTAGTCTATATTCAACTATCAAATTGTGTCTACATTCACAGAATCTTTGTTTCCATTTATCAATGAACGACTTCTTTTACATATTTGAGAACCAAATAGTCACCAGCATTCACAGAGTATATGCTGCTAAGTTCATTTTCTTTGTATTGACAGGGACTGCAACAAACAGAGTAAGAATAACGTTCTTATCGCAAGGAAACCTATTAAGGTAACATACCTTAAGTCCTTATTTATATTTGTATTTAGTGGTTCCTTTCTTATAAAAGCCAAAACTCTATGAAGCTCTCTCAACAACAAATTTTCGTTGTCTTTCATCATTGAACTGCTAAATCAGTCTGTTTTGTTTGTTTTCAGTGTGCTCTTGGCTTCACTTTCATACATTTTTCTTCTGATCATTTCATCTGCCAATAGTCACAGTCGTCTTGAGTTTTTTTGTTTAGTAAATATCTAATAATTTTTTTTCTCTCACTTAAGATCCAGACAAATGTGAAGACCTCGCTGCAAAACCGTAGTTCTCTTAAGAAGCCCCCGGTGGCTAGAAGTAAATCAAGATCTATTTCTTCAATCCCTTCTCCTGAAGAAGCTGTTCCGTCTCTGTCACTTCCGGAACTAGTTGAAACAGCAGATCACAAAGAAGATACTCGAGGAGAGAGTTCTTTTAATGAAAAAACAGACCCAAAGACAAAAGTGTTGCCAAAATCAAAACGTAGAAAGTCTTTCACATCTCTACTAGTGGCTGGATCAAAGGTTCAAAATTCTGCTAACTATTCTGTTCACTTGTGACTTCTTTTTCTCTTATATTACTAATACTGTAGCTTTCCTTGTAGTTCGATGAGAAAAATGGTGAAGCTGCACAACCAGAAAAGCTTCCCAACATTGATGATGCATCAAATCAGCTGGAAGTTGCGGAATACGTGGATGACATATATCAGTTCTACTGGACTTCTGAGGTAATCCGCTTCTTAGTTCCTCATACACGCAGCCTCGTTTTCCCCTTATGTTCTTTTGTTCCTTATTGTTTTTGAATAAATGCTGTTGCAGGCATTAAATCCAGCTTTGGGATACTACATGTCATCTCAGTCAGGAGTTAGTCCAGTTACGCGTGGAATTTTGATCAACTGGCTTATCGAAGTGAGTACATTTTTTTTTTCGTTTTCATTTCAACTTGATATTCTCTATACTCAAAAGTTTTTCTTCTAACTCGGTATTGTTCAATATTTGTTTGCAGGTTCATTTCAAATTTGATCTAATGCATGAGACTCTCTACCTCACAATGAATTTGTTAGACCGTTACCTCTCCCAAGTTCCAGTACAGAAAAGTGAGATGCAATTGATTGGTCTTACTGCACTCTTACTGGCATCTAAATACGAAGACTATTGGCATCCTAGGGTAAGTGACATTTATCCTGAAAGCTAAAACACATCTCTTCAACTCCATATGGCTTCAAATTTAAAGTTTCATAACCTATTTTCTATGTCCACGTGCAGATCAAAGACTTGATTAGCATCTCCGCTGAATCATACACCAGAGAACAAATCTTAGGAATGGTATAAATGAACTCTGTTTCTTATCCATTTTGACAATAATTGGTCGTTTGCATATTTCCCTTTGTTATTTATCTTATTTTTTTCCTTCTTTCAGGAGAGGACGATGCTTAAACAGTTAAAGTTCCGTTTGAACGAAGCCACCCCTTACGTTTTCATGTTGAGATTCCTAAAAGCTGCTCAATCAAACAAGAAGGTATCCGAGAAACTTGTATCTAATAAGCTAATATAACCTGTAAAATCAAAGCTAACATTTTAATACTACTACATTGATCAGCTTGAACAACTCGCCTTCTACCTTATTGAGCTGTGCTTGGTTGAGTACGAAGCTCTGAAGTTCAAGCCGTCGCTGCTCTGCGCATCAGCTATCTATGTAGCTCGCTGCACTCTACGTACGACTCCAGTCTGGACCGCGCTCCTAAACAAACATACCCACTACAATGTCTCCCAAATGAAGTAAGTAACCGTCTCTTCAATATCACCATCTAATTGCAGATCACTTGGATTGATTACACTGACTAAAACATATTATACAATTGTTTTTTATCACAGGGATTGTTCTCACATGATCTTAAGGTTCCATAAAGCTGCTAAGACAGGAGAACTAAAGGTCACTTATGAGAAGTACATGAATCCAGATCGATGCAACGTTGCAGTCTTGAAACCCTTCGATAAGCTTCCTCTCTAAGTCGAACTCTACAACCGTCCAGTCTAAAGGTACACATTCGTATGTTAATGTAACTGGAAACTTGTTCAATTTCTATTAGGCTTTCTTCGTTAATCTGTTTACTCGGAAATTGCAGGGAGAGACTTCTACATGGACTCTAGCCAGATATTAAAAAAAACTGAGGCTAATGCTGATTCTTGATTAGGTGTGTTTGTTTTCTGTGTGCGTGTAATATTACTATTCCACATGATCATCAAAACAAAACTCCAATGTATTTGACAAAGTTGTATAAAGCTTCAGGAGCAACATTACATATGTGTTTCCTTAGAAGCTTAAAGTCAACAAAATCTACTTATATATATATATATATATAACCTTCAAATGTAAAACTATATACACCTGAGAAGTGTGGTCCCTGAGTATGTGTATAGCAACTCTACATCCACTACGAGCATGTGACTACACTGTCTGTCACAAGCATATCCTCTGTCTGGTCCAACGTCCGTCTTACCACTTGATAAAACTCAATCCATGAAGACGAATACGAGTCCACAGGACCGAAGAAGAACGTTGGTTTGGGACTACTTGCAGTGGAAGCAGTCACCAAATCCAAAACCGAAACTGCAGGTTTGAGCTGATGAGGGAAATTGAATGCCAAGTTATCGACTCTATGCTCGTAGATTTTGCCATTGCGGTCGAGTTTATACCGAGAAGTGCCTTGAAACTCTCCTTTAGCTTCCCATGGAACTCTAGGCACACCTTTTAGATTCCACCTGATGAGAATCATGTTCTCTGATGGCTGCCATACCCTGAAGATCTCAAGTGAGATGTCTCTGAACAATATCTTGCCGTGGAATCTGAGTGCCCAGAAGATCAATTTGTAGTTCTCAATCCCACTGAATGTGTTCATCGGATCCACAAATGTTACATCGTCCCTGTAAATAAACAAAATGAAAGATTCTGAATTTCACCGAGAAGAAACATTAACAGAGATCAAAGGAAGATCCTTTTGTGTACCCAGATGATAGAATTTGATAAAGATTCTTCCTTTCATACAAAAATCCAATACCCAGATGAGTTAATTTACCTGTAGATGTCGTAGTTGAGATCTCTAGTGAAGATCAAAGGCAAGTCTTCACGAAGCGTACGGACAGCGACACCGAGATTGATATAGAATTCATTTCTGTCTTGGTTATGCTTATCTTGCGCAGTTGGTATTGTCTTAACCTGCGCATCTGGAAGAGGAGGAGACTGCACGCTAGAAAGAGAGAGTGTAGAGTGATTGTCCTCCTCAAATTCGTAGCTAACAGAAGACGACGGCGACGACGAAGCTAGAGATTGAGTGAAAATGGGTTTAAGGTTTGGGGATTTTCCGGTTTGACGAAGGATTGAAGGAGATAGATTAGGAAGAAGAAAAGCCATGACTCCGTGGGGTTTGAGAGCTTGTCTATTATTTTCTTCCTTTACATTTCCATGGCGAAGATTCTGAGCCAGAGAAATGTCTAGTGGAGAAGAGCAACGAAGCACGGAACTTTGTTGGAAGATAGATAACCAGAAGCTCTTTATTCGTGTTTATTTTGAGTGGTTTCAATTTAAACTCAATATTTTATTTTTATTTTATCTTTATTAGTATGAGTTTAGTGAGGTGTTACATTCAATATCAAACAGCACGCAGTGCACTTTTAAAACAACTAGACTGCGTGGTTTTCGTTCAAACTAGAGTCTAAACCACATACAGTGCGCATCTCATAAATAGAGACGACAAAACATTCAACGACAACGTAGACTTGAGAAAAACGACATTCATTCGATTATCATACAGACAAAACGACACGAAGACAACACAATCTAAATAACTAACACTAATACATGACTTATCATTCTCCTTCTGAATCATTTTCTGGTCTGTGTTCTTCCTAAAAGCTGATAAGTCTAGTTACATTTGTGTTCAGGACGATGAGTGAACTCAAAGTCTATGTGGACAAAAGCACGTTCCACCTCAGCGAGCTGCTCGAGCTTCTCCTGAAGAGTCTCTCCGATGTTGTGAGCCTCTTGAAGTCTCATGTCCTCTGGCAAAACAATGTCCACTTCAACAAAGTAGTGTGACCCAAAAGTGTAAGCCCTCACAGTGTCAATGTGCTTGATCTGCTCGTGATGGTTCCATATCAAGAACGTCAGCTTCGCCAAGAAATCTGGCGGCGCAGAGCGTCCGATCAGCGAATGCACGTTCTCTAGTACGGTTCTTGCCCATGTTCCTATGGTGTACAAAGCAATCTGCAACCACAAATAAAGATAAAGAAACGTTTTTTGTAATCCCAAGAGACATTTCTTGATTAAGTGTGAGTACTTACAAGAATAGCACCGGAGGGATCAATCCACCAGTAGAATTTGACGGCCAAGACAGCTGTTGTTAAGCCGACTGAATTGGTGACGACGTCGAAGAGGTGGTCCTGAGCGTAGGCTCTGACGATTTCGTTCTGAAACCCTCTGCAGTAAAGCATGAGTATAAACTTGACTATGGTGACAGAGACCATGATCCCGATCATCCATTTCTCCTCTGTGCTATTCATATGAATACCAGTCTGTGAAAGAACAGAGAATTTGGTTGAATACATCAAGTAACCGATGAAAGAAGTTACAAGAAAACATTGAAATGTGACCTTGGAGACTAGTTGCCTTCCTGACTCTAGCAAAACTTGCAGTCCAAGAGTTGCCATCACAGAAGCAAACACAATGATGCCCTGTTAAAACATAAACCAAGAGTTATAACTTTGTGACCATATGGTTTGGCTTGGAAGTAAATTTTCTTGTGGGACAAGTAAAACTAAGCATTACTTGATAGAGATAAACCAAAGAAAGAGTTAATAGAGAGTAACATACCACAGGTTGCATACGTCGCTTGCCTATTGGGTAGTGAAACTGGTTTGGTTTACTCATGGCATTAGCAGTAAACCAGAGAATAAAACCAGACAAGAGATCCAAGAGAGAGTCCAGAGTTGAAGCAATCACAGCCATGGATCTACTCTCCATAGAGGCATAGACTTTTGCCACAAAGAGCACCAAATTTGTTGCGTTGGAGATGTGAACTGCAAGTCTCTCACTCTTTGCAAGCTTCTTCAATTCTTCCTGTTGAAACCAAAAAACATAAAAAGGAGTAAATCTCAAAGAGACATACCATAAGACAGAGACTAAAGAAAGAGAGAGAAAAAAAGTGGAGCCGGACCGCAGTTGGAGCTCCAGATGCAAAACCAGCTTCGTGGATAGTCTCCATCTCATTGAAACCCTCGAGAAGCCTCTCTTGCTTCTTGTAGTATTCAGAGACTCTACGTTCCTTTCCTGCATCGAGACAACAGAGAGAGAGTAGAGTTAAACTTTACTAAACCCTTTTCAAGATTTAACGACTCCTTGATGGGTTTAACATTTTCACAATCATTTCTGTATTTTAGAATCTGATTCAGCATCCATACAACTTTTAAAACAAAGAATCTGGCATATACAAACTCCAAAAGAGAAGCTTAAGATTCCACCAAAAAGCTTGATAACTTTGAATCAACAAAAAAAAAAAGCCTAATATTCCAGAATCAATCAACATAATTAGTTTTTAAAGTGAAACATCATACTTAATTATAACTGTATTTATTATCCAAACAAGTTTCGAAGGAAGAACAATCAGTTAGAGATGAGTGTGGCGCTTCATAGACCAACAACAATTTCACATTTTCATATAATCATTTTTATGTTTCATACACGCTTCATAAACTCATGGTCGACGATATCCTGTATACGTACAGGATAAGTATAGATACATCCACACGAAACGGTTTCAGAGCAGATCACGGAAAGGAAGAAAAAAACTGTAACACGAAGAAGAAAACTTACTCGGAGTACGGAAATAGCGAGAAAAACGAGTACGAGCGTCGTGACGGCCGACGGAAGACGGTGATGAAGTAGGGAGTCGAAAAGTGTCGAGGCTGAGACGCCACGACGGTGAAGGTGGCGGCGGCGCGTCGTCGCTAGGTAAAAGCTCGACATGGTATTCGTCGGCCGTATGGACTATATGCTCCGTGGCCATTCTCTGATCTGTCTCTCTCTCGAAAAGCAATTCAAAAGTGTTTCTGGGGAAGTTGTAAAGAGAGAAACCAATTTTTGTTTGCTTTGTTTGTATGAAGGAGTTAAAGCAACAAGCAAGTCTCGCACACAACTTCTCTATATTGTGACAGAAAAAAAAAGGAAAATGCACAATATTTTATATTTTTATACCAGAAACATAATCTAAAAATGTAAATTTGCAAAATTTAAAAATTTACATAAACGCCGAAAAATAATACTGTTTAAATTTGGGTTGAATTGGTAAAAAGTTAAGCTTATGACACATAGATAGCATGTATGATATTTTGCAATTTAAATTTGTTAAAGAACACATATATATAGTGATCATGCTATCCCTTATTCAGGATAGTAATAGGTACACGAAATACATTTGTCTTCTTTGTGTTCTTAATAATGTGCACATAATGGGAAATTTATGGATAAAATAACTCTATGTATATGTAATTATATGTAAGAGGGTTATTCGTTATGTTGCTGTGTTGACGAAGTAGGTTGGTCATTGGTGATGAAAAAGGCGTGGTCCAAAGGATGAGTCCCAAGTCTTTTAACATCACTACACTTTCGGTAATCAAAAGGATTTTTAAACGGCTACGTAAAATAAAGATTTGTAGTTTTTTTTTTTGGATTATGATAAAAATGATTAATCAACTTGTGCATATTTGCTGCGATCAAAGTGGTTTCCCACGATTGGAAAAAGCTTTTGTCCCTAATAACTTTGCTAGCTCAAACTTTTCATCTTTATGCCAACATTTTCTCTGAGTGGGGACATCATCGTGTTATTAACAAAATCTTTAGAGTTTTTTTAATCCATGTATACATTCTCTATCAGATCATTTTGCCTTGAAGTGGATGCCATGTCACGATTTCATCATATTAATTCGGTAAAAGGGGTTAATCAAAAGTCAAAACACTCGCTTACCTAATTTTCTTATAGACATATTTGTGTACTCATGGATGGTTTACACTGTCACAAAATCTCGATTATTGATGTAACAGAGATGAGTTATAGTCACTGAAGCTAACCACAAACCATATAACCGGAAAATTCCAAACTTTGAGACCAATTGTTGAACTTACACTCATGAATGTGATACCCGCAAACAATTTTTCTTAGTACAAAGAAAAAAAAAAAAAAAAAATCTTCCCCTTATTATTAGATCACGTGGTTTCAAAACCAAGTCGTGATTCCATGAAACTCAGAGAAAAACCGCGACGTTCCTCATTCGAACCACAAAAGAAAGAAGCTAGGTACCTAATGATCCTAACAAAAAGAAAGTCTTTGCCTTATGCAAGAAACCGGCATGGTTTAGCGGCTGGCTGCAACTAACGCCATGTGCTCTATCAGGTCAAGGACTCGGTTGCTGTAACATTTACAAAACCAGCAAATAATTTTAGTCTTAGGGTATTGGCAAATGGTAAAGCAATGATAGAGAGACAAAATGTTTACCTGTAACCCCATTCGTTGTCATACCAGGAGATAAATTTCATGAAGGACTTGCTCAACCCAATCCCAGCATTTGCATCGAAGATACTTGACCTTCAAATGTTTGGTAATGACCACCATATTTGAGTACCAAAACTAGATTTTGAAATTCATGATCCGTTACAAGATTTAAGTGTGATACCTTGAATCTCCGATAAAATCGTTGGAGACCACATCTTCTTCTGTATACCCAAGGATGCCCCTAAGTGGTCCTTCTGAGGCAAACCTATTAAAGAGATTTACATCAAAATCATGCGAGCCATGTTATGTTCATGTGAAGATAATGGTAAGTCAAATAGCTTGAACAGAGAGTTTTTGGGAGTAACTACTTTATGGCTGCCTTGACGTCTTCGTAAGATGCATCCTTCTCAAGTCGACAAGTTAAATCCACAACAGAGACATTTGGTGTTGGGACACGGAAAGCCATTCCCGTTAGTTTTCCATTGAGTTCTGGAAGAACCTTACCAACAGCCTATTGAGACAAGTATGAAAACAAAACAACTCATGCCTTAAGTATAACTCCAAAATGTGATGTTTATAACTTTATATATATAACCCTATGATTATTTCTACCTTTGCAGCGCCTGTTGAGCTAGGAATGATGTTTTGACTGGCACCTCGGCCTCCTCTCCAGTCCTTCATTGATGGGCCATCCACAGTTTTCTGAGTAGCTGAATATGGATAAAAGATATGAACAAAACACATAATTTAGTCTCGTCAGGTTGATCATACACATTGACTTATAACAAGAGGGCAAAAGAATCAAAGACCTGTGGTCGCGTGGACTGTTGTCATCAAACCTTCAAGAATTCCAAATTCCTCATGTACAACCTGCCAGAGACAACTTATCTGACCTTTATTAATCTCTTCACAAAAAGTGATATTGGACAAAAAAAAAACAATATGCAGTGTTACAAACCTTGGCAAGAGGTGCAAGACAATTGGTGGTGCAGCTTGCATTAGAGACTATATCCATGTTTGGTTTATATGTCTTCTCATTTACTCCAACGACAAACATGGGTGCGTCCGCTGAAGGGGCAGATATGATGACTTTCTTGGCGCCACCCTGCAGAGACAAATAAGCTATATTAGCAAAGAAGTGTTTGCATTAATATAAGCCCTGGTATTATATGTCAGCATCAGTGACACAAGGTGATCAACAGGTGCGTTCAGATTAAAATGCACACCTTCAAATGCGATGAAGCTTGTGCAACGGTGGTGAATACTCCTGAAGACTCAACAACATACTCAGCTCCAAGATCAGCCCACGGGATTTCAGCTGGGTCTCTGAGGAATAACCAATAAAATTAATAACTTTATTACATTGTCAATAGTAAAACGTGACAATTGGTTCATAATTTGAACATGTCTAGAGAGATACATATGAGTCAACTTTTTGAGACATTACCTCTTGCTGACAACTTTGACCTCTTTTCCATTGATCTCCAAAGTGGAGTCATCAATTACATTGATGGTTCCTTTGTAATTTCCATGAGTAGAATCATACTTGAACATGTAAGCCTGCATAACAGAGTAGAGAAAAAATTTGCAATATGTTCAATATACTGTACATGTATCCCATGCCTTTATAAACGAGTACCTCTGAGTTCAAGCAAACGAAAAAGTTACCAAGTACTCATCCTTACCATGTACTTGGCGTCTATGAATGGGTCGTTGACTGCTACAACCTCAATATCATCTCTGAAAGTTGCAATGCGGAGGACCAACCTTCCAATCCGACCAAAACCTGTGCCGCACCATAGTAAACACTCAAGCATCTGTCTGAAATGAAAAATCTAGGCGGGAGTAGAAATTCAACAATGGATAAAAAGAAGTTACCATTGATCCCGACCTTTGTCTTTCCACTGCTCCTTGACCCTATACAAGTCAGTCGAATCAAATTCGGTACGAATACAGCCTCATATACAGCTAAGAATTTCAATTAGTACTGTTTCTTACTTCGAACAGCAGGAGGTGCTTCTGTAGCTGTTGCCCTGATGGGTTGAATGCTTCTTGAATTGCACTTCCTGCACATTTGAACATTAAAAACACTTCTGAGAATCCGAAAAAGCATAGTGTAAGTTATAATGTGTTACAGAGTTTGTCACTGAACTGTAAAGATGAAGATGACCCTGTAGACACCGCAGCACCAGAGAATCTGGACGAGGTTAAGTTGTGACTGAATCCAAGACTTGACGTGGCCTGATCATCTCAGAAAAAAAAGATAAAAAAACTGAGACTTAATGGCGTCTATCAGATAACACAGGCCAAACGACTAGGAATTCCATATTTCAACGACATGGGAGGAAGCAAGTAGAGAAGATCAGGATATAATAAAAACTCCCGACTTTACTTACTTTTCACAAACAAATCACAGGCGACACAGAAATACGAAATCCAAGCAGCTTATCAAATCGAACACAAACCCGGGAGAGGAAAAACGAAAAACGTTTTGTACCTGAGAATGATCGTAAGACGGCGATGTACGAAGCTCGACACGAGGAGCGACGGCGGAAGTGGCGGCGGATCTGAGTAGAGAAGAGAAGGCCATTGCTGAGCTACCAGAGAAGCAAAATCAAAGAGATCTCGCCGCCAAAAACCTTATACTAACCCCTTCCGCTGTATGGCTTTTGAGTGTAGCTGTAGAGCCAAATACAATAGAGAAATGTTCGTTTGAGTTAAAAATTGAAAGAAATGCAATTGCAATTGCACACTCTTTTCTATTTCGCAGAATATTCTCATGTAAATATGCTTACGACATTGCAGTCTTGCAGAGACGATCGGTTATGTTCCAATGCGGTACGGCCTATCGTAACAAATGGTGCGGTGAGAAGAGATCTAAGGGTTGAGATTTCAAGGAGGAACAACAAGAGACGCGTGTACTGGATCGGCGTCCAGGCCCATTTTTGGTGGGCCTGCAGTCATATTTGAACTATCTTTTGTCGGTTACCGAGCACGGTTGGGGTTGGGGAAACCATAAAGCGACGGTTAATAGTTGCCACGTCAGATTTGAATTGGGCCACGATGCTATTCCAATTTTCAGGTTGACACATGGCAAGTCGACCTGGCTCTCCCTCTAAAAATGGCTTTACGTTGAAACGACGACGATCTAGTCCAGCTCAGAATTGCCACGTGGCAGTCGTGGCTGTTCTGCATTTCGTTCGTCTCACTCTCCCTCTGGAGTGATTTGATTTTCTGTTCTGGCACTCCCGTCAAAAATGGCGAACCGTCGGTTTCTTCTTCGTCTTGTTATCTGTATCTGTCTAATTTCCCAAAGATTTATTTGAATCTCCATCTTCTTATCTCTGGATTCGCCGAGAAACCTTGTTTCTCTTCCCCTGTCGTCGACGTTCTCGTCCTTCGCGCTTAAGCCTTCGGCAAGGTCTCTCTCTCTCTCTGCTCCTTTCTACCGTTTTTGGATTTTCACTGCAAATTTCGCTCTACAAACCAAATTTCTCGTGTTTTTTTGGGCGCTTGATTGTTCGTTTTAGTTTGCTAGCATGCGTTTGTTAGGCAATGTTGACATGCTACTGCCGAGTTTTCCGATTGATTTTCTGGGATCTGTTGGTTCGTCCTCTAGTTTGATGTCTTTGCTTGTAGAAATCGATGTAAATTTGGCAAATATGTTACTTATACATCGTTTATGTGGAATGGATTGAGCTCATCAATTTCCATAAGCTAGTTGTGGCTGTGAAATCTACAATAGCTTCTGTGACAATTCTCTTTTGCTTTCTGGCAGATGCCAATGTCAATGGAAAGGTCGTATAGCAATGCAAGAATGGCCAATAGTTTCATGTACTGGAACGATTGTGTTGAGCCAGAAGATTTAGAAGCAATGTGGATGGAGCCTGCGGTGAGAGCTGAATGGTTAGAAGTTGGAGAGACTAAAGGACAGAAGGTTCACCTCTCAAGGGATCCTGATGGTCAGCCTTATCTGACACAGACCGAGATGAAGGTAACCACATTTTAAAAATCGTTGTATGTTCTCATTTGACTGCAAACATTCCACATCGAAGATTGATGAGGAATTTTTGAATTCAGGATAAGCCTTTTCTAGATTTTCTTTCTGCCTACTTATTGTTCAATTCCTTGTTATTGCAGGCTGTTGCTGATATTACTGTTCGAAGACATTTTGATTCAATATTGGATCCGGTATGCTTCATTGGCATCTATCACTGAAAGTTTCATATTCGATTGTTGGTCTTTAATCATGATTCAGAGCATATTTTTGAAAAACTTGTACTTTTGAACTTGGTTTTAGCTGCTTTTGACACCAACTGTACCCTTTCTGATCTCAAAGTTTTGCATCTCCCTTTTTCTCTACAGGAAATGATATGCGCAATTGCTGAGCTTGAAAGTGACCGAAAGCCTCTCATTATGAAGTACAACAAAAAGACAAAGGAAACTGGCTTAGGAATTCTACAAATTTTCGCAAAGACAGCAGAGTGGTTGGTTGGGTACAAAATGATTTCTTGTTTCCCTCTTTTCCAAGAGAATCTCAAGTTTTTTAAATCTTATGTTCTGGTTTTGGTTAAACTTATTTCAGAGGACAAGGGTATCAGGAATATAATGTGGATGACAATCCTGATCTTCTTCACAAGCCCTTTATAAACGTGTATTTTGGGGCAGCTTACCTGAAATGGTTGACGGATTATCAGAATAAGTATGATACATTGTCCCTAATTTGATATTGATAGCTTTACAATTTCAACGACAACAAGCCTATATTTCTCCTGGAACTACTGAAATTTTTGACAACTTTCCATGTGCAGCCAGAGAAGTGAAGAGTTTGTTGTCAGAGCATATAATGGTGGGACAAAAAAGGCGACTAACAAGTCGACATTACCATATTGGAGACGATACCTTACTGTAAAAGACGCTCTCCCTTCAAGGTTGTTGTTTATGTTCTCGGATTGTTCTATCTACCTAGTTTCTGCTGTCATACTTTATGCATGGTTGCAAGGAAAAGGCTTTTTTGGTTGCAATTCGCTTTCACATTGTTATTTTTGTTCGTACTAGTTGCACCAAGAAGATGAGAGAATAAAAGCTTTTGTATCATAACTGCAGTCTTGGTAATGATTGTTGCAGAAAACATGGCGAAGCTGGCCCTTCAGGCTTTCATCCTACCAACCCCATGTCACCAGGCTCAAGTAATCCCTCCCTTTTGTATCTTTCTGTATCATACAATAATAACACGCACATCTATTTCAAACATTTTATGATCTACATATATGTTACGAGCATAGTGCAGTGTGCTAGTGTTTTAGCTTGCACTCAGATTTGGAGAACCTCTTTTATGTTTTGATATGAACTTTGAATGTATCCTCTGAGTGGACAGACACCAATTTCACATACTGGGACACTAGAGCTTCCCCTGAAGATATGGAAGATATGTGGAATCATCCTGAAGTAGGTAAAGAGTGGACAAAATCCAAAGAAGAAAGGGGAAAAGTACGATTCTCACAAGATGGTGAAAAGAGGCCTTACCTTTCTCGAGGGGAAATGAAGGTATACCATATATTTCCCCAAGAAACTACACATGTTCTAGAACTACTTCTAACACCCTTTTCACCATATTGCTTCAGAAAGTAATGCTATGATTTTTCTTTCCAGGCTGTTGCAGAAATAATTGTTTCGAAGCACTTCAGCTCAAAAGGAATCAGAATTGTAAGTGTGCATATCTGTTGACCATCACCTGCTTTACTATATTTAAACTTATTGGACTTATATTTGGGTTATTTTCATATGCTAATTCTGAAAGATATGTTCCCATTTCACTGATGCAGCCTCTTGTTTGTGCTATTGCGGATACTGTGAGCATGCGGTTTGTGAACGGTGCTGGGAAACACGTAGGAATACTCGGTGTGGACTACTCAACTGCTGCCTGGTTAAACAAGTAAGTTTCTGTGACCAAACTTCATTTCTCTATAGTCACTTTACAATGTCTAATAAAACATCAAAACTTATTGTGGCTGTTCTCTGAATGAAGGGAGCTAGGATACCGAGCATACAAAGTCGATTCACAAGATGATCTAACAAAACCATTTGTTTCTATGTACTTCGGTGTAGCCTATTTGGTTTGGCTATCCGAATATGAAGGACGGTAAGCCTCTCACATATCTTAGTCGAAACCATTTCAATGGAGTCATACATTTATATATATGTTCAAACTATCAATGAATGTATGTGATAACGCAGGGAGAGAAGTCCTCAGTTCATTGTCCAAGCTTATATGAAAGGTCCTGACCAAGTCGACCTTGAGGCATCATGTCCACTCTGGCTCAAGTTCGAGCAATCTCTGAGTTACTATGAAGAGTCCAAGAAGTATATACATCAACCGCAACTATTTTGTTTTTTTTTCTGATATAAAACAAATTTGATTTGATGATTGATTTTGATGGTTCTTTGTTTCAGCAGGGATTCAGGAAGCTGCATTATCCTGTGAGACCAGCGTCTATATGATGAAAGAGTAAAGGACTTAGCTTGGATTCGTGTGTTTGTAACTCAACATCTCCTTTCCGCTGTCTCTTTGGGGTTTTCTTTTGTTCTTTCTTGATTTCTTAATTCTTTGTGCTTATTGTTCTGTACGTGAATGATTAACAACAGCGCCATATATAGAAATCAAACGAATGACTGGTTCTTGCAAAAGTGGTAAGAAACAATCTTGAAATGGTTTGGTATTTCAGTATATCTCAAACTTTGAAGAAGACAAAAAAAATCAACAAACAGTAAACAATGTTGGACAGTTTGTTTAGTAGAATAAGCCCAATGTTGGGACAACTTGAGCTCAATAAACTGCTATAAGAAAATGAAAATGATCTCATAGCTTGGGTTTTCTATTCTGAATTCTCAATAGACCAATATTTTAAATCCGGTTTAGTATTTAGGTTTAGCTAAACCGGATATGAAATTATGAATGTCGAAAGGAAGGATAATCTGATTACGGCGGCTAACGCATTCTTCGATTTTGTTTATTTCCGGCGATAAATTGGAGTCAATCTCTCTCTTCACCTTTTTTTCTATTCTGATCCAAAGAGAATGGAGGAACCCACGCCGGATGAGGGATGTGGAATCACTATCATAGCTAAATCCCGCAAAACCAGTAAAACCCTAGCACCAATTCAATCCCAGAAACTTGATGCCGTCCATGATGCTCCTCAGTTTGAGAAATTCACAAATCCCGACCCTAGCACCGACACCACACCCGCCGTGACCTTCGAAGGGCTCGGATTAGCCGAGTGGGCAGCTGAAACGTGCAAGGAGCTTGGCATGCTCAAACCCACTCCAGTTCAGACTCACTGCGTGCCCAAGATATTAGCCGGACGAGACGTCTTAGGCCTTGCTCAGACCGGTAGTGGTAAAACGGCTGCGTTTGCTCTCCCGATACTTCACCGCCTCGCTGAGGATCCTTATGGAGTCTTCGCGCTTGTGGTGACCCCCACCAGAGAGCTCGCGTTCCAGCTCGCCGAGCAGTTTAAGGCCCTGGGCTCGTGTTTGAATGTGCGTTGCTCTGTGATTGTTGGAGGAATGGATATGCTGACGCAAACTAGGAGCTTGATTTCACGACCTCATATCGTCATCACTACTCCTGGAAGAATCAAAGTCTTGCTTGAAAACAATCCAGACATTCCTCCAGTTTTCTCTAGAACCAAGGTAAAAATATCATTTTTTGCTCCAATCTCATTTTGAGCGGTGGAAAGTTACTTACTTTTCATTTCTATGTGTTTATTTTGGAATTCTTAGCCTTACTTAGTGTTTTTTTTGTGGTTTGTTTAATTAGTTCTTAGTGCTGGATGAGGCGGATAGAGTTCTTGATGTTGGTTTCCAAGACGAGCTACGAACAATCTTTCAGTGTCTGCCCAAAAGTAGACAAACGTTGTTGTTCTCTGCGACGATGACTACTAACTTACAGACTCTGCTCGAGCATTCTTCAAACAAAGCTTATTTCTATGAAGCCTATGAAGGGTTAAAGACGGTTGATACTCTTACGCAGCAGTACATTTTCTGTGACAAAGACGCCAAAGAACTGTACCTTGTGCACATCTTGTCTCAGATGGAAGACAAGGGCATTAGATCGGCCATGATTTTTGTCTCGACCTGCAGGTCTGATATTTTCATTGCTTTTACGGATTCATCTATTAGCTCTGGTGATTCCATTTTGCAGTTTCTGATACGACACTGTTTCGTGTTTTAGAACATGTCAAAGGTTAAGTCTTATGCTTGAAGAGCTTGAAGTGGAAAACGCAGCTTTGCATTCACTGAATTCCCAGTCTCTGCGTCTCTCTGCTCTCAGTAAATTCAAGTCTGGGAAAGTACCGATATTGCTTGCGACTGATGTTGCCAGCCGTGGATTGGACATTCCTACTGTTGACCTTGTCATCAATTATGACATTCCGAGGTGCCTTCTTGTGGAGATTTTCTTTTTTCGTTTATTAACTGTGGTTCTGAATCGTATTGATACTCTATAACTCTACGTTTGGCTCTCACATCAGATTTCCGAGGGATTATGTTCATCGTGTTGGACGTACAGCTAGAGCTGGTAGAGGAGGACTGGCTGTGAGCATCATCACTGAGGTAAAGCAAGAAATCATGGAATTACACGAGCATCATCAACTCTTACGTTTCTTGTTCATGGTTTGCTTACAACCAAACCTTTACGTTTCCATTTGCAGACCGATGTGGACCTTATCCATGAAATAGAAGCGGAAGTTGGAAAACAGATGGAACTGTACAACTGCAGAGATATCACCGACAGTTTGGAAGTCTCAAGGGTAACATTTGCTCAGTCTTATCCAATATCGAGTCATAGCAGCTGTTTCGCCATGGTGTTCTAGTATTAGGTTTTAGTTCATCAAATTATTAACTGCGAGATATATGTCCAGTCATCTTTTACTGATTCAAAACTTGAAGCAAAGGCCTTATGATGTTTACGCAAAAAAAAATAAACTGAATCCGCAGGTATCGAAAGCTAAAAGAGTGGCAATGATGAAGATGCTAGACGATGGATTCGAAGACAAGGTCAAAGACCGGAAGAAACTTAATCGTAAAACACTTGCGGATAAAGGGATGCTTCAGAAACGGAGCAAAAGGAGAAAATCCGCAGAAGATAACTGATGACTAAAATCATCTTCAAGTTTTGTTCTCGTAACTGCATTTTGATCAGCAAACCTCTGAGAATCCATGTTTATTAGTACTCGTACTTTTAGTCTTGAATCTTTTTGTTTACTTTCTCAAATTCTCTGGTAAGAAACATTCTCATATATTAATCCATAAATCCTTTTCCACATTAGTAAGAACAGTAACATGTGAGATAAAACAATTTCAAATGTTGATACAACGACTCAAAACAGTTTTATTACTCAATTTGTTTTAAGTTTTGGTAAAAGAAAAGGGAAAGGAGAAAAGGGTCAACAAATATCTCCCTCCTAACCCCAAACACTTACAAAGAGTGAAGGAAACCTACAAAGAAGAAAGAGACTGTTTTTACTTGGAAGCCTTATTGTGAGCTGGTGGTTTGGATTGGTTCGAAGTTGCTGCAGTTGACATCACACGTAACCGTCCGGCTATCGCTGTGAAGGATGGCCGTTCCGTCGGATTAGGCGCCCAACATTCCTCCATTAATGTTTTCCAGTCTGAGTCACAGTAACTTGGTATGGTTGGCCTCAGTGTGTTGTTCACTATCCCACCTGCACTTGACCGTAAATTTTACGAGCCGTTAAGACATAGTCATGTTCAATCCAGTCTTAACAGTCGTGGTTCGGCGAATACGAACCTATTATTGCACCATAGTGCATATTAGCATACGGTTCTTCTCCGGTTAGAATCTCCCACAAGACTATACCAAAAGAGAAGACATCAACCTGCAGGAAAAAAAGAGTAAGAACTCAGTATGGTTTCGTTTCCATTCTTTCTGTTCACTATGTAACATTTTCAGTTTTACCTTCTCTGAAACTTTGGTGCTGCTACCGTTTAAAAGCTCTGGTGCCATCCATGGTAGGGTTCCACGTACACCACCAGATACCAATGTACTTCTTTTGATTTTCGACAAACCGAAATCACCAACCTTGAGGAAGAACAAACGAGTGAAAGAGTATGAGGCACAAACAAAATCTGTTTTTTTTGGGTCAAAGACGTCATATGAATGAAATTTACCTTGCAGATTGGGCGAGAAGGATCTTTGAGGTTCACTAGTAAATTGTCACACTTCAAATCGAAGTGAACAATGTTTTTGGCGTGCAAATATTCCATTCCAAATGCAGCATCCATGGCAATGATTAGCCTCTTACGACGATCCAAGTGTCTGAAAATTATAAGAATGAAAAAACAAAGAATCCTTAACCATTCATCAGATAGGAAAATGCGGAAACGTTATAAGAGAGATTTGTACCTATCTTTCCTGACTAGAACATGTCTCAGAGAACCATCAACCATGTACTCTGTTACAGTTGCCAATGTTCCACCAGGACCATCTTTGACAACACCATAAAATGCAACCACATTTGGATGATGAAGCTTTGAAAGAATTTCAGCCTCTCCCCAGAATTCACCAGTCTAGGAAACAGAAAAAATCATTATATTCATAAGCATCCCACAACAAGCTATGTTAGAAGTGTTATCACTCGTTTTCACATATGCCCAAGGAAAATTTCCAACAGAAAGTGCACAAACACTCACTAATCTCTCTTGTTCAGATGATCGAACAGAAAAGCAACTCTTCTTTATCCTTTTGATGGCAACATCTGATCCTCTCCATTTCCCGTGATACACTGTACCGAACGAGCCAGAACCAAGCTCCTTTAGCTCCTCGAGATCTTCATTCATAATGATCTAAAACAATTAAGAGCATAAGAATCAGACCAACTTCAGAACCAAAAACAAGCAAATAAAAGACTGAATGTAAGCACACTGATCAGGGGTTTAAAGTTGGTGTTTTGATTCTTCTAACACGTCTGAAACTACATAAACAACTGGCACTCATCCCTTTTTTATAAAGACATGGATCCTTTTTTCAAATGCCAATTAAGTAAAATTTCTATCAGGTATAAGATTTTAAAGTTCATCACACCTGCAAGCCACTTGTATCGTAATCTGTCAGAGAGGAACCAAGTGGAGCAAGTCCAGCATTCCTTGGTTCTGACTTTTCAACCTACAAGTATTCATCATCGTTAGTACGCTCATAGTATTGGAATCGTGAAATGATGAGGACATCAAGTCATCATCATCAAATCTGGCAGAAACTCATACCTCATGTTCACAATCCGGCGTCCTTAGATTCTCAACCATAGCACCAAATTCCTCACTCTCTGTGACCTTCATTTGTACACCCTCTCTAGTGCCAGCAACATAATCATTAGCTTTAGGATCCACGTGGTTTCCTGCTGGAATGCCATCTCTAGTCAATTGTTCAGCGTGATTAAACCTGGAAATCGCTCCACCATCTTCCATATCAGATGGGAAACCAGGGGTTCTGTCAAACTGTTCCTCAGCCAGTTTCCGAAAATAAGACCAGTTTTTAGGATCATGATTCTCTACATTCAAACTAACACCTGCTCCATCATGCTGATATGGATTGACACCTGGCGGCATATCCTCAGAGAGTGCCTGTGCAAAGATTTCAGAAAGGAAATCTTGAGGGAACCGGTCATTGATGTCAATAACAACACCTGCAGAAGCTTGATCTTCAGGGATAACATGAGTCGTGGCTGAGTCTGTATGGCTCAAATTAGGAGCTCCAGTCTCGATCCCTCCACCATTGACCAGTCTGTTCTTGTTGGAAGCATCAGAGTTTAAAACATTTTGCTCATCATTTTCAGAGATTGTTTCATTAACACTATGGGAATCTTTCTGTGATTTACCCTCTCCTTGTTTTGCTGGATCTTGCTGTCCAGTGCTAGCTTGTGAATGAGACATTAAGAACTGAGAGCCAAGCGAGTCATCAGACTTGGACAGGCGGTTTAGCATTTCTAACTGTTCACGAGGTATCCTCTCCGAACCATATACCCTCCGTGTGGGCGTGGGCTGTTGAGGCTCTGGATAATCAAGATCAATTAAATTTGACTCAGAGTCAGTATGGACAAGACCAGTGGTACCCTTTGATGTTGAAAGCTGATCATCTTCAGCAGATACAGGAACCTGATCAGCAGTAACAGCATCACGATAGGTAGAAGGCTTCACAGGATTGGTCTGCCGCGGGTCTCTTCTTGGGGGCAACATATTTGCAGCATCCTGAGTAGGTACAGTTGTAGACACTGATGCCTCCCGAACTTCACAGGGCTTCTTAAGTACCTCAATGTTATCCGCTTGAGGAGGATTCTGGCGCTCCTTTGCCAAAGCTTGACGACTTTCAGGCTCTGTATTCTCACGGACTTTTGTCTCAGGTTTTATGTTAAGATCCTCTGCCTGCACAGCTGAGTTTTGCTGTGTGATGCCAGGGTGAGGGTATGGCTGCCCTTGGAAAGGCATGTTAATAGAGTAATTGGAAGAACTCTGTTCATGCTGCATTGGAAACTGCTGCCTTTCTTCATAATACTGTGGGTATACTCCGTAGGAGCTGGAGGAAATCGACTGCGGATACTGAGGAGTCGAATTTGGTAGAATAGATTGGGGATACTGAAGAGTGGGACTTGGTGGGATGGACTGGGCATACTGAAGAGTAGGATTTGGAGGAACAGCTTGCTGATACTGAAATGCACCATTGTGTGGAATAGATTGAGGATACTGTTGTAGCAAAGAGCTTTGTGGCGCAGACTCAGAATACTGCATAGAGGATTGCTGGAAATCAAACCCGGTTAACTGCGAAGGGACAACACCATTGATTCCCTCGGTGCTCCTCACATCCAGATCAGCTAAATTGTTTGCAGAAGAGCTGTCCAATCCATTAAGGGTCGAGTTGCTTCTTGAACCAATGTCCATGTCATTTACAGCTACCACATACTGAAACTCAGAGTCGACATCATTATGCTTAACCCCCAGAAGAGAGACATCCAAATCGCTGAGAGAGAAGAGAAACATTCTAAGCTTTTGCGAACCCCCACGGCTCTCCATCTCGTTATACTCCTCCATCATATTCTGGAGATCTTCATCACACGATACAGAGACCAAGGCGTCAAGATCCTCACCAGGAAGCTGATACTTGACAACATGAGTCCGGTAGTAGATCTCAAGAACTTTTTGCCTCAGCTCCTGCCAAGATATGTCCTTCCTTATGGAAATGATGTGTGTCTCACCTCCAACGTATCTAAGCCTTGAATCGCGTGGACGTGGAAGTATCTTCCCACCAAAGCTGCAAAGGACTTTAACCTTAGCTGTCAAAGTACCCGAGGCTGAAGAAGATGCATATCCATGGAAATTTCCTAAACTCGTATCCTGACACAACGAAGCCTCTGGCGCTGACTGGATATGCCCAAGTTTGTTTCCAAGCTCATGAAGCGGATAGTTTGCTCTCTCGTACTCTCTCATCCCATTCCCCGCCATGTCACCAGCTGCATTGGGGATTGCAGACCTCTGAGTAACCACTCGATCCCGCAGAAACTCGAGTGCAAACTCCTCTCCTGTCTGAATGGAGTAATTATGCACCTGCTTGACATCTGAAGCATTCGAACTGGGAGGTCGGACATTCGCATTCGCATTCGCAAATCCTTGAGGGACAGGGTCATTCACATATCCAGGTTCCATAGAGTGTTGCTGGAATGGATGCTGTGGTCTGTTTCTATCCATCACAGCAGCAACAACAACAGTCCTTCAAATTACTCTAATTGGCAATACCTGTGAGGAGAATCTCACATAGTGAACTATAATGAGCCAAGACTAAAACTTTTGAGATGCCACAAATTGCTTCAGAGATTGTAGACTATGCCCGCTACAAACTTCCGTTCACAGATAATAATCTGCAATGAAAGCAATGAAGGAAAATAGTAAAAATTAAGAAGCTTTGAATCCGTCAATAAACTATGAAGAAAATGGCAAGACGAGATTGCAGATGACAAGAAAACTCCAAAAGCATGCTTTTTTCTTTCGAAAATGTCAGCTTTTCGACGGAAATGGTTCATCAATTAATCCAAAACTTCAATAGAAAACCCACATGCGACAGTGATTAACAAAAGAGAAGAGAGAAAAATCAACAAAACCCGATATGAAGATTCCGCCTTTATCATATCGCTAAAATTAGCTTGAGAAGAGGAAGAAGAAAAAGGCAACTACTTTCAGATAACTACGAAGAAGAAATAGAATGTGAAGCTTGACCTGTGCGGTGAGTAAATCTAACAAATTTTGTGGGAGCTAACAGCAATCGAAAGCATCTTCTCTTTGCTCAAATCTCAGAATAAACATCAAAAACCCTAACTTCTTCTTTATCTCCGTCTCCTTCTTCTTCTCCTTTTAATTTTCTCTCACCACCACTTCTCTAGCTTTCCTCGTTTCTTACTCTAACATTTGGAAAATACGTTTAAAGGATCAAAGAAGAAAAATAATATAAAAAATTAACAAATTGGCAGACTATTGTAATGGAAGATACAAAAATCTATCGTGTTGAGATTTTTAACTTAACTCCGTCTGACTCGGTTCCAAAACAAGAAGAAACGTGAACCGTACATGTTTGTGAAAGATGGACTTGTTCAGGGAAATAGACGGCCAGGATGATAGAATAAGATCGGTGGAGTATGGAATCAAGTTCCGTCGCTTATGTTATACGGTTTGCATTAAATGGGACTCTCAATATCATCAGATCCTAAATGAATGAAAGAATTGTAGAACGTGCGGAAACTTTTTAATACTATCATTTTCGTTAAAAAGGCTTCTCTTTATACAGTTTTCATAATTCAGAATATGCATTCAGTTTCGGGAAATTCAGTAAATTTGTAAATACTACTTCATAAAATTAGCGAACATTAGTTTGCATTTCAAAACCGAACTTTGTTATTCTGGTTGCGATATAGATTGGTTCGAGATAGAATTCTAGTTCCGTTGTAGAATTAAAGGACTATGACTTAGCGTAACAAGTAAATCCTTATTAAGAAAATCATAGCCAAAAAAAAATCAATATGATCCCCAAAACACGATGCGGTGTCGTTTGGATGTACACACGTGGAAGTCAATGTACTACTACTACAAAGTCTACAAGGGAAACAGAGCACAGTCGTCTCTCTGATGGTGATGGAATGAAATCATGAACTGCTTATATTCTATCCCAGCAAAACTCTGCGTTTCGTTCCAAGAGCGTCATCATGAATATCTTCCACATTTCGGAGAAATTATCCATCCACTCTTTTTGTGTGGTTTATGCTGTTTCTATGGAGCCCACTGTGTATATATTCTACAGCCTAGATTCATATATATGGGTCAAGGTCTTCGTTGATGTAATGTAATCATGCAGCCAAATAAAAACAAAAATTAGAAGAATTGAATCTTGACTTTGTGACCTGAAGGGAGCTTCCGTTTCCCGAAAGACAGAGAAGATGGGTTGTGAACTGAAGCGTATCTTTGTTGCATTACTTCTGTTTCAGATATGTGAATACGCAGCTGCTTCCAGACCCTCTCTTGCACTTCCTAATTGTAGAAGCCGTTGCGGAAACGTTCTTGTTCCTTACCCATTTGGGATAGGCGCAGGTTGTTACAAGGACAAATGGTACGAGATTGTCTGCATCAACTCATCACAGCATCTCTCTGTACCTTTCTTGCCAAGCATCAAACGGGAAGTTATTTCCTTCGCCCTTGGAGATCCCTCAGCTTATTCCTTCACAGTATATGTGAACAAGTTTCGCATTACGAGTCCACTGAAATATACAGGTTGTTTCAATGGATCAGTAGGTGATTCATCGTCTTTGAATATGACCGGCAGTCCATTCTTCATATCAGACAGTAATAAGTTTACCGCTATTGGATGTAACAACAAGGCGTTGATGAAAGGCACGGGGTTACAGATCGTGGGATGCGAGGCCACATGTGGGAATGAGGTAGGGCCTCACTATGTTTATTATGGTGAATGTGTGGGTTATAAATGCTGCCAGACCACTGTACCATATGGTCTTCAAGTGTTTGATGCAACTGTGGAGAAACTGGAACCCGGAAAGGGCGGCTGTCAGGTTGCCTACTTGTCTAATTTCACCTTGGCACCATCTATGTTTACACCTCCTCAACTACTAGAGTACCGTAACTACCTGATGATGCAGCTGGAATGGAATCTTAATGTTCCTTTAGAGCGTTCTTTAAATTGTCTAATCATCAATGTGGAAGAAACAGGTGTTAAATCTGGATACCAATGCAGATGTAATAATGGCTATGACGGAAATCCCTACTTACCTGGTGGATGCCAAGGTGTGTATACACTAGTCAATTTAAAAAGAGGTTTAGTATATAGCCTTCACATGTATAGTAAATGCTTATGTGAAGTGTGGCATTTGTTTGGTCCATAGACATTGATGAATGCAGCGATTCATATCCATACTGTGGAAAGAACAAGTGTGTGAATGTTGAAGGATCATTCAGATGTGTAAAAACTTGGCCAGCCATTTTAGGTAAGTTTAACATTAATGTTTCTGCATAAGCCACCATCTTTTTAGATTGAAAGTGAAAAGCTCAACTTACAATGCTCTACGATTTCTTCGTCTGCAGGTGGAACTCTAAGTTGTGGATTGTTGCTTTTAGTCGTTGGAACGTGGTGGCTATGCAAGGTTAATAAAAAGCGGAAAGCAGCCAAGCAGAAGAGAAAGTTCTTCAAACGAAACGGAGGTTTGTTGTTAGAGCAGCAAACAATCTCCCTTCAAGGCAGTGTCAACAGAACCAAACTGTTCAGCTCCAATGACCTAGACAAGGCAACAGATAAGTTCAACCCTAACCGAATACTAGGCCAAGGAGGGCAAGGTACTGTTTATAAAGGAATGTTGGAAGATGGGAAGATCGTCGCTGTCAAGAAGTCCAAAGCATTGGAAGAAGAGAATCTTGAAGAATTCATAAATGAGATCATCCTTCTGTCACAGATTAACCACCGAAATGTTGTCAAGATCTTCGGATGCTGTCTTGAGACAGAGGTACCTTTGTTGGTTTATGAGTTCATTCCCCACGGAAGCCTTTTCGACCATCTTCAAAACCCGTCGGAAGATTTCACAATGACTTGGGAAGTCCGTCTCTGCATGGCCTGTGAAGTTGCGGATGCCCTCTCTTACCTGCATTCAGCCGCCTCCATCCCAATATATCACAGAGATGTCAAGTCAACAAACATCTTATTGGATGAAAGGTACCGAGCAAAAGTGTCAGATTTTGGGATTTCGAGATCTGTTCCTATAGATGACACTCACCTGACAACATTAGTGCAAGGAACAGTTGGATATGTCGACCCTGAGTACCTTCAGTCAAGCCACTTCACAGCGAAGAGTGACGTCTACAGCTTTGGGGTTGTGCTCATTGAGCTCTTAACTGGAGGCAAACCTGTCTCTCTTCTGAGGCCACAAGAAGTGAGGATGTTGGGGTCTTACTTCCTCGAAGCCATGAGAAATGGCAGACTTCATGAGATTGTCGATGCTCGCATCAAGGAGGAATGTGATCAAGAAGAGGTCCTTGCAGTAGCCAAACTTGCAAGAAGATGTTTGAGCTTGAACTCAGAACATCGCCCTACCATGAGAGACGTGTTTCTCGAGCTGGACAGGATGCAATCCAAGAGAAAAGGCACTCAAAGCCAAGCACAGAATGGTGAAGAGCATGCACAAGTCCAGATCGTGATACCGGAGTCTATGTCACTCAGCTACTCTTCTCCGAACATAGTCGTTGAAAACAGCTCATTCTCACTGGACTCAAAACCACTCATGCCTCAGAAGACACAGACACAGTGACTAGAAAACCAAAGCTCTTCACCTTCCAAGACAATATTTAAATAAAGAATGATATGCATCAATCAACCTTTAATACTTGCGTGAATGTACTACTAGTTCTTGTATCTGCAATTTTATAAGTTTTTCGTGTTGTAAACAATATAAAGGAAATAAAAGAGATAAAGAGAAGCAAACAATTTGTATAACTCTTAATTTTATCTTTCACGTGTTTGTTCTATACATCTCTATGTTGGCCAAGTGGATACATAACAAAAGTCAAGTTCACTAACACTCAAATACACTGACAAAACATGAAGCTTGTTGCTACGCTAATTGGGAGATGTCACATGTACAAAAGTCCAAGTCCAATTCCAAATATGAGTGACGCAGTAATGGCCTGACTATCCACTGGTTACCTCTCGTAGTAATCATCTCACAGCATGACATACTGACCTCGCTTCACATATAACTGTCAAAGCCCCCGGAAGATAAATGCATTATACTTCGACTACTCAGGTAACTTGTTTCCCAACTCTTTTTCGCCAACATGTTTTCCAGGTAGGACAATCCACGAGTATATTAGTCAGCTACAGCACAAGGAAGAATTATCAGAGTGTAACAGTAATACCCTTTCTGCACAACATGCAATAATGACAGACTGCAAAAGAACTATTTTAGCTTGTAACATCTGGTGACGGTTGGCAATGATAAAGAGCCATAAACAGAGAGCTAGTAGAATTCGATAAATAACCCAAAACCTCTCATAAGGGTAAAACAAAGTATAAGCTACTTCTCACTCTTCTTACTTTTGTACATAGGCTATACAAAAAAATTTCAGGCAAAGCTACTTATTGATAACCAAAAGCTTTACATAGCTTCTTTACGAAATTTGTTCAACGAAAACATGGACAATTCAGAGATCTGAGTGTAGAAATCTACGCATCCAGAAAGACTAGATCACCTTGGTTAAAGTGAAGAAGCTTCTTCCAATGATACACAGCCAATAATGGACCCACCAGCTGGAATGCACATTGGTTTGGTCTCTCTCCAGTTCAAAGGCCTATCCAATGGGTTACACACCCTCACAACAGGCAATCTCACAATGTCAAATCTTCCCGCACCTGATTCTTCCCACTTAAGAACCTTCCCTCCAATAACATAAAGCTCATCCCTCAGAGCTGCAAACCCGTAACCAAAGGCCTCTAGCTCCCTCGGATGATTAGGAAGCACAACCGAAGGAACCGAACCAACATTGTACCATTCTCCTTCATCAGTATCCCTAGTCTTGATCAAGCTTTCCCCCCAATCTACAATCGTATACACTCGGTCATTTCTCATCACCTGAACAGCAAACTGCATAGCTCTAGAGAAAGGCCAGATATCCTCCACAGTGGACCAAGACATGTCTAACGGATTATAAACTTCAGATGAATTTTGCTCCGCAAATCCCACCTGATCACTCAGAACATGAAAGCTCCCTCTGTACGATAACCCTGAGCAGTCCATCTGTGGTCTAGGCATCGCTGGTAATTCCTCCCACCTATCAGCCACAGGATCATAAACCTCAGCAGAAGGAATCCCTCTGGAATGAGTCAAATTGCGACCTCCAGCAACATAAACCTTGCCAGAGACAGCAGTACAAGCAAAGTGAGTCCGTGGCGTTCGCATACTAGCAACCATCTTCCACTCTTTCTTAAACGGATCAAACCGCATGACGTCTTTAGTGACGACAGGCTTCTGATGAGGAAACGACGACACCGAGGGCGCATAGCAACCCCCGATCACAAGAAGACAATTCGAAACACAAACACAGGCAAAGCCAGAATGGTGCCAGCCATCTTGAACAGCTCTAGTTCTAGGCAATGGATGCCACCTGTCAGCTTCAGGATCATAAGCGACCCATTGGTTCTTAGAACGCTCCGTCAGAACAAACAACCAGCTCCCTGACCATCCGTTTCTAGCTTTGTAGCACGAGTAATCAACGCTGCGAACTAACTCTCTCCACCCTCTAGAAACACACTCGATCACTCCATGATAACCGTGAGAGAGCTTCGCTAGGCATCTCAATGCCAAATCATCAGGCAAACCTGGGATTATCGACTGTTCTATGGAGTTCCTGAAAACAAGTATCATCATTACGATTTAGCTACATTAGTTTGGCGAAATCACAGAGTCGATGAATGTCAATGAGAAATCAATTCAATCAATTTTAAGAAAAATATGATTTTGGACCAAGGAGATGAGAGATAAAGGTAAAGGATCTAGATTCAACAGAAAAATTGGAGGGATGACTTACATGAATCGAGCTCGAGAGATTGTAAATGTGATTTGCGATCCCCTTCTCGAACTTTGCTTTACAACATCAAAATTATCCTTTAGAATTCGCCACTTTCCCGGAAACGAAACACCATTAACGATACCGGACGAAAAAAACGAAACGGAAACTGCGATCAGACCAATCTATTGACGAGGGAACCAAGCACACTCAGAGATTCTGGAAACGAAGACCGAGACGAAAGAGAAAGAAGACGATATCCATTTTAATGGTTCGAAAATACCCAAAATACGTCTTTGGTCCTTCAGTTATATATGTTTTCTGTTTCAAAACACCTAATTTCTTAAGTAAGTATTAAACCCCTAACATTCTGCAATCATTGATAATCCCCTCGTTTGATTTCCAGCTTCATATTTTATCTCTTTCTTTTCGACAGAACACGTCCCGGAGCGTGACAGGTCGACATTTTCTCCTCCGAATCACGGTGGTTCGGCGACTACAAAGTCATTATTCAGCACCGTGAAATTGAAAGGTGTAATCAAAGGTCCCAGAAATTTCTTGGTAAGCAATTCGATGCTCTTAATGATGGTATATTAGCTGAATTCCGAATGCATTGATTGGGGATATATCTGTTTCCGAATCGATCCGATCTTCCCTGATCACGAACTTCCTGATCATGGGTTTTGCTTATTTTGAGCTATGCAGCTGATTCGTCTAGTTGGAGATTAAAATTCCAGCCAAAGGCCGCATTTTTGTGTGAAAACCAATATCTAATTCGTCGATCCAGTCAATATTAGACATTTCTTGTTGTTGCTTGTAGCTATTTGGGTCTCTGTTGTTGCTTGTGGTTGCATCTTGCATAGACATCAATGATCAAGTTAATAATTCCTTGAAAGTGATATGTAGTTTTGTGTTGGCTTTATATAGGAATCAGGTCAATGGGGTCTTCGTCGGATTCATGGATGAAAGAATACAACGAGGCTTTGAAACTCTCAGAGGAGATCAATGGAATGATAGTAGAAAGAAATAAATCGTCCGTAACAGGGCCTGATGCTCAGCGTCGTGCTTCAGCTATACGAAGAAAGATCACCATTTTCGGTACCAGATTAGAGAGCCTGCAGGCTCTTCTTGCTAAAATCCATGGAAAGCCTATGTAAGCCATTGAGTTTAATCTGAAAAGTAAAGACTTTTGAGTTTAGTGTTGATCTTGACATGGAAAATGGATATTTTTCTTTCCTTGTGATACAGTTCAGAGAAAGAGATGAACAAGCGCAAGGATATGATTGGGAATTTGAGGTCGCAAGCGAATCAGATGGCGGCTTCTTTGAACATGTCAAACTTTGCCAACAGAGACAGCTTGCTTGGGTCAGAAATAAAGCCAGATGACACCGTGAACAGAGTTTCTGGCATGGATAACCAAGGGATTATTGGATTTCAACGACAGGTTATGAGAGGTAAGCTGTTTTTGTCGTAGTAAACTTTATACAGATGTTGACTTCTGTATTAGTTTCTCTAATGAGTTTGTTCTCTCTTCTTTTTGGCGAGTTAGAACAAGATGAAGGACTTGAGCAGTTGGAGGAAACAGTCATGAGTACAAAACACATTGCTCTAGCTGTCAATGAGGAGCTTAGCTTGCAGACAAGGCTTATCGTATGTCATTGTCTTTTCATTGTATTTTACTGCCTTAATTTGGATGAACTTTCATTATCGTAACATATCTGGGCTGTGTGCAGGATGACTTGGACTACCATGTGGATGTTACTGACTCTCGCTTACGGGTAATATATCCTTCAACTCGTAAATATTTCATACTTTTGATCCATGCATGAAGTGAATTGATTTCTTCAAAAGTACACTAATGCTGATCTGTTTTGGGTTTACTTGGCCAAAAACCTCATTATGCTAAGCTAATGACTAGCTATACATTAACCTATCCTGTTTGTTGTTTTTTTATTACAGAGAGTGCAAAAGAACCTTGCTGTCATGAACAAGAATATGAGAAGTGGTTGTTCTTGCATGTCAATGCTCTTGTCAATGCTTGGCATCGTTGGTCTTGTCGTTGTAATATGGCTGCTGATTAAGTATTTGTAATACCAAAATTAGAGAACTTAATAAGTTTCTCGCTTGTTCGCTTGCCTCCTCTATGTGAATGGTCTCAGTCTATCTTCTGATTACACATGTGTGTGCGTGTGCTTGTGCTTTTTCATTCCTTTTCGGCTGTGAGAACCCTTGAGAAGTATATACAATGTGTGCAGTTTACACAATTTTGCTGTCTTCATAGAGATTAAATAACTTGTAGCAACTAAAACGCAGAGACAAAAACGTATTTGTAAGAGATCTTCCACGAAGAAACTTGTTGCGTCATTGAACATTTTGTGACATTTGTTTAATACTGATTTTCATGTCATCAATGGAAAGTAAACCAATCATGAAATGAAAATCAGTGATCGTCTCTTTGATCACTTTTTGAGTTTTGGTTGACTCATAACCAGTTTCTCCAGCTACTTGATCTTAGCTCACCCGAGAAGAACCTTGGAATGCTCAAGAGGCTGTTGACTCTAGTCAAGCCTTCCAACGCCGACCATTCTTCATCATCCTTAACGGATATACACTCGGCGAGTGTTGTCTTATTGGACTCAGTCCTGCAACTCTCAGGCGTCTTCTCTTCTTTTACTTCCCAAACCGGTACAATCTCGTCTGCCTCTGATGAAGCCTCTTCCTTCTTGTCACCATCTTTGCTTGATGTGATAGTGACACTCTCTACAGACTCTTTGTGTGAATGACCAACTGTTTCTGTGGATGCTGCTGCCAAGGAATCTTCAAGAAAGAGACATACTACAGCGCAATCGTCGTGCTTGGAAGTAGGATACTTGAGCCTCCATGCTCGAACCGCTGTGTCCACTAGAGCACGAGCCGCAGTGTTTCGACTAGGAGCTGAAGCCACAACATCAACAGCTTCTTTGTTCGACAAAACATCCCATACCTACAATTCCACAAACAGAGATTTTAGCCATTTTAGCTACCATAGATTCAGATGAAACCTCGCAAGAAGAAGAAAAAGAAGAGTACCCCATCTGTGGCTAGAATAATGAACTGATCTCTTTCAGTGAGACAACGGTAGCTGATATCCGGAACAGAGATTAGTCCGTAGTTTTTAAGACAGAAGTCTCCGAAAGCTCGAGCCATTGCCAAACCAGGTGAATCGTGGTTTGGCAACCACACACGCGCAACCTCAGGCTCATCTTGTAAGGCAAAGACTCTACCTTTACATTTCTGAATTCTTGCGGATTCACCTGAAACATGTATACATAGAGAAGAAACTTAGATTTTGTTACCAATTGTGGCTGGCAAGATAAGGGAAAAAAAGATATATACTTGGCAAATCAGGTTTTAAGTCTATAGTCAATTGTACAGCAACAAGAGTATTGTCTTCGTCTGTTGTAGCAAGAACGGCTCTTGAGTCACCAATATTTCCCACCACCAGATCCTTCCCCTATAAAGAAACAATCAGGCAAGTTAATGGTAGAGAGTAAAAGAGAGAGTAAATAACCGGTGAACGGACTTTCACCTGTTTGATGACAGTGACAGAAGTTGTTCCGCTGCAGAAACAGTTGATGGTTGGATGCATTTTTAGCTCTTTATCCATCTGTTGACAAGTCTTGAGCAATGCTTGCTTCAGGGGTTGATACATTTTGGGAAGTAGCGTTTCGTCTTCATCTATGCAAGTAGCAGACTCAAGCCCATTCTTGGAGCTGGTTTGTTCCTTCGTCGTCGATTTCAACTGAGTTGATAGCGTGAAAGGTAACATATCTCGGACTCTCTTTGAAACCATATGACCAAATGGACCATGTCCATCGAATACACCACACAACACTGTATCGCTTCTCGAACAGAAATTCTGAAAAATTGACAAACAAAGTAAGCTTGCTTCTAATTAAAGAACCATCAGAAGAAGAAGAACATGGACTTAATAGGAACAAGAAGAGCACTTGTAACACTGCAAGAACACATAGAACCATAACACAGAGAAAATGGAGCTCTCTAAGAGGAGGGAGAGACACGAACCTCCCAGACAAGCATGGCGTCTTGGTTGGTTCCTTTTCTGCCTTGTTGAGTATGAAGACAAGCAATTTCACTTGAACCATTGCCAACAAGCCGACCCACCACCTGCTGAATCTCATCGATTTCACCGCCGCTACTTAAATCTCTCGGCCTCCGCCGCCTCCCGGAGCCTTGTCTCTCCGCCGTGGTAGTGGCGGCGGTGTTTGTTGCTCCGGTTTCCTTCCTGGTGGTCTTATCAATTCTCGAGTTACACAGACCCATTTGAAATCCCAAAGAACCAAGAGAGGATAAACCCAATCCTTCAAAACCTGACAGTTAAGAATCTACCAGAGACCGGCAATAAATTCTCGTTAATACAATAACTAAAGGGAAAGACTGAGAAGGAGAGAGAAAAGAGAAGAAAAATTACATATTAACAAAACCGTAGAAACAATGAAAATCTCGTAAACTGTTTTTTGATTCTCTTTTGGAAAAGAGACGCCAAAACTTGAAGAAAGACCGGAGCCCAACGACAAAGTTTTACTAACTCCACTTCCGTTTCCGTAAGACTATTCAAAAAGGGGAAAAGTGTTTTCCAAAATCTTTTTTATTAGTCAAAAAGAAGTAGTGAGTGAAGTGGAACGATCAGACAGAGGTCGCAGCTTGTTTCTGAACGAACACGACGTGCACGTGAGACCATTTCATCTCTCTTTAATTGTTTTCTTCTGTATTAAATTTTAATCATGACTTTTCCACAGCAACAAAAAACAAAATCTGCGTGGGTAACCAATTAGATCTGGACACGTATGCTTTTTTTTCCCTCCGTCAAAATTCCAGAATACGAATTTCATGGCCATCAAATTCAAAGACCAATTCTGGGGTTATATAGTGAATAAATGCGACAACTGTAAGACATAAAGGATATATTAATGATTATTTTTCATCTTGATATTGAACACAACTCGCGAATCGCAAACGTGGAAAAAAACAGATTATTCTTTCAGATAAATATGGAGATGTAAAAATAAGATAAGATCATCTGAGATTCTGAGCAGAGTTAAAAATGTAACGGTTCAGCTGGATGAACAAAACTTTATCTTCTGCTCACTGAATTGGTTAAATAAAAGGGACTGGTTGGTTTTTGTTGTGGAGAACTCTAGTCTTCAAAATCTGCTGAGTTCTCTAGCAGATAGTTTGCAGCCAATTCCTCATTACGGTCACACGCAAGGAAGGCTTCTATCACTAATGCTCTATCAAACCCCATTGCCTCAAGCTGATCAAACATGTTTTAATGAAATAGTTAGAAGGGATGAGAAAATGGCATTACAAGTTGTTACAAGACGTCATGAGGAATCTATGTGTGCGTACCCGTTGGATTGCTTCTTGCTCTGCAGGGGTAACGTTGACTGCGTGGGGCATTTCTTCTTCGGGTTGCTCGAAAATATCCATATCCCTGAGAGTTGTGAACAGTCAACAAGAGGGATCACATATAGACGTGATTTCTTGCTTTCATCATCCAAAGATTTGATGATTCAACCTTTGTGCCCAAATTAAGAAACGACAGAGTACTCACCCATCAGATCCTTCATAGGGCTCATTGAGTAACTGAAGAAACTCGGCTTGGTTCTCTTGAATTAGCCTCAGAAGTTGAGGGTTCTGCTTTCCGAGCTCTTGAAGCATAGGCTGTAACAGAAGCAGCGATGACATGTTCAGAAGCAATACTAAGCAATATTCATCTAAGGTAAAAGACTCGCTTACCTGCAGAATCTGGGGGTTGGAATTGACCATAGTGCGTAATTGTTGGAACTATAACAAATGGCAAATATAACAAGATTTAGTGTATGAGGAAGGTGCGTTGAATGATTAATGCAATATCACATAGGAGTATTCTAAATACACCTCCCTGAAGGTGATGTAACAGGCTTCTAACAATTCATGTGAACCAAGTTTAAAATCCTTAATTATTTAAAAAAGGAGATAAGGATTAGAATGACAACCTGATCATTGCTTCTGAGGAATTCAAGCGTTCCAAGATCTCCAGCTCCAGCATCAGCCGCTGCTTCCTGGAGAAAAAAACAAACCCGTCATGTGCAAGTGGAACTCACTCTTTCGATGCACAAAAAATATCAAGCTCTTACCTGGGGAAACATATCTAAAGGAGATGAATTAGGTCCTCCAGAGGAAGGAGGAGCGGCAAGGTCTGCACCAGATCCTACTCCCGAAATGTTAGTTACTGGCATAGCTACTGTTTCAGGAATTCCCTGAAAATAAAAGAAATTTCAGCAGCTTCTTTCCCTGAAAACATTTACAGGACACTGTTAAAGAGAAGGGGCATACAGAATATAGATAATCAACTGCTCTCTCAGGGTTGTTATACGCTGCACGAAGTGCACGAGTTACTATTTCTTTGTCCCAGCTGCCTCCTCCCATTTCCATTATTTGTTGAACCATTTGCTCAACACTACTACCACTAACTAAAGTTGAAGCAGCTTGACCAATGCCATAGGTGTCACTTTGTGCCCTACAAATACAATTCAATTGTTTGAAGATCATAAAGCACCAATAAATTCAAGTAACTTATGTCAGTGAAGTTTAACTTTTTTTTTCCCAAGTAAACATGTTATTTCAAGAATAAAACTTACGCCGGTTGTTCTTGAGCAGGAGTGGTAATTGAAGGTGGCACAGATATAGACTGGACTGTTGGCAGAGCTGCAGGCTGGTCGATTGGTACACAAGCTTGTATCAAATGAACTAAGGAAAACAGATGGTGACTGCATAACTCCGAAACAGGAACAGATAGGTAGGAAAATTACCGTAGTTGAAGATGTAGTAGACGTAGTGGTGGAAGTGGGCTGTGAGATAGGAAGTAAGTTTACACTGAGAAACACTCGACTGAACAAGTAATTCGCAGAAACATGAGAATACAAAGAAAATAAGCTTACCTGAGCAGAAGACGAACCACCTGAACTTGCAGCTTTGCTCTACCAATTGCAAAAGAAAAGCCAAAGACGTAGTCAGGTCGACCAAGAAGAGAAGAAGAAACAAAAAAAAAAAAAAAAACATTGCAGTACTTCACATAGGTTAACTTATAGATTTTCTTAATCTATCTAAGCTTCGAAGATAATTATCTCAGGTATTGCTTACACCAAATGGAGCCACAATCACAAGATGTCTGATGCACTTAACTGGATATACAGATGAACTTGCTTAGAGTATCTCATACAAACATTATCCAGAAAAAATAAAAAAACTGCATACTATGCAAAGAGCCAGCTTGATAAGAAGTTGGATAGATACCTTGCTAAGCATGACCACAAGAAAACCCTCTTCAGTGACTTTGTTCTCCGCCAAAGTGGTTTCATCTTTCAAAACCTTTCCATTGTGAATCAGCAATTGCTGCCCACATGGATAGTTGTCTTTGCTTTGAGAATCTTCAATATTCTTTTTCACCGCCATTATCTTAAAATAACAAGCACACACAAAAAAATTCCCGGGTTTAGCCATATACACTCCACTCAACAAGACATACTAATCGGAAAACTCGAAATTCTTAATCTAGCATATAGAGAGCTGTTCATATATCTAGTCAGATGTTATATAGCCCAGATTGGTATCGTAACACGGATTTTCGATTGAAGGTATATGAATTTACTGATTTCCTATACGTAAAATTGGAACGAAGGACTAACCGTGTCGGTGGGCTGAGCCCTAATTTCAAAATGACGACCCTTGAGAGTCTTAACGGTGAGATTCATGACGACGAATTGAACCAGAAGTTAATACCGGCGGCGTCGGCGCAGTCCGGCGAGGGACGTCGTAGCGAGATATATAGAGTGACCTAAAAGAGCGCTGATTCTAACAACTCTCTAGATTTTTTAGTTAGCAAACAGTCGCAATCAACCGTGCGTTTCGGATTTTAAAACGCGGCAAGAGCAACCCACGTGCGGTACTCTGCTAGATCCCTCCAGGCGTACCGCACGTGACACACTGCCTTGTACTTTTCTCGAGTAATCCGCATTTCAATAGATTTCGGTCCGATTTTCCGGTTTAGAATTCATAGTAGCCTGAATAAAACCTTAATACAAACTGAAATATATTAAACACGAGGCAGGTGAAATTTACTATTCATATTTATATTACAAGATGGGCAATCAAAGGGCATGCAGCGTGATGGAACACGAGACTCGCTGTTGTTATAGTCGAAAGATAGATTATCTTTTTACAAATTCAAGATTCATGAAAACGTTATTCAGAGTCTCCGGTGGAATCATTAAGCTCAGAACTCACGGTCAGGGAAGAGAATCGGAGCAACAAGAGACCAGATGAAGAGACCAGCAGTGGCCCAGCTGGTCACAACACGGACCCACACAGACGGCCACCCGACGTCGACAAGCTTACCGCTTTCACCAACCGAAGTTGACCAGCCGGTTAAGAGCATTGCAGAGTACATGCTCGCGAGAGAGAAGATGATGTGGAAGAACGCGTATGAGTATGACACTGGCTTCTTATGCTCCTTCTCTTCCTTCTCTTCTGCTTTCCCGTCTAGCGGAAGCAGTGGCTTCTCTGCACATTTTCAACCAGCAAAAACCGTTAAAAATGCTTAGAAGGATCTTAAGCACTCGTGCAAGGTTTCAAAGACTTGAGAGAATGTTTTTGTGTGGAAACATACCTGCACGTGGAGAGTCAGGAGGGGAGAGTAGCGTAGTGGAAGAGCCGGCACGAACAGCGGAATAAACGACAGAGAGAACAGTTGTGAGTAACCCAATGGTCATGGTGCCTGTTGAAACAGCTTTGGAGTGTTTGTGGAGGCCATTGCATTCGTAATCTCGGGGTTCACTTGCAAGTCCACTGTAACAGAGGTACATGCAGTAGAGAGATATAACTGATGCTGGTAAAATGCTTCCACCGACCTGCAATATAAAAGGTTAATTTGACCTGAAGAGTCTCAGATGAGAGTTGTGAAAGGTCTTAAGTAAAAACTTACAGCGGGATGCAGAACAACAACAGCGAAGACGAATACAAATATCAGAGTCATGAGAATGAAGAAAGTGTTGAGTCCACAATCATGTCCTGACGGAGTAAACCAATGGAAGAGAAGACCAGAGAAGACGAAGGTTGCCAAGTAACACACAAGGGAAACAACGAGCAACGCAGCATACCTATAGACATTAGACAAAGTGGAGTACTTATTAGCAGTGGAATAACGAAGCCAGATATGATTGCATGTATATAATTTACTAACCAGAACTGCTCGTCGTAGCCAACCCACGTGTCATTCCATCCATGAACGAAATCCAAAAGAAGCACAACTTGAACAAGAAGGAAAAATCCAGCACCGAACTTTGACATTGACTCTGCAGGATGTTACATTGATTCTCATTAGCTCCAAGTTGATCCATTCACTAATTTAATTCATCGGGAACATTTAAACGAGATATGAGCAATGATAGGTGGCAACTACCATAAAAGCTGATGATTTCATTTGGAACGAAGAACATTAAGATGACCAAAATGCACCAACAGATCACTTTCATCATCCAACCACCATGGTGTATACCGTCACGAGGGTCTTTCTGGGTTTTCACCCCAACCATCATAACCGATAGGATTGAGAAAAACAGGAAATTCCCTAAGCTGACACGAAGCACAGCATCAGTCTCAAACCATTCCCGATCAGGTGTCTTGTGAAAATGGTTAATCCCTGCGAAATGGAAATTATTAGCTAAAATATTCTCACTGGAGAGACAGCTAAAAGAAAAAGATATAGAGAAAGCTTACAAGGGAGCTTCTCCATGAGAGGAGCAGCAACCTCACGGAGAATCCATGAAACGATTAAGGAAAGTGCAAAGAGACCACAGTACGCAATTCTAGCGGAACGTCTGCTGATCCCAGAAACCACTGTACGGCAAGCATCGCATGCACAAGCAGCACAGCACGATGCGAGGCAAGAAGCTGCAAACATCTTTTTTTCTCCACGAAGATCAAAGGTTGGTTTCAGTATTCAGCTGCCATATATGAAATAAAACGCAATATTCAATCAAACAACCTTCTTCTACAACTAATCATTAACCAAATCATCACACAAAACTCAATTTTCCGTGGAATTAGAAATTTTAGGAATCATCGCTAATGAGATTGGAATTGGATCAAATATGCTGACTTTTCCCCCAAATTCGAGACGTGTTCATAAATCGCGATCCAAAGAGACTAGTAAATTAGCGATCTTCCTTTAGCTCAGGAAGAAGGAAGAAAGGAAACCCAAATCGGTTCAGAGAAGAGAAGATCAAAATACCTTGGCGATCGATCAAACCTTGAGCTTTCCTCTCCTTGAAAAGTAGAACAACAACAACTCGGATTTTCCTAATTCTCGCTGCTTATATTCGGACTTTGACTACCTAACAAGGAATTGATACCAATCCAATATAATGACCCCTTCATATAAAGCCTATTAATGGCCCAATAAATGCCCAATATTTTAATTGTTCTTTTATCATGAAATTCGTGAATAAAAAAGTCAAGAAGGTTCTCCCAAAACCAAATACACATCTGAAACGAACTTGTAATCTAATGGTTTGTTCATTGTTGTACTAAATTTATGGAAATGCCATGTTATAATCCGTCCGAGTTATGAAAGACTCACACAGTCACACACAACAACAAAAATTAAATTAGATATAAAATAGTGTGAATATAAAATAGTAAAAAAATATTTATAATTGGACGTGTGTTGTAAACAGCCTCTGGTTGCTGCAAGAGTCAAATCGTAGGTAAAATGCTATCGAGAAGAGTCGATCGATGCCCATCATTTTATCAACAAAAAAAAACCCAAAAATAACATGGCCCCATCATCATCTTTGAAATAAAAGACAAAGGAGTGGAAGCTAAACACGCATCATCAATTCTTTTCTTCTTTTTTTATCTTTTCATCTTTTTTTTTATAGAAAATCCCTGAACTCCCGTTTGTATGTAACGGACGAAATAAACCGCGTACGGCGTCATCCGGCGAATCGGCCCCTCTCGAGCCATCAAGCAACGGAGGAGATAAAATATATCTCTCTCTCTATATATCGGAAACTCTGCCGGATAATCAACGTCTAGCGGCGGACTAGTTTTTTGGGGCTGTCGGATTTGCGTTTCGACGGAGCTGGAAGCAGCTATTTCTTCTCCAGATCTCTCACTTGCTTCTCTTTCACCGGTTCGTTTCCATATTATCTTCGGATCTATTACCTCAATTTCTCGGCATAAGTTTTTTGTATTTTGTATCCTTCGATTGATCGCCCATTTCCTCGAATATTTATCCAATTTGCATTGAAGACGGGTCGTTGTTGTGATCCATGGTTGATGATTGACTGAAAATGACGTTGTTGTTAGCCATTTTTCGTCTAATTTTCTTCGTTTGCGGAAGATCCGAGCTTGTTTAGTTTCTGTGATGCCAATTCCAAATTACTTGCTTGCTTCCTTGATTGCTGATTCACATTGACATTAATGATCTCGAAATTCGAAATTATTGCTAGTTTCTAATTTTTTACTAAATAGCTTACGATTGATAAAGCTCAGAATTTACATTCGATCTGATTGAATCTCCTCTCCATTCCACAGCCCTGTTAATAGTGTTTCTGCAATTGTGTGAATGACATTGTGTGTATGTGTGTCAATTTGCAGATCGGTTTATCAAGCAGCAATGGTTCTCGATGGGATTGTATCTTCACCATTAAGGAGACCACAGATTCTAAAGAAGCAGTGGGAAGAGTTGGGTAGCTTCTCAACAGTTATCCAGAGGCATCGATATCTGTTAACAGCATTGGTTCTCTTGGCATTCCTCTGCACTGTCTATCTATACTTTGCAGTCACTCTAGGCGATAGGCATTCGTTGTGCTATGGCTTGACCGGGAAGGCCAAGGCAATGTGTCACTTAAAACATGTCCAAGCTATCTCCAAAGGGAAACTCAAATTCTTCTAGACTGTGTCATTGGCCAAAGCTGAAACAAACCCTCATTATTGTTCTTGAAGTATAACATTCTTTTTTTTTGTTTATTGATTCTATAATGCAATTTGTGTGTATTATTATTACATGGTGAAAAACCAGAGATTTATTATAATCCAAAGATAAATACATTTTTCTCATGAGATGTGTGTTTCATCACCATGTTCTTAGAGGAACCAGAGGCTCAACATCAGACGTAGGGGATGCATGATTATTAAACATAGAGGTTGAAGCAGTCATACCAAAATCCCAAGTCTCATCAATGTTGAGTTCCATGGCTTGATCCTCCTCTTCGTCATCGTCGTCCTCAATATGAATCTCTGGATCATACGGTGATGAACGAATCCTCTCCAGCTCAATCGAAACCTCTCTCATGTTAGGCCTCTTCTTCCCTTTCCGGTTTAAACATCTTGTAGCTAGTTTTGCCACTGCCATCACTTGGTCGAGGTTGCATTCATCTTTGATCCGAACATCAACAATGTCAAGAACTCTGTTCTCTTTCACGGTCTCAACAAAATGAGCTGCAAATCCCCTGTTTTCTTCTGACCGGGCACGGGATGATGGCTTTTCTCCGGTTAAGAGCTCCACGAGAACAACTCCAAAACTGTACACGTCACTTTTGTCCGTAAACTTACTTGATTGAAAGTACTCTGGATCCACGTACCCAAAAGTACCCGCAACTTGAGTTGTCAAGTGAGTTTGATCTATCGTCACCGATCTCGAAGTTCCAAAATCAGACACCTTGACTCTGTACTTTTCATCTAATAGTATATTAGTAGTCTTGATGTCTCTGTGGTAGATTGGGAAAGATGCAGCGGAGTGCAAGTAAGAGAGTGCTCCTGCAATCTCAACAGCGATGTGAAGACGCACCTCCCATGTCATTGTGTAATCATCAGATTCATCATCATGAAGACGCTTGCACAAGTCTCCATTCGGAACAAACTCATAAACCAAGACCGGAACTTCTGTCTCGAGACAGCAACCCAAAAGTTTCACAATGTTTCTGTGGTTGATCTGCGCGAGAACAACAACTTCGTTGATGAACTCTTCTACCCTGTCTTCATCCACAACTTTCGACTTTTTCACAGCAACGATTCTACCATCAACCAACATTCCTTTGTATACAGTTCCTTGACCTCCTTGCCCAAGAACCCTGTTCTTGTTGAAGTTATCAGTAGCTTTTCCTAACTCGCTCGAGCTAAATATCCTTGACATCTCTACATTGCCTTCTCTTCTTGTTAACTGTTGTTTCAACAACAATCCTCCATTTCGTCTGAAGAACTTTCTCATTCGGTTAATCCTCCTCCGCTTCTTGACAAACTTGTACAACCCGAAAATTCCAAAGGCGAAAAGCAACAATGCCGAACCTATAAGAGCACCTGCACCAAGAAACGACTAGAATGTAAGGAGAAGATTCACATGATGCTAACGAGTTCAAGTTGACTTTTACCTTGAACAACCGGCTTGAGATGCTCTGGTTTCTTGTGCTCGCACTCAAACCAACCAGGCCTATTCACACAACTTTGGCCTTTACACTTTCTGCGTCCTTCCTCTAGTTTACATTCATCGATATCTGCAGATTTGGTTCCATAATTAGCAGCAATCTTATTGATGACCACAAAAATATGACAAGATTAAGAAGAACACCACTATCTTACCTGCACAACCACCTGGAAGGAAAGGATTCCCTGCGTAACCCATGGAGTTACAATAGCAATTTCTATAGCTGAGTCCAGAGAAGTATCCGTACGAACAAATGCAACTAGTCTCGACCGAGTACATGCCATCTTGTGACGTGTCTGACACGTTTTTACAACCTTTAGGGTTTGGAACGCGAGAATCCGAAGTATCAAAGTACCATCCAAGCTCCACCACGGCGTATCCATCACCGTGAAACTCTTCTGGCTCTGTAACATTTGACTGTGAATAGTTCTCACTCGTCAAAAACGCAACTCTGCATTCTCTCTCTGTTGTGTTCGTACCTTCAGGGCTCTCTAAAGTCACACCGATTACTTGTGGCTGCCCTTCCGGTATCCTCGTCTGGCAGATTTTGTTTCTTACCTCTTGGCTGCTACTGTTTCTCTTGTCACAGCTCGACTCGCAACCAATGATCTGCGATTTGATATCGGTCATAACGGCCCTGGCGTTGCAACCAACCGCCACTAGTTGGTTCTTGTCCGTGAGGAAAAAGGGGCTGCCTTGGCCGGCAACGTTCAAAGGCGGCGGTGTTAGGGGCTGAGTAGAACATCCGGAGGAAGTTAAGGGACCTTTGATGTGAACAACTCCGTAATAATAGTACACGTTATCGCTGGGAAGAGAGATGTTGACCAATTCTCTGTTGATCCGTGTGAGAAACGGAACAGAGTTGTTGTTACATACAACCTCGTACCACGGGTTTAGATAGCAATCTTTCCCACCGATACCGAACGGGAATGGAATCGTTATTCCTCCGCAGACTCTGTTACACAGATCTGGAGGTTTTCTTGCTGATGAGACGCTATTGATGAACAGAGATAGGAGCGAGATCAGTAGTGGAATAATATGTAGGAGATTGTGAGTCTCTGTCTTCATACTGATCTTGTTCTTCTTACTAAGCTCTGTCTGGTAATTTTAGTCTTCTAAAGTTGTGCAGATTAGATTAGATGTATGTTTCTGCCCAAAAAGAAAAAAAGATTAGATGATGGATGCGTGTGAAAAGAGATGCAAAACAACGTTGACGTTGACCAAAATAAGTTTAAGCCAAAAAGTCAACGGTTACATGACTAGTCAAATGTATGGAGATGATGTGGCTAGCGGATAACGTGGACTTTCTCGGCTTCCAACCAATGAAACAATGCCATTTGGCAGACGAAATCAAGGTCGCGTGAGTTGCAAAGATAAAAAGGCCGACAAAAATAAAGTCAAACAAGAAAGGGAACGAATTTGTGTCCCAGTCCAAGTGGATGTAACCGATAGATGACGTGGATTTGTGTCCCAGTCCAAGTAGATGTAACCGAGTTCCAAGGTTCGCATCTCAACTCTCAAGCTATTTATAAGATTTTCCTTCTTTCTCGGCCTTTCTTTGATTCTGACTTCTGAGTCGTTTTATTTTTCCGTTGTACCTTTCGTTTTCTGAAGTTTAGTTTAGCGTTAGCGTTGTTTAAGAAGAAAAAGCTGAGAGATTATCATTGTGGCACGCATTATTACATTATACACATATTAGCACGCGATATAACTATAGGAATGCATTGAATCACCTATTCACCTTTATACGATTCATTCAAGAACTCTGTTTTCTGTTCATGTCCTGAGTTAATTGAATTTGATCCTCATCTTCGTAGTTTTCGACATGGACCTCTGAATTTTCGAGTGATAAGCGGATCCTCTCCAGCTCAAATGAAACCTCCTTCATGCTTGGCCGCTTCTTCCCTTTCCGGCTAATACACCTTCTAGCGAGTTTTGCTACCCCCATTACTTGGTCTAGCTTCTCCTCATTTTCTTTGATCCTAACATCAATGACGTCAATCACTCTGTTTTCTTTCATGGCCTCGATGAAATGAGCAGCCAAGCCTCTGCCTTCTTCAGACCGGACACGTGACAATGGTTTTTCACCGGTTATGAGCTCTACCAAGACAACCCCGAAACTGTAAACATCGCTCTTGTCAGTGTATTGGCTTGATAGGAAGTACTCTGGATCCATGTACCCAAACGTTCCAGCAACCAATGTTGTCAAGTGAGTCTGATCAATGGTTACTGATCTCGAAGTTCCAAAATCAGACACTTTGGCTCTGTATTTCTCGTCCAACAGTATATTAGCAGTCTTGACATCTCTGTGGAATATTGGAAACGATGCAGCTGAGTGCATGTATGAAAGAGCTCCCGCGATCTCTGCGGCTATACGAAGGCGTACTTCCCAAGTCATCTTGTAATCATCAGAAACATCACCATGCAGACGCTTGAACAGATCTCCATTGGGAATGTATTCATAAACCAAGACTGGAACTTCCGTCTCTAGACAACACCCTAAGAGTTTCACAATGTTCCTATGGTTGATCTGTGAGAGAAGTGCAACCTCATTGATGAACTCCTCCATCTTGTCTTCATCCACAAGTTTTGATCTTTTGACCGCGACGATTCTTCCATCCGCAAGCATTCCTTTATACACAGTTCCTTGACCGCCTTGCCCAAGCACTCTGTCTACACTGAAGTTGTAAGTAGCTTTCTTCAATTCTTTTGAGGTAAATATCCTAGACATCTCCACGTTTCCGTCTTTTGTTGTTGTTAGTTGTTGCTTCAACAGCAAGCCTCCATTGCGTTTGAAGAAGTTCTTGCTTCGGATGATCTTCTTTCTCTTCTTAACGAGTTTGTACATCCCCAAGATTGCTAGGACAGAAAACAGCACTCCTAGACCTATAAGAACACCTACACCAACAAAAGTGGAAAACCATAAGGTAAATTAATATTTTGTTCTCCGTCTTGCAGTCTTGTAGAAGCAAGATACTACTTCAAACTAACCTTGAAGCACAGAGGTTTTTTCCGGCTTGGTAATCTTGGCCTCGCAGCTATACATTCCAGGCCCGTTCACACAAGTCCTTTCTCCACAATTGTTGTGTTCTTTGCAATTATCTATGTCTACACAATTTTGAATCATATAGTTGTTAGTATTGATGACTTGATCGATAGAAAAAAGAAGACGAAACAATCACTTACCTGTGCAGCCATGAGCAATGTATGGATTCCCAGTGTAGCCAAGATTGCAATAGCAATTCCTGTATCTCATCCCAGAAAAGTGATTGTACTCGCAACCGCATTTATCGAAGCTGCTGTAGGAACGGTAACGGGTCATATTTCTACAACCTAAGGGGTTCCTAAACCGAGAATCCGAAGTATCAAAGTACCATCCAAGCTCGACCACGGCGTATCCCCTTGAATGAAACTGTTCTGGCTCCGTAACATTCATCGGCGAATACCTCTTGTTAGTCAAGAACGCAACTCTACATCCTTCTCCTCTTGTGACATCTATATTGATACCTATAACCTGAGGACGGTCCATTGGTATCCTAGCCTGACAACATTTGTAACCATCACATATTGAGTTGGTTACTTGTTGGCTACGTTTCCCATCTTCGCAGATAGATTCACAACCTAAGATTTCTGACTCGATATCTGTCAGTGATGCCTTGACACCGCAACCAACCGCCACGAGGCGGTTCTCGTCTGTGAGAAAATATGGACTGCCTCTGCCTGTGACGTTCAAATCCGGCGATGACTTTTCAGGTACTTGACTAGAGCAACCCAACGAAGTCACAGGACCTTTGATGTGAACCACTCCGTATGGTTTATTATCATCTGGCTCTGGGAGAGAGAGGTTCACCACTTCCATGTTGATCCGTGAGAGGAACGGAATGTTTTTATCGGATCTGGAGGTGCTCTTGTTGCAGACAACCTCGTACCAGTTGTTGAGATAACATTCCTTCTCGCCGATTCCGAACGGGAACGGGATCGAGATTCCTCCACAGATTCTGTTACAAGAAGTTGAAGAGTTTCGATCAGGAGGTGGAGGTGGTGTTGCTGCTGATGAGCCATTGATGAGCTGCAGAGTTAGGACAGAGACTATGATACATAGGAAGTTGTAAGACTCTGTCTTCATACTTGATGTGCTTCTTCTCTTCTTCTTCTTCTTCTTTTTTTTTTCCAAGATATCAGTGGATCTTTTACAACAAAAAAGTCTTAGTGACGCGTTCAACGAAGATTGGATTATAGACGCGTGAAGTTTCTTCATCTAGATTTGAAAAAAAAACAAAAAAAAAGTCAACTCCCTTTGGATTATTTTGTTTTGCTTTAATTATTTTCATTCTGCAGGCTATTTGATGAGCTGCAGAGTGAGGAGTTAGGACAGAGACTACAATACATGGGAAGTTGCAAGACTCTGTCTTCATACTTGTGCTTCTTCTCTCTTTTTTTCTTTTTGCAAAATATTCGTGGAACTTTAACAAAAAGAAAAGTAAGAAAAGTTTTGTGACGCGTTCAACGAAGATTGGATTTAACGTGAAGTTTCTTCATCAAGATTTGAACAAGAAAAAAAAAAGTCAACTCCCGTTGGATGGCTTTGTTTTGTTTCGATTATTTTCGTTCTGCTCTGCAGACTATTTGACTATTCCACTCAGAGTTCGTATCAAAGCGGTGTTTCGAAATTAGACGGAACCGGTTCCAGTGAACAAGCCTGAATTGGTAAGTAATAGCTTGTAATATATAGTTCAAGCACCAAGCCCGTCTAGCTCAGTTGGTAGAGCGCAAGGCTCTTAACCTTGTGGTCGTGGGTTCGAGCCCCACGGTGGGCGAATTTGTGTTTTAAAAGAAAAGACTTTTTACTTTACTCTGTTTTTTTTTTTTACTCGGGTGAAGTTTACTTTACTACTGCAAATGCAGTCGAGAGTCGAGACTACATTATTATAGACAAGTGATCCGGATGACTTCATGCCATCTCAACGTATAAAACAAAATAACCAAACCCAACCGAGATAACATAGAAGTTTAGTGCCCATCTCATGCCATCTCTGTAGCTTTCTCCAATTCTTTCGAGCTGAACACTCTCGTCTTCTCAACATTGCCTTCGTTCGAAACCAATTGTTGTTGCAGCAATAGTCCTTCGTTACGCTCAAAGAACTTCTTCTTCCGATTTATCTCCCTTTGCTTTATGATAAACTTATACAACCTCCATGCTCCAACGGCTACAACCAACAAGCCAAAGCCTATACTAATACCTACATATTACAACAATAACACACACAGAACACAGTAAGAGCTCAGTCCTTTTTCTATATACATGATGACATATAGCCAAATGATCGGTGGCTTACCTAGAATGATGGCCAGAGTTTTGTTTCTTATGGGTTTACAGTCCAAGTTTCCTTGGATATTCACACAATACTCCCCTTTTCTACATCGGTTGCGCCCTTGAGCTTTGGCTTCCTCACACTCATCAATATCTACATAGATGATGTAAGCATCAATGATTCATGGAGACACTAACCCAAAGCGATCGATATACCAGAAACAGTTAGTTTTACCTGTACATCCACTCGAGAGATATGGGTTGCCTCTGTAACCAGAGTTACACCTACAACTTCTATACCTTCTGTCTAGATAGTTACCATATCTACAAATGCAAGTTTCAAGATTACCATAGCTATAGCCTTGACCCTCGAATGTTGAAAAGCAAGCCCTAGTTTCAACGGACATATTGTGTGACATTTCTATGAACCATCCTAACTCCACCGTCGCATATCCCTTACCGTAAAACAGCTCTGGCTCGGTTATATTCGACAGTGAATATGTCTCGTCTGTCAAGAAAGCAACTCTGCATCCCGCTGATGTACTTGCGTTACCATCAAGGCTCTCTATCTTGATACCAATCTGTTGCAGACGGTCAGAGGGTAACTTGGCTTGGCAACATTTGTCGCCATCACAACTTATGTTCTGTCCTCTCCGGCCAAACCCCATGTCGCAGGTAGACTCGCATCCTCCGATATGAGGCTTCACATCCGTCATCAAAGCCTTGTTGTTGCAACCAACTGCAACTAGAGTATTGCTTGCGCTGAGGAAAAACGGACTTCCGGTCACGTCAAAAGACAAGCTGGCTTCTTCTCTGTTGGAACATCCCGATGAAGTTACCGGATTCTTGATTTGTATTAGCCCAAATTCAAATTGACTGCTAGAGTCCGCAGGGAAAGAGATATTCACCAACTCTCTGTTGATGCTAGGAAGAAACGGGACAGGGCTCCCGGAAGAGCTGTTACAGGTAACTTGATACCACTTGTCGTTGTTGAGATAGCAATCTTTACCGATTCCAAAGGGATAAGGAATCGGTAGTCCCCCACAATGACTTTGACAAGAACTCGAAACCGTGAGACCTTGAGTGGTTGCTGCAGTCATGCCATGGATCAGCAGAACCAGAAGAGAGACCATGTAAACTAAGGAATAGCTCTCTCTTCTCATTATGCTCTGTGTTATTTTCTTTGTTGTTGTGTAGAGTATTCTCATGAATTTGTGATGCTAAAGCTAATCCTTTACAGCCCTGTTTTATAGTAACTAATAGCTAAGTCACCTTCAAGACGCCTATTTGGACCACCTTTGGCTGCAACACTAAATATTCAAACAAGATGACGTACACGATCCTGGTTCTTGGTTCCAACCAATCTCGAAATGTCTCCGTCTTTACCTGGTCTGCGGTGAAAAAAAAACGTGAGGAACAGAGATTCTTTTCAAAGGTGAGACCTTTGGGCGAATAGTCATAACTGAACATTGAATTTTTACGAGCAGAGGATTATGGAACCAACGGTGAATTTTCTAATTGATGGGGACATGAGAATCAGACGTTTTGATCATTCAAGACGCAGAGTTTGCACAAATACAAGTCTGGACTTTTCTACAAAGTGTGAACTAGTTATCTTTATTTTAGCTTCTCATGCGTGTACAAAGAGGTCACACTAGTTTCATATCATCTACCATAATCTCACATAAACAGTAAACTCACAAGGCTCTATATCACTTTAAGCTCTCTCAGCCATTCGGTGTGGAGGGGACACGGATCAGGCTTCCCTTCTGCAATCGCCTTCTCCGAGAGCGAATAAAACCAACCATTCCTCCATTTAAACTGCAGTAATCAGAAAACTAGCTGAGACAACAACAGATATTGGCACACATTGAAAGAGAGTGATATGTATGTGTATATACTTCTTTAACAGCAGTCGGAAAATGAGCGACAGCTCGGGAATAAGCACATAGTCTCTCCACCATGTTCTCTTCAAAGATTAGTCCTTTTTCCGCAGCAGCAGCTGCCGCAAGCTCTTGGATGAGTCTAGACACCTGAAGTTTAATGTGTAATTAAAAAACTACACCAAGATTTTAAATTCTCAAACGAAATGAGGAATGGAAGTTTGTGTACTTCATCTCTGTATTCTTTCTCCACCGTGCCTACACTTGCACCTGGATGACGAGCTCCCACAAGCATAAATGCACAAATCCAAATAAGCTTCTCCAACATTTGCTTCTGAAATGCATCCTTGTCAAGTACCTAAACACCGGAGAAAAAAGTTTAATCACCTTAACCTCTTCATGATAGAACAAAAGATTTGCTTCTTTGTAAACCTTGCAAGAGAGGCCACCAGATTGCAATCTAGCAGCTACATCTGAAGCCCATTTCCCATAAGCAGCAGTTAGACCTTCTGGGTTAGTGTCAGTCTTTCCATCAACCGGAGGCTCACCGAGCTTTGACACAGCAAAATAGGCCAACACTTGATCTGCATCACCCAAACATTTGCTCTCGAACCACGGCTCCATCATTCCATTTTGGAAGAACACCAAGTCTAATCAATTACACACAACAATTTAGTATATCAAATGTGAAACTGGACTCTGCTAAGATCAAACCCCAAAAATCATCTGACAATTCGATTCAATTCAGGATTGTTGAGTGGAGAGAAAGTTTGTACCTTTCCATCTAGACGGAGGAGTAGCTTCGAGAACAGCATCGAGATCATCATTTCTAGTACAAACCAAAATGGGTCCTTCAAAATCAATCGGAACTGCTTCCCCTCTCTTCACCAACAAATCCTCGCCATTACCCATTTCCTGCAACGCCCTTCCGACTCTTCCGCCACCCACAATCACTGCAGGAGTCAGTTTTTTAGCAGTGGCAGCGGAGAAAGCCGCCATAGCCATTGGCACAGCGAATCTCGCTTTTGAAACTGAAGGTTTTAGTGATTCAGAGTGACGGAGGAGAGTGAAACGAGCCGAAACAGAGCAGGAGACAGCAAACAGAGTGCTGCTGGCTTTAGCCATTGACGACGATAATGGGCTTCGACGATGTTGTGGCCTCTCATGGTTTTGGACTATTTTTTTAACAGTGACTGTGTAATAGCCACTCGATGGTTTGAGGCTCTAGCTTATCCGGTTTTGGTCTTTTGGATGATGATGATGACTCACGAAAGATAACATGGCATGACGTTGAATCAAAAAAAATCAAAACGGTAGGTAGTTGAGACTTTTGAGTGTTTCAAACACAGTTTCCCGCTAAGCTCCCTCAGTCCAATCATCAACCTTGAGTTTCCCGACAAAGGGAAACGACAAGATAAAATCCCACTACTGTTAGTGACCGTTTGGTTGGTCCATAGGAAATAGGAAAAAGGGGAAAAAATAAACACAGACTTCTAAAATGACCTCTTTCTTCTTGTAGAGACAAGAGAAAGTCCCTCATTTGTCTTTGGTTTCGTGCTCGCACAATCCCCAATGGCTATTCAAATTCAAATGGACTTTTTAAAACGTTTCTCTGTTTGCGTTTTTTTACAGGTCAAACCAAACCTAATCCCCCACCTTTGTCAACACCTATATATCTAGATTTCACATCTTCAAAATCCATAAAGATATAAACTTTGCTCCCAGAAAGCTCTAAACTTGAGAGCAAACCCACAGAAGGGGAAACATGTCTGGTCCGAGAAAAGAGAATGATTTGTCGGAGGAAAATAAGGAAAATGTGGACACATTCTCAGGGACTGTTTCCGTTAAGAAAGGTGAGGATAAAGAGAATGTCTCTCCTGAAAACAGCTCTGTGGAAATTCGGAAACAAGGTCGAGCTTCGAAGTCTCAATCGACGAAGGGAAATTCTGGATATCTCACTGAGGTTACAAATTTCAAGTCTTTCTCAACGGGTGGTCGAACGGCTCTGAAGCAGACATCGCTGCAAGCGTGTATGCAGATGAACAGTGATGTGGATAAGGGTAGTTTCGGGATGAAAACTTGGACTAGTGTTGATTCAGAGCATTCGAGTTCGTTGAAAGTGTGGGAGTTTTCGGATTCCGAAGCTGCTCCTGCTTCCTCTTGGTCTACTTTGCCCAACAGGTAAAAACAACCACAATTACCAAAATTCTTGTGCTTCTTCTTGTCCTAAACATGTCTGAAACTCTATAATCAACTTGCTCAACAGGGCTTTGTTGTGCAAGACATTACCTTTGGATGTCGGTAGATGCACTTGTCTTATCGTAAAAGAACAGTCACCAGAAGGCTTACGCGACGGATCTGTATATTCACTTTATACACATGTAAGTATACTATGATGCTGTTTGAGAAATGAGATGCAGTAAATGTTAATGCTTCCGACAGCTTCTTACAAGTGTTGGATGATGATATATCTCAGGAAGGTCGGGGACGGAAAGACCGGAAGCTAGCAGTGGCTTACCACAGGCGGCGTAACGGGAAGTCTGTATTTAGAGTGGCACAAAATGTTAAGGGATTGTTGTGCACTTCAGATGAAAGTTATGTCGGCTCTATGACAGCTAATCTCATGGGTTCCAAGTACTACATTTGGGATAAGGTTGTTGTCAATTTGATACATTTGCTGTTGGTTCTGCTTAAAGGTTTGGATTTCAAGCTGAATGTTTCTGGTCTTTTGATTATCCATTGCAGGGAGTTCGAGTTGGTTCTGTAGGTAAATTGGTGAAGCCGCTGCTTTCAGTTGTAATGTAAGCTTTGAAGTTTCTGAATTTGACTCTCCCTTAGTTATTTTTCAGTCTGCTTATGTCTCTGTCTGCTTCCGCAGATTCACACCCACCATAACAACATGGACAGGGAGCTACAGAAGAATGAGAGCTTTACTACCAAAGCAGCAGCCAACGCAGAAGAACAACAGTAAGCTGGTAAATGCCTAATCTTGAAACTTCTCTCTATCAATCTTTGCATTCCAAAACTATAAATAACGGTTAACACGTCTGTTTATAGGTCCAACAAGTTAGTAAACTACCGCTTGATTGGCTTGAGAATAAGGAAAAAGTTCAGAAGCTATGCTCAAGGATACCACAATACAACAACGTAAGTCTCACGCAGGCTATATCTGTATCACCATTGTTTTCTGAAGCTTGAACTAATTCTATGATCTTTCCCTTTCTTTTAGATCTCCAAGCAGCATGAATTAGACTTCAGAGACAGAGGAAGAACAGGACTGAGAATACAAAGCTCTGTTAAGAACTTTCAGCTCACACTCACGGTGCATTTCCTAAACCTTTTTTAGCTTTATCAACAAGACACACAGTCTCCAAAATGCTAAACATTTCGTGTAAATTTTTTCATAAACAGGAGAATTCCAGGCAGACGATTCTTCAAATGGGAAGAGTGGACAGAGCAAAATATGTACTTGATTACAGGTGCTACTTCGAACCCGAATGAGACTAAACTTAGGCTTAAGACTGTAGAGATCTAAGATTGGTTCAACAACCTAATAACCTTTTGGTTTATATTGTGTGCAGGTATCCATTCTCAGGCTACCAAGCATTCTGCATTTGCTTGGCTTCCCTTGATTCCAAGCTTTGTTGTACTGTTTGATCAATATACCTTGGAGAGTTCAATCTCTGAACTTCCTCCAACGACCATCTCTGTAATTTCTTTCTTTGTATGCATAATCAATTTCCCTACCTGAAACTACCTTCTTAACTCAAATTCACCAAGATAGGAAATTGAAAACTAGTCAAAAGATTCAAACTTTATTATATAAGATTGTCACAAGAAAGAATAATCGATGTGTAAATGTTGATTCACAACCGAGAAGATTCCGAACAACTAAAACAAAACTTATAAAAATCTCTTTTTTTTCTGAAGAAGAAAAACACTTTTAGCAATCATTTAACTCGCTGTAGAAATCCGGCGTAAGGAAAGAATCTAAATCACCGAAGATAACGTCTTCCTCCGTCGTTAACTTGCCGGAGTCTTGACACCCAAAATACGTCTGGATATCGTCCGGAAAGCTCCGACGAGGCGGAGCAATCTCCGGCGGCGTAGATGGTCCAATCACCTCCTCTCCATTCGAAGGTGACGACTTTAAGAACTTCGTTTTGCGATCGTCGTTGTCCTCCGACGAAGACTGACCCTGTGATAATTCCGACTCGTGATTAGCGTTTGTAGACAGGCTGGGATCGGTCTCCGGAGACTCCAGGAGATGATTCGCGGCGTCGATAGGGTTTTCCGTCGCCGGCAATTTCAGATAACGGCTGATATCGAAGTTAGTAACGGCGTTAAGTCCACGGTACTCGATTGCTGCGACATCATACGCTATGGCCGCTTCTTCTTGTGTAGCTAACACACACAAGATTAAAAAGGGGTGTAAATTGTCACAGTTGAAACATTGAGGACTTTAACACAATTTTATGGAAATTCCATTTCTTTTATTTGTCTATAATTGCATTTTACCCCAAACTATCATATAATTGCCTAATCACGTAAATGTACTTTTTTTACGTTGATGTAGGACAATATGGAAAGCGTATCATAAATAGTGGAATTAAATTGGCCAGTGAAATTGGATGAGCAACTTAAAATTTAATCCATACAATAAATATAATAAGAAAACAAAACTATATAATAAATTAGAGGCTTGACTAAGTGGTTGGGTTTGGTGATCTATTTCCCAACCAACACGAGATCTGATTACGTGTGTATCGATTTATCAACCCCTCTTATAGATTTATAAGTAGAAAAATTATGTTATTATGAAGACAAAAATCCACAAGATGCAACTGTTTATCACGATTAGCACCGTCAAATCTATAACTTATCACGATCAAAATGTTAAGATTAATTTAAACACCATTGAAAACGGATTAACTCCAGATGCAACTATAGATAAACTGTTTCAAGTGACTATCTCTATTTTAACATGTGTTTGTATTTTGATTTTGTCTTGAAGTTGACTGTTTTAAGTGTTGTGTTTGTAGAAACAAGAGATTGCACGAAGCATGATGAGCTATTTTTTTGCATTTAAATATGAAAAAAGTATTTAAAAGGTTACCATAAGTTCCGAGATATAAATACTTGTTGCCAAACACTCTTCCAATTCGAGCCTCCCATCTCCCATTATGATGATGCCTGCAGGTCCATTGCAACTCATCAGTTTTGTAATTAGATATATTGAGATTGTTATCTCGCTGTTCTTTAATCCTTATGAAAATATACATAGAGGATTTTGATTTTCTTACTTTGCAACGCCTCTGAATTTTGAAACGCCACGTGAAAACCCACTACTTTTCCTGTAAACAGTGTAATACAAAATTATTATTAACCAACCCTTGGTTTGTTACTTTGTTATCAGAAAAAGAATGATAATTAGTTAATTGCGAATCATTAAAAAAACAATAACGGATTTAATTATTATATACCTTCTCAAAGATCCGATGTACTCTTCTTTCGACTGGCTCTCCATTTCTTTGATGTCTTCTTCATAATTACACAACTAGAAACCACACAAGAAAAGAACATATAAATCAATGATTACTAAAACTCAAAACGAAGTTCTCAATAGATGTAAACAGGCTCTTTTTCTTTCTTTGTTTTGTTTCCCTTCTTTTTATTTTATTTTGAAAACACGCAAGCAAGAAAGATTGTGAAGCAAACAAAGATCATGTGAAATAACTCTTGTTCAGTTTAGTGTTGAGATTAAGTTGGAGTCCGAGAAAATTTACAGGGAAATTCAAGATGGTGTCTCGTCCCCAATATTTCAATGCTGCTAAGTCATAGGCACGTGCTGCTGCATCTTCCTCGTCATATGCTCCTGTGCAAATTGCAAACAAGATTAGTATATTCATAACACCTTATATTAAGTTTTATATTGAAATAACATTAGATATATTAATTTGTATTTACGAGTTAAAAGTTATAATGTTCACGTAAATGTTTAAAAGTTATCATTCGTTTGTTTTGTCACACTCTACAGATGTAACATTGTAACATATACACTTTTGTTAGAACCGCCAACATTTTCAGTCTACATTTGTTTGTCATCACATATTCACTCAATAAATAGCTGAGAAATAAAGTTTTCGTAATGAAGTGTCGACCAATTCGGGAGAGCAAAAAGATAACGCCATAAGAGAAATGGCCAAAACAAACTCACCTAAATATACTGCACGTGATGGAGTCAGCCAATATTCCGGTCAGCATCGTCAGAAAGAAAGAAAAGAACACATTAACAACACATTAAAACAAAATTATTCTCAGAAAGATAAAATTAATTTCAAAATCAAGAACAGTAACAGTAGCGACGAATATCATTCTCCGGATAAATCGGAGCAAGAATATAAAAAACACGACATATCTTTATTATTTCATAAATATGTGTGTGTGTGTTTGTGTAGACTGACCTTGTCTTCCTTTCTTGCTCTGTGTTTCGTTCCAACTGTTCTTATCCCACAAATGCGCTTCGTACCTTCCAGTCCATCTATGCCTAATACAAATTTAAATCGATTTTTTTTATTTAAAATATGAACTATGATGAAAACGAATGCAAATTTAAAACGGTGTTGTTGTGAGTGTGCTTTGTCCTCCTACAAACCTGGTGACGCCTCTATAAACGGAGCTGCGCTGTGGAGGAGCATCTCGCGGTTGTGATCGGCGTTTGCGTTTAGCTTTAAGGACTACTGATGCTGACTCATCTCCGGTCTCATTCTCCATGGAAGTCTTCTTGCTCCGCCGTGAGATCTCTTTCATTACCGGAGAAACTTCGTCGTCGGCGATGTGCATAAAGAAGAGGAGGAAGAAAACAATTAAGAGGAGAAATTTGATGGAATGGTTTTTTTCCTAAGCAGACTATAAAGGAAAATGGTTGAGTATTTTAACTTATAATTTTTTCCATTTCCGTTTATTTAAAAAAAAAATCTTTTATTGTTTTGTCAGTGCTTTAAAATATTTGTTTATATACGCCCTCTTTGTACTTCTGTATTTACTATTTAGATTTCGCATTAATTAAATTCCTAATCATACTCAAAAACCATTTGTTCCTGATTTGATTACCAATTCAAAAACAAAAATCAACCGTTTTTGTTCATGTATTAATTCAGAACAAATAAGAGATGAACACGTGGAGCATTAGATCCCCTTAGCCAAAAATCTTGGAGAAGGTAGGCAAGCAAATCCGGAGCTTCATAATTTCTCTGCTTCTTGGTTGATCTAATCTACTTTTTGGTCGGGCCATGAAAGATGCAATATGTAATGCCAAAGAACAACCTTATTATAATACTATAGTTTATCAATTTTCGGATATATATATATATATATATATATGTTAATATTTCCTTCAAATAATTTTAGCAGTTGTTTTTATCTAAAATCCCATTTACAAAAAACAATAATAATAATAGTTGTGAATTAGTCTATAACTCCAATTCTACAATGGTATTGACAAAACATACTTTAGATGGACATATATGAATTATATTCTAGAACATGCAATGCAAATATTACATGTTAATAGGTTATACATATGTCCTTTTTTGGGGGGATAAATCATAGTTCCGTTTTTGGCATAATCATAATCTATTTTAACAATCGGACGTATATGTAATGACTCATCCGTTATGGATGATAGATCCTCATTCAGCCGACAAAACAAAAAGATCTTCATTTATTAAAACTATTAAGATTTCATGATATATGAAATTAACAGTGTGGAGATGGTTTTTTGTTTTGTTTTTGGTGTATTGATATTGAAGAAGTCGTCACGAATCTTTTTTACGAGTGCGTTCCTTTTTTTTAAAATAAAGTGTTAAGACAGTTTTTTTCTTATAATTCGCAATATAAACAAGTTGTAATTTAATGTCTGTACCTGCCCCTCAATGAGATGGGAGCTAATGTTAACAATTATAGTAAAATTTGTTTACAAGAGTCCAATCTAAAACGAGCCACATGATTTTTTGCGTGTTAAGTGATGCAATTTGCTAACAACTTAAGAGATACTCACGACAAATATAAGTACAAAAACAATTTATGTGATTGTGAGTTACACCATCCTTGTTGACTTATGGAACTCCTTCTTCTTTTTTTGCTTAAAGGCTAACTAATGAATAGTCTTTAAATTTTATAGGAGCAAGACTAGTTTCGGCTATAATATATTTATCCCAAAGATATCATATGATTTAATATATTTTATATCAAATCACTTTACTAATACATGTCATCAAACAGTTTACTATATAAGTTTTTAGTCTAGTCGACCAATTACTGATACAAGTTAACCTATGTTGTTTTAGCGTTTGATATTATCTACAAAGTTTAAACCAATATAAAGTTCAGTTATCTCGTCTATAAGGGAAAACGAAAAAAAAACAAACGATGCGTGAGAGATATAAATGAGAAATGCAAGCAAAATGATCGTCACCGTTTCGGGTATGCCATCTTTTTACGGCGTTTTTATTTTTTAACATCTTTCAGTGTTCGCACTCACTTGGCAGCATTCAACAATTCATGTGAGAGCGAGACCCAACTGAGACCCTGCCAGCCAATCACCGTCCGCCACGTCATCCGACAGAGTGTGTCCATGATAGATGATGTAGCGTATAGTCAACACTGCGTACAAGTAGTACTGCTTAGTTTTTTACCTTTTTATTTATTTTTGGAATTAGGAAATATAGGTCGAAGAAGAACGGAGACTTTTGATATTACAGTCTTTATGTGAATTCTACAGTGACAAAAATATGTGCATACAAAAGAGTGGACGTGCCGGAGTGGTTATCGGGCATGACTAGAAATCATGTGGGCTCTGCCCGCGCAGGTTCGAATCCTGCCGTTCACGTTTTTATAATAAATAATATCCATTTGGAGGATATTTGGAGGATTTACCAAGCCCATTATCACTAGTTTATTATTTGAGTGGTTTTGGTATTAGATTGTTACTGAATCTTGCTGAGATAGATAGATATACTCAGACCTGGTCCTGTCTTCCTTTAAGAGTGAAAAGAATTACGAGAAACCGAAGAAAATTATTATTGGTGACGATACAGAGACTTAGAGTGAGAAGAAACTGACGAAGAAAATATACCAAAATATGTTTGAATTTATCTCTCAAGTCTGTGCTGGACTGACTTAAGAATTTTGCAATTCTACAACACTTGATTCTTTCTATGTGGAGAACAACAAAATTTGTTCAAGCTAACAAAAACCTTTGCCACACTGTTGTCTCTCAATCTACTACTACCAATCACGTAACAAAATGAAACTCTTTCTGCAGAGTGCGGAAACAGAGGCACCATCATTAATCTATTCTAGGCTACCTTCAAATTCTTGTGTTTCCTGAGAAAAGTAATCAAACTCAAGGAGACAGTTTGTCCAACAATGTAGCCTCCAATAGCTCCGTAGCTCACACTTATAGGCCACTCCTGTTTACAAGAATAAGATAAGCATTATCTATATACTAACCAACATGACAAAGAACAATAACCAATCTCTTGGATGGGTATATTAAGACTTGCGATAGAGAAATATTACCTGCCATGGCCTTTCCCAGTCGAGTGGCATAGGCCAAGCTCCAAACCATCCTCCAATCATAGCTCCATATGCTGGAATAAATATCATATACTCTATATTTCCACTTGGTCTAGAACAAACAAAAAAGAAGGGAATTGTGTAAATTTCTTATGTACCTCAATGTATAGAATAAAGGAGAAGGACAAACTCTAAGTGAGACAAATGTGTGAATTATGATATAATGTAACTTACTTCATCGAAGCGAATACACGATGCCAATCTGTCCATGACGCACCATAAACGGCAGTTGCTGGTACAAACTGCGAAAATCAAAACTATTAGACACATACACCCCCATAAGAACATTGTTTACATCTTTTCAATCATAGGAACTGCAGCAGGCACCTTACCGTGAAAACAGACATTAGAAAGGACCAGTGAATTGTTTTTGGTAGATATCTGCAAGAGATGATAGGTAATGCGCTCATGTTATCATTTGAAAAATCATGAGAGCAAAAGGGTGAATCACAAACAATATTCCAAGAACGAAATAAAGTAGGGTGAAACTTACTGCATTCCAATAGGTGCACCCAAAGCAATTGCTCCCATTACATTCAAAAAGGCTCCTGTTAGACAAAGAAAGCAAAGGCTTAGAGAAATCAGAAACAATGGATACTGAAACAGCTAATCGAGCGGATTTCGATCCTTCATGGGTTTGACGAACAAGATGAGCTAATACACATTGCTAACTCGGAAAACTGAGTGATCATTCACATAGTCAGATCAAGCTAATTGACTTGAATTTACAAGTGAAATCACTGAGCGATTGACTGTTTCCTCACAAGAATGAAGAAGTATCAACTACAATAAGCTGAAAAACAAGAAGCACTAACCAGAAATTAATCCTAATATGCTTCTCCCAACAGCTTTGGAATACTGAAAAAGCAATTAGGAAACATTAAGAGAGAGAGAGAGAGAGTTAAGCACAAGTAACCCAACGCATTATGCCTTTTCTTCTCTATGTAAAACCAACAAAATTTCTTCAGCTTCTGTAAATGCAAAGTGAATGAATCAATCAAAGGTAAACCATCTTTAGTAACTGAAATCAGCTCAATCTCACAGATAAATCACAAGGACTTAGAAACGAACTACACTCACCGAACATTTCTCTGGATTTTTTCGGAACGAGCTGTAGATGATCACCACAAGCGGAAACTCAATACTCTGAAAACATTTTTAGATTTAGAAATACTCTGAACATCAAAACAAAGCTAAGTCAACTAAGAAATCCACTTCGAAACGATTTAAGAACTAGGAATACCCATAGGAGACGCAGAGTGAAAGATGGATCAGAGATGAGATCGACGGAATATTTGTTTCGAGCCACCCAGAATCCAACAGCCAGAAACAATCCAGTAATCAAATGAACAAAAAACGCCCCAAGAGCTGATATCGAAACATCGCCAGATACACCAACGGAGGTTCCTGGCTTCTTCTTCTTCTTAGTCTCTTCCATGGATTTCACTTCTCGTCGTCTTCGGAATCAGAACGAGCGAAGAAGACGTAGAATTGAAAATCCTCCATTACTGTTAGCTCACATTGGGCCTAAATTTAAAAGACTAATGGGTTTTTATGGGCCAATTATTTGTTAAGCGGTGGCCGGAGATAAATACTAGAAACCTTTGCCGGCGAATCCAGAAGTCTCTGGTACTTGCCACATAGCCGTGGGTTGTTCCACGAGTCGTCGTCTCTCGAAATGTCTCGTCTCTCTCCTATTCTTCGTATATATAGCTGCTTCCATCGATTCGTATTGCTCATCAAGCAGATAAACAAAGAGAAATTCAAAAACTTACATCTTCAATCAGCGAAATCTACAATCGAATTTCATTTTACTGAAGCTTTTTCCCAGCAACAACAATGGCGACGAAATCAGAGAAAGCTATTGGTATTGATCTCGGCACTACATACAGCTGCGTCGGAGTGTGGATGAACGACCGTGTGGAGATCATCCCCAACGACCAACCGTACGACGCCGTCTTACGTCGCCTTCACCGACACCGAGCGGCTAATCGGCGACGCAGCGAAGAATCAGGTGGCGTTGAATCCTCAGAACACTGTCTTCGATGCGAAGCGACTCATCGGCCGGAAATTCTCCGATCCTTCTGTTCAGAGCGATATGCGACACTGGCCGTTCAAGGTGGTTTCCGGTCCCGGAGACAAACCGATGATCGTCGTCTCGTATAAGAACGAAGAGAAGAAGTTCTCTCCGGAGGAGATATCCTCCATGGTGCTAATCAAGATGAAGGAAGTCGCCGAGTCCTTCCTCGGCCAAACCATCCAAAACGCCGTCGTTACGGTCCCGGCGTACTTCAACGACTCCCAGAGACAGGCCACGAAGGACGCCGGATCGATTTCCGGGCTAAACGTTTTACGGATCATCAACGAGCCGACTGCTGCAGCCATCGCCTACGGTCTAGACAAGAAGGGCACGAAGGCCGGTGAGAGGAACGTCTTGATTTTCGATCTCGGCGGCGGGACGTTCGATGTTTCGCTGCTGACGATTGAAGAAGGTGTCTTTGAAGTGAAAGCAACCGCCGGAGATACTCACCTCGGTGGTGAAGACTTTGACAACAGGCTCGTGAACCATTTCGTTGCGGAGTTCCGGAGGAAACACAAGAAGGACATTAGCGGGAACGCGAGAGCGCTCAGGAGGCTGAGAACAGCTTGCGAGAGAGCGAAGAGGACGCTTTCTTCCACAGCTCAGACGACTATTGAGATCGATTCTCTCCACGAAGGTGTCGACTTCTACGCGACGATCTCGCGTGCGAGGTTTGAGGAGATGAACATGGATCTGTTCAGGAAGTGTATGGATCCTGTGGAGAAGGTTCTTAGAGACTCCAAGATCGATAAGAGCAGTGTGCACGAGGTGGTTCTTGTTGGAGGTTCGACGAGGATTCCGAAAATCCAGCAGCTTTTGCAGGATTTCTTCAACGGGAAGGAGCTCTGTAAAAGCATCAACCCTGACGAAGCTGTTGCGTATGGAGCTGCGGTGCAAGCCGCGATTCTCACTGGTGAAGGAAGCGATAAGGTGCAAGATCTTCTGCTTCTTGATGTGGCGCCTCTAAGCCTTGGGATTGAGACGGCCGGTGGGGTCATGACTGTGTTGATCCCGAGGAACACGACGGTGCCTTGCAAGAAGGAGCAGGTCTTCTCTACTTATGCTGACAATCAGCCAGGAGTTTTGATCCAAGTCTATGAAGGAGAACGTGCGAGGACCAAGGACAACAATCTTCTCGGGACGTTCGAGCTCAAGGGCATTCCTCCTGCGCCACGTGGAGTTCCTCAAGTCAACGTTTGCTTTGACATTGACGCGAACGGGATCTTGAACGTGTCGGCGGAGGATAAGACCGCTGGTGTGAAGAATCAGATCACGATCACCAACGATAAAGGGAGGTTGAGTAAAGAGGAGATAGAGAAGATGGTTCAAGATGCTGAGAAGTATAAGGCTGAGGATGAGCAGGTGAAGAAGAAAGTGGAGGCCAAGAACTCGCTGGAGAATTATGCTTACAACATGAGGAACACGATCAAGGATGAGAAACTCGCGGGGAAGTTGGATCAAGATGATAAGCAGAAGATTGAGAAGGCCATTGATGAGACAATCGAATGGATTGAAGGGAACCAGCTGGCTGAAGTTGATGAGTTTGAGTATAGGTTGAAAGAGTTGGAAGGCATTTGCAACCCAATCATCTCAAAGATGTATCAGGGTGGTGCTAGTGCCGGAGCTCCTAATGGAGGTATGCCTACTGATGGTGGCTCAGGTAGCTCCGGTGGTGCTGGTGGTCCAAAGATAGAAGAGGTTGATTAGACTGTGTGTGAAGTGTAATGACAAATCCTAGTTCGTATTGTGTGAGTGTGAGAGTGTTGATAGGTGTGAGACCAATGAAAGTAATTAAGTTGTATGCTTTACTCTTTTCAGTTTGTTTAAAGTAATAAAGAAAGTGATCTCTTTTTGTTATCTCAAGGTTTTAAGTTACATTGACAAATCTTCACAAAGTTATGTCTTTAGTCTTGGTTCCATAAACGCAACATCTCTAAGAACATATTCGTAGTTAGATAAACTTGAAGAACAATATATATGTTGATATCGGTGAATCTTTCTTTTGCTTGTTGGATCTGTTTTGTCCTGAAAAAGCAACTACAGAGAATTTTCGACCTTTGAAGTGTCACAAAGAAAAGCATCTACAATCCTTCACTAGTCATTTAAGAAAATGTTCTGTTTAGGCCCCCCACCTACACACATATATTTACCTTCAAAACAGTCATCTGCAATCCACCAAAGCTCAGATCAACAATGGAGGGAAGATTCCTCGCATTGTCCATCCTCTTCCTCTTCTTCCTCTGCTTCCCCATCTCGTCAGATTCCCAGAAGCTCGATCGATCAGCAAGCTTAGTCAACCAAGAACACGTCCATGGTGCTCTGTTTTAAGTATATTTTGATTCTTTTATGTTTATGAGCAGAGAAGTTAAGCATCATTGTCTCGTGTTTGTTCTTCTTGTAGCAGAGGTTACAATCAAAGAGATAAAAGGAGAAAAGGAAGATAAGAGCATCTACATCTTCCGGGCAGGTAAAGGAAGTCATGGAGTTACAGGTGGAAGAGGCGGAGGCCGGAAAGCACCTCCAAAACGTAATGCTGCCATGGACCATCTGCCACCATTGTTCTTCTCCGCCGCCTCTGTTCTCTTTACCGGTTTTATAATGCTTTCATTAACTTCTCTCTGACTTGTCAATAAAATTGTTATGTTGTGCCTAAATGTAACTCTTAACCAGAGAGTTTAACATGTGTTATTGAATATTGTAAAGTTTTTGTTGTATCCTTCTAAATCCTATATGCAAGACGTATACCACCACAGAACTCGAACATGGGTTATGACTTATGAACAGTGCCTAAACTTTCTCGAGCTGACTTTTAACCGGCCGATTATTGCAAAATAGTAAACTCAAGCTATCTCCACAAAATTAAGGCCCACCAGAAAGATGTTTTCTTCTCTACAAAAAACGATTTATTATGCACTGACTTCAATCACTGTTACAACTTACAAATCTACATGCCAACAAGAACAATCATCGTTTTCTCTTCTGCAATTCCTCACAACAAAATTAATGGCTAAGAGAGAAGAGTTCATTACTAGTTCTGAGATACATCTTCCCAAAAACCAGAAGAAACGAATCTCAGTCCATCAAGAACACTCCGCTGCAATACCTGATAAAATCCCAGCACTCGTTGTTTCAGAAAAGTCAAATATTTGTTTTCAAGGCAGAGTGTTTTGTTTGTAAGTAGCAATCTTTTACCTGTTGCTGAATTCTCCAACAGCGTCTGTGGCATCAAGAAGAGTGTCGCTGGCTTTCTCCAAAGCCATGTAAAGCTCCTTACCTCTGGTCACACGAGCGATGACCCACGCATTGTTCTTAGCTCTGATGCATATTTCCATGTTTTTCTCTTGCCTTTTCGCACGGCTTTTTTCTATATCCACTTCTTCTCTGAGCTTGTTTAGTGAAAGTAGAGACTCCTGCATTTTTCAAAAAATTTAAACACTTTGAGTCCAAGGCTGTAGTAATATCAGATACTAAACCATAACGTGAAAGACATTTACCTTTGCAAGAGTTGCTACTTTTCCTGAGGGAGAAGCTCTGGAAACTTCCACGTCATTATCAACTACCAAGTAACGGTAGCCCTTAACATGGTAGGCATTCTCACCGCCCCACCCTCTAGAAATCTTCTCTTCAATTTTCAAAATTCTCAGTGATGCCTGGAAAAGAGATATTGGGTATAATATTAGACGACATCACGCCAGAAAAGAGATTCACAGAGAGTTAAAACAAGACATGTGCTAACATCTTCAACAACTTTCTGTTTCACTGCTGAGACGCTCAAATCTCCATTGACAATGGCAGTCGTAGGCATGAGAAGAAGCAAGGTGAGACTTTTATACTGATAAGCAAGGAGATACACTCTCTCTTGTGTCTGCTGAAGCCAGATTGTAGGGATGGCAGAATCAGGTGAACCACCAGTCTCTAGACTCCAAATATCGGTTATAAGAAAACCATCTTTCCCCTTTGTCCACTTCTCATTTTGCAGTGGCCTAATAACATGCATCATGTTATCACCATTTCCTGAATCTCCAGAATCAACTGAACCAAGTTGCGCCGGAGTAGCTCTAGCAGAGATTTCAGGTGAAACTGGCCCTTTCCGTCGATATGACCAGGTACTCGCGCCAGAGGATAACGCATTTGAGGTCAACCTCATTACAGCAAATGTAAATAAGTTGACGGTATCATCAGCAGAAAGAGTTGTTGAGACCAATAAATCTTGATATAAGATCATAGAATGGCATCGTAAGCTCCCAGTACATGAATCCAGTACTTGAACAAGAGACTGTTCATCCAAAAAATGCTCGTCAACTACCGAAACACTAAGTGAGCAATAGTAGTCAAATAGACTTGGAGAAACAAACCTGAACTTCAAGTGCTGTCTCTCTTGCTAAAGTAAGCATTTGAACAGTTCCACGCTCTCTCAAAGTCTCTCGGAAAGTTGGTAGCTGAAGTTTCTTCCTAACAAAAAAATCTGCCCGAAACAGAAAACTTTTGCATAAGCCATTACAAACAAACCAAGATGAACATAATGAGGTTTTGCACAAATCCAAAGCAAGGCATTCGACACAGCAATTTACCACAACAGCAGTCTTCAGAGCGAGACCGCTTCTGAAATGCTGACAATCAGTGATATAAAATGTATTGAAGCTGTGAAACAATATAAAAATGCTAGATTTGGTGAGAATGGCTTACTTACTGCTCAAATAATCTGTGATGAATGGATAAAGCTGTGATCGTGTAAGCCCTCCTGTTGGTTCTTTTTCGATTAATGCTCTCATTGACCCATGAAACATCACAAAGAGTGAGTGCACTTCCTTTAGCACCCTCCTCAATGCATCAATCCTCCATACCGCTCCTGTCTCCTTATTTTTCTCCACAACCTGCCAATGTTCATCGACATTACTTCATAAATTGCACCATTCAACGAAAGAATATGTGCTATAACAAGTAAAAGTCAGAAGATGCCTAACCATCACCATCCAGATATCAGATTCAGCTTCGTAGAAAACATGGGAATGTCTTTCTGCTTCTATCACCTCACAAGCTGCCTCCGGAGAGAAAAGTCTGCATTTTATATTCACTCAAAGATTAACACACAACTGACGCAAGATTGATAAAAGAGCTTGATCTATCTCCCCTGACTGATTTCATCGAGAGAAAAAAGGAAGAATGTGTAGGAGCTGACCTAGTAAAAGTAATAAGACCTTCACTGAGGCCGATCACTGATAACTGCGTCGAGAAGTCTAAGTCAGCAGGATGGAAGAAGAGAATCTTGTCAAGCTCCTGTCCTTCGGTTTGGCCTCTCCTCAAATCAAACACGCAAAGTCGGAGGCTTTCATCACCAGAGCTCATGGACGCCATTTCCTGAAGCGTCTACGAGCTCAGTAAACACCTAACATACAATTCAAGGTCGCATCACAAAATCGGTTGGTTTGTGATCATATGCACTCGACTTCAAATTCCGAAGAAATTTAGGGGTTTCAAAGGCACATTGGTGATTCATATCCGAAAGAACATTCCTACCACCAAGACTAATGAACTCATAAATCTAGAAGAGGGAATTTTACTAATTAAGGATCAGAAACGGAAATGTAATAAGCTGAAAACAAGGGGGAAATTGGGAATATACTAACTTGAGGATGTATCCAAAGAGGAGAGTCAAATGAGTGAACAATCGTCAGGTATTGAGATTAGTTCAACGATCGGAGCAAGATTCCGATAAGCCCAGAGTTGGGTTTATCTTAAGAACATAAATGAGATAGCGAGATGGAAGAAATTGGATGAAGAAAAGTGAGGAAGAAGATTAAAGACGCTACTCTCTACTCTCTACAATGGACTTTAATTCCATAGGCCCAACTAGGCCCAATCGTATCAATGCGACTGACGATAATTCGCGGTAAGAATCAGATTCGGTTATAAAAGAAGCGGATCAACGTCTGAATTAAGTCGCCGAGCCCGAAATCACATTTTCAAACTTCCATTATCTCAGATGATACATATCAAATGGAAAAGATCAAGCAGCAATAAATTAATGATCATTTTGCAGCATCTTTCAAAAAATTTAAACAAAAATTCCTAGACAAAAGGTTCCGGTAGTTTTAGCTGAAAAATCTTAGAAAAAATAAGAGAAATTTACATAGGGATAATGGTCTCTCTTTGTCAAATTATGCAGGAGCTTATTTTCATCTTATCTGGTTAATCACACTTAGTTTAAATAATGTACGGAGATTTATAGCTGCAAAAGCTATTGTCAAAATGACATTTTAAACCCTACTTTTTAAGGCTAAGCGCAGAAAACGAGAGTGCAACAGAAGGGCATACCTGTCATTTCAAAGAGAGTCTTAAGGCTTTTCTCTCCTCGCCGGGACACTCGAAAGCAAGGTTTTTTCACTCTCCGCATCTTCAGCTATTTTCCGGCGACGTTGTTTACTCTGCTCTCCCTCGCCACCGCCGTTTCACTCCATCGTTATAATCTAGGTACCCATTTGCTCGATATCACGCTTTGATTCTGCTTTTTAACCCTTGAGATTCCCAAAGATTACGCCTTTGTTCAAAGTCCTGTGTTTATGAGAATGTCTCGTTTCTGGTGAAAACTTTGATCGCGTCATTGTTCGCGACATGCGTTTGCGTAGCACATGATTTTAGCAGCTCCTTCATCATTTCTCTGTCTTTGTTTGTGGGTTTGCTTGTGATTCTTACAGACATGCCAGCGATGGGTATTGACGAAATGGACATTGAGGAGCTTGAAGCTGCTGCGGAGATCGATCTCTCTGAGATAGGAGAGCCTTTTCTCCAGAATTTCTGCAAAAAGGCTGCGACTTCCTTCTTCGATCAGTATGGGCTTGTAAGCCATCAGATCAACTCCTACAATTTCTTCATCCAGCACGGGCTTCAGAGACTGTTTCAATCCTTGGGCGAGATGCTGGTGGAGCCGTCTTTTGATCCGACAAAGAACAAGGATCACGAGTGGAGATACGCGAGCGTCAAGTTCGGAGAAGTCACCATAGAGAAGCCCTCGTTCTTCTCAGACGAGAAGGAGCTTGAGGTTCTCCCATGGCATGCAAGGCTTCAAAACATGACTTACTCAGCTCGGATGACTGTTAACGTCGAAGTTGAGGTAAGGAAACTAACAAAATTTTGATAAAGCTTCTGTTTTGCTAATTTTTTTTTTGTCTAACTGCTTCTTCAATTCACAAATTGGCTAGGTGTTCATACAAAAAGTGGTGAAGAGAGACAAGTTCAAGACAGGAAAAGACGAATTTGTGGAGAAGGAGATACTACACAAGAAGAATCAGAGCATTCCGATTGGTAGGCTACCTGTGATGGTGAAATCAGTACTTTGCAATACAGAGGAGAAAGGCAAGAAAGGGGAAAACCAGAAGAAGGGTGATTGTGCATTCGATCAAGGTGGCTACTTTGTGATTAAGGGAGCTGAGAAGGTGAGTTACTCTAGTTTTGGGATTTGAAAATGCTTACATACAAGCATAAGTTGCTTATGCAAATTCCTGACGTGAATATGTTGTGTGTTTGCAGGTCTTTATTGCTCAAGAACAGATATGCACAAAGAGACTATGGATCTCTACTTCACCATGGACAGTCTCCTACAGGTCCGAGAACAAAAGAAACAGATTCATTGTGCGTCTCTCAGAGGAGCAGAAATCAGAAGAATACAAGATAAGGGAGAAAGTACTGACAGTGTACTTCTTGTCGACTGAGATCCCAGTCTGGATCCTGTTCTTTGCGTTGGGAGTTTCGTCAGACAAAGAGGCGATCGATCTGATTGCATTTGATGGTGATGATGCAAGCGTTACCAACAGCCTCATAGCTTCAATCCACGAAGCTGATGCACTTTGTGAAGCTTTTCGCTATAGGAGCAATGCCGTAGCGTTTGTTGAGCAGCAAATAAAGAGCACTAAGTTCCCATCTAGCGAGAGTGTGGAGGACTGCCTAAATCTGTACTTGTTTCCCGGCCTCAAAGGATTGAAGCAGAAAGCAAGATTCCTGGGCTACATGGTGAAGTGCCTTTTCAAGGCATTTGCTGGGAAAAGAAAACCTGAGAATAGAGACAGCTTCAGGAATAAGAGGATTGAGCTCGCTGGAGAGCTGTTGGAGAGGGAGATGAGGGTGCATCTGGCACATGCTAGAAGAGCAATGACCAAGGCCATGCAGAGACACCTCACGGGAGATGGCGATTTGAAGCCTATCGAGCACTATATGGATGCATCCATCATCACAAATGGGCTTAGTAGAGCCTTCTCCACTGGAGCATGGTGTCATCCTTTCAGGAAGATGGAAAGGGTTTCAGGTGTTGTAGCTAATCTCGGTCGAGCAAATCCATTGCAGACTCTGATTGATCTGAGGAGAACGCGACAGCAAGTTCTGTATACCGGAAAGGTTGGAGATGCTAGATATCCGTAAGTGACATTTCTACGTCCCTTGGTTTATTTTAATTGTATGGCGTAATAAAACTATGCTGTAAGATCTGCATTTGCTCAAGTTTTTATGTCTGCAAACTGTTTTATTGAATATCCGTACTAACTTATTTCATTTAGATTATGATGGTAATCACCTGCAAGACCCATTTGTGATTAATCTAGATTTATCCTGATTTTGTATAGAGGACACTCTATTGCTCTGAATGCTGTTTACAAGAAAATATATGCTCGTAATTCTTGTGAGGGTCTGAGATTGTAGATTTTGTAAACCATGTCTCTCATGGATTAGATTTTTTACTGTTTTTCTAAACCATTTGATGGATCCTGAAGCATTTTTTCTCATAACAGACACAGACCCATGCTTATGTCTGTTCAAAGCTATGAGTTTCTTTTTCCTTTAGTCACTTTTATCTTGTTGAATCGTGTTGACACTGCACTGTATTGTTTGTAATGTTGGCCACAGGCATCCCTCTCACTGGGGCCGAGTATGCTTTTTGTCAACTCCAGATGGTGAAAACTGTGGCCTTGTGAAGAACATGTCTCTCCTTGGGCTGGTTAGTACTGAAATTTTGGAGCCTGTGGTGGAAAAATTATTTGCTTGTGGAATGGAAGAGCTGGTGGACGATACCATCACACCACTGTGTGGGAAACATAAAGTTCTTGTCAATGGAGACTGGGTTGGAGTAGTTTCAGATCCTGAATTCTTTGTTGAGGAGGTAAAAGGCAGGCGGCGTCAAAGTGAATTACCTCGTCAGGTATGTTCTGTTAATGCCTGTGTTATTTCGATAATCTTGCGCTGCTTGGTGTTTGCCTTGGATTTTTTCTGCTTCACAAATGTGGCTACGTCGTATATCATTATAACACGTATCAAATTGGTCTTGGCAGATGGAAATCAAGCGAGATAAAGGTGAAAATGAGGTGAGGATATTCACTGACGCTGGTAGACTTCTCCGACCTCTCTTGGTTGTGGAGAATCTCCACAAGTTGAGGCAAGAAAAACCTGCACAGTATTCCTTCGAAAGTCTTCTTAACCAAGGGATTCTCGAGATGATTGGGGTTGAGGAAGAAGAAGACTGTACCACAGCATGGGGAATCAAACAGCTTCTGAAGGAACCTAAGAATTACACTCACTGTGAACTGGACATGTCCTTCCTGTTGGGTGTGAGCTGTGCAATTGTCCCATTTGCAAACCATGATCATGGGAGGAGAGTTCTTTACCAGTCACAGAAGCATTGCCAACAAGCAATTGGGTTCTCATCAACAAATCCTAACACCCGCTGTGATACGCTATCCCAGCAGCTGTTCTATCCCCAGAAGCCACTTTTCAAGACGTTGGCGTCTGAATGTTTACAGAAAGAAGTGATCTTTAATGGCCAGAGCGCCATAGTGGCCGTGAATGTTCATCTTGGGTACAACCAAGAGGATTCAATCGTAATGAACAAGGCTTCACTGGAACGCGGTATGTTCCGCTCGGAGCAGATCAGGAGCTACAAAGCAGATGTTGACAGCAGGGACTCGGAGAAGAGGAAGAAGATGGATGAGTTGGTCCAGTTTGGAAAGACTCACAGCAAAATTGGAAGAGTAGACAGCCTTGATGACGAGGGGTTACCTTTTATTGGTGCTAATATGCACAGTGGCGATATTGTCATCGGCAGATGTACGGATTCCGGGGCTGATCACAGTGTGAAACTCAAGCACACTGAGAGAGGGATTGTGCAAAAAGTGGTACTGACATCTAATGACGATGGGAAGAACTTTGCTACAGTTTCTCTAAGACAGGTAAGTTCCAGATCATACTGAAGTGAGAACTGTCTTTCAGATACCTCAGCTCTTTGAGTGAATGTAATTTTCCATTGATCTGTCTTTTACATCTCGTAGGTTCGTTCTCCGTGTCTTGGAGATAAATTTTCCAGTATGCATGGGCAGAAGGGTGTTTTAGGCTATATAGAAGAACAGGAGAATTTTCCTTTCACGATTCAAGGCATAGTTCCTGATATTGTGATAAACCCGCACGCTTTCCCTTCTAGACAAACACCTGGTCAACTCTTGGAGGCAGCTCTCTCCAAAGGAATAGCTTGTCCTATCCAGAAGAAGAAGGGCAGCTCTGATGCATACAGAAAATTGTCACGTCATGCCACTCCTTTCTCCACTCCCAGTGTCGGCGAAATAACTGACCAGCTTCACAGGTACTTTCTTCACACTGTCACTTGGCTTTTAGCAATGTATACAAAATATTGAAACAGTACACTGAGTAGAGGTCAATAGGCATGCTATATAACTGATCGACATTTGCTACCTAGGGAGTAAACAGGCATATCAAATACAAGCAAAGTGAGCCATATGCTGCACAAGGCGCTATTCTAATATGTGCACCTATAAGATCTAAACATCTCATTGTGAATATTGGTTTTGTTTACCTAGGAGACCTAAAAGATAGCATAGCTTTTTATGATGTGCACTATATCTGTAAGACTAGAATCCTAAGAAGTTTGATGTTCTTTAGTTGAGTTATTTCTTTTTGTTTCTGAACACTTGAAGAGAGTAGGCAAAAATGGGCTGAATAGATAAGAGCGTTGAGGCTGTGAGTAATTTGGCTTGTGATGATTATTTGTCAGGGCTGGCTTTTCAAGATGGGGAAACGAAAGGGTCTACAACGGAAGATCAGGAGAGATGATGCGTTCACTCATCTTCATGGGCCCAACTTTCTACCAGAGACTTGTCCACATGTCAGAGGACAAGGTCAAATTCAGAAACACCGGACCAGTCCACCCGCTCACACGCCAGCCAGTTGCAGACAGAAAGCGGTTCGGCGGGATCAAGTTCGGAGAGATGGAGCGAGACTGCCTTATAGCACACGGTGCTTCTGCTAATCTCCACGAGCGTCTCTTCACGCTGAGTGACTCTTCGCTTATGCACGTCTGCAGAAAATGTCAGAACATGGCGAATGTGATCGAGAGGACTGCTACCAGCGGGAGAAAGATCAGAGGGCCTTACTGTAGAGTATGCTCATCTCCGGACCATGTGGTTAAGGTTTATGTGCCCTATGGTGCTAAGCTGCTGTGCCAGGAGCTATTTAGTATGGGCATCACTCTCAACTTCGACACCAGACTCTGCTGATTTGACTTCCCTCATGTTTACTTTCACGCTATGTTTATCTGTGCTCTGTAGTTTGATATCGGCTCTTGTTTATGTTCGGTGTTCCTCCTTTTGACTCTTAACCGAATCATAATCGGTCTCGACTCTAACCGGCTTGTATAGTCCGGGTTTTTTGTAATTGGTATTTTAATCGCTGATCCGAGCCGTTTATTTCTGATGCCGCCATGTTAAATTCTCCATGGCTTACGTATGAAACCATTAATTAATGATGTTAAGCAATAATGATTTCAGTGGATTAATATTATAAGCCGTGAAATTGAATGTAAACCAAAGTAAATTAGCAACCCGGTTAGCCGGAAGAAGCAATACTTGGCGGCGACTTAGCGCTACTTAAAGTCGTGTGAACGTGTCCGTCGCACGTTTGTTTCTTCTTCAGCCGTATTTTTATATCCGACGAGCGATTCCGTGTGTACTTTTGGAAATCCCGAGAAGCCTCGATCGATCTCTACGATTCTTCTAGGTTTAGGGGTTTCCATTCGTTGGACTCAGTTTAGCTCCCGAGTGATGAAACCAATCTCCCTACCAGAGGTAAATTCATCTGTGGACTGGATTCAGATTCATCTGCTGGTGTTTTCGTTGTTTTCTATCGCTTAGATTCTGGGTTGTTTACTTTCCAATCTTCTCAGCTGTTTGATCCGGTGGCTGGTGTTTGTATCCCCGATACGTCTCTGTGGCTCGTATGGTTCTGAGTTTCGAAATTCCCACTTATCGGAGTCTGAGACTAGTTCATCATTTTCCTGGTTCCATCTGGCTTGGATAGAGTAACAACGACGACATCAACCTTGGTGTTTCTTCATTATTCGAGGTTTTGAATCGTTTCCTATCGATTTCATCATTTACAGAGGAACTTCTTCTTCTTTTGATGATGCTTGCAGTGATTCTTAGTATCTGAATATAAGCATCAGTGCATTCTTTATAATCATCTGTGTAATTATTTGGCTTCTCAGTATCTGAATATTTGCAACAATGGCTGATCTAAAAGAGCGCCTGCTTCCTCCGAGACCTGCGTCAGCTATGAATCTCAGAGATACAGCTGTTACTCGGCCTTCTGCTTCTGGAAGAGCACCTCTTCTTGGAGTTGATGTTGTGGGTCTGAAGAAGCGTGGACAAGGGCTAAGGTCATGGATTCGTGTTGATACCTCTGGGAATACTCAGGTCATGGAGGTCGACAAGTTCACCATGATGCGTAGATGTGACTTACCAGCTCGTGATTTAAGGCTGCTTGATCCCTTATTCGTGTATCCCTCAACAATCCTCGGCCGAGAAAAGGCTATTGTCGTCAACTTAGAGCAGATCCGTTGTATTATCACTGCTGATGAAGTTCTGCTCCTGAACTCACTTGACAACTACGTGCTGCGGTATGTCGTTGAGCTGCAGCAGAGACTGAAGACGAGTGGTGTAGGTGAGATCTGGCAGCAGGAAAGTGCTCAGCCGAGTAGGAGAATGAGTAGGAGTTTTGACAATGTTTTTGAGACTTCATCTCCTGATTATTTACCTTTCGAGTTTAGAGCTCTTGAAGTTGCTCTCGAAGCTGCTTGTACGTTTCTCGATTCTCAGGTTAGTAATAGACTGATAACTTCACTTCAATCTTTTGCTTAGATTTGACTTCTATACACTTAAGTTGATTGAGTTATTGTCCTTCTCTATAGGCTTCAGAGCTGGAGATTGAGGCATACCCGTTACTAGATGAGCTTACCTCAAAGATCAGTACACTCAACTTGGAACGTGTGCGTAGACTAAAGAGCAGGCTTGTGGCGCTGACGAGAAGAGTTCAGAAAGTTCGTGATGAGATCGAGCAGCTAATGGATGACGATGGAGATATGGCGGAAATGTATCTCACAGAGAAGAAGAAGAGAATGGAAGGGTCTTTGTACGGTGACCAGTCCGTACTTGGTTACAGGTCAAATGATGGTATGTCTGTTTCTGCACCGGTCTCTCCTGTTTCTTCCCCGCCTGATTCCCGAAGACTCGATAAAAGCTCGAGTATTGCGAGGAGCCGGCATGACAGTGCAAGGAGCTCAGAAGGCGTAACGGAGAACATAGAAGAGCTTGAGATGTTGCTGGAAGCTTACTTTGTCGTCATTGATAGCTCTTTAAACAAACTGACATCGGTACTTAATGCCTTCTCTCTATTTACTTTCTGATATCTCATTGCTGAGGAGAGCTTTTAATCACCTGCGTTCCTCTCTTTACGTTGCAGTTAAAGGAGTACATTGATGACACTGAGGATTTCATTAACATTCAACTGGTAATAACTCACACATTCAAGAGACGAATGTTAACATGAGACGCTCTGCTTAAGAAGTTTTGGGGATTTTGCAGGATAATGTGCGGAATCAGCTGATCCAGTTCGAGTTGCTTCTCACGACTGCGACATTCGTTGTAGCCATATTCGGGGTTGTTGCTGGGATTTTTGGGATGAACTTTGAGATAGACTTCTTCAACGTGCCAGGTGCATTCAGATGGGTGCTTATAATTACTGGAGTCTGTGGCTTTGTTATATTTTTGGCATTCGTCTTGTTCTTCAAGTATAGAAGACTCATGCCTCTATGAGAGAGAGGACATGAATGTGCCACCAGAAAGTAGTCACCAAGTTTTATTATTATGTTTGTTTACATAATGATGATGATTTGTTTCTTTTACACAATGAAAACATTGTCAATGAAAATGTGATAAAATATTTTATCATTTTGATTTTTATTAGAAACTGGTAACCAAACATAGACACATAGTGCATCAAATAAAAATTCATGAAAATGACTGTATCTGAACCACAAAGCCTCAGACTTCACTGAGCTTTTACTTCCGTGCGTATGAAAAATCACAGTGTAATAATAATCATTCACAGAGCCTGTAAAAGACTCGAATTCTTCAGAGACACTACTTGTTAGATGGTGGAGACGATGAGAGGCGTGCTTTTCGCGCTTTGTCGGCCTTGTCCATGTAATCTTGGTGCGATTGATGCTTTGACCCTAAAAGACACCAAGAAGTTCAAGTAATTAGCTAAAACAGAGTAATACTTGTAGGGATGTAACCAAAGAGATCATCTGGTGCTAATGGAACGTAGGAACTCAAAAATGACCTTAAAATGAAACAATGTGATCCATTTCCAAATTTCCATAGATACTCAGAATACCAATTGTTCAGTCAATCAAATGTAATCTAATTTAGCAATTAAAAATTCAAAATCAGCAAAGCCTATATACTCTCAATGAAAAAAAAAAAAGAAGGAATCAGTAGTACGATTATTAAACGATGAGAAATCGAACCTTGAGTCATCAAATACCAAGGAATTCCGAAGATGACAGCGAAGATCCCGATCCCAGCCATGACGTGCTTCTTCTCACCACTGTAGACGTAATGCTCCATTTTGGCTCTGAATCCTCCAGCTCCGGCCATACTCGCACCACCACCATTGGCCTTGGTCTCATTTCCCATCTCGATTTCGATTGACTTTCCTTTCTTCGATCGAATTATTTCCTAGGGTTTATCCTTTACTGTTGGTAGGTTTTAGGAACATACATAAATGGGCCTTAAGTTAAGCCCCATTAACTTTATTTTTTTTGTAGGTTATATAACATTTTTGACCTCATATTTTGTTAGATATTACTGTAAAGCGTTATAACTTTCTTGGATTACAGTCTTACCCCAAAAATACGCTCGTTATGAAGAAGACCCAATAAAGAGCGCGAGTTAGAAGAAGTTACAATTGCAGTGAAGCTAGGATGTAACTTGTAAACCAAACAAACACTTACCAATAACTGATTTTATACACATAAAAATGCTCTATATATATATAACATGTCACAGAAACTGTAAGATTATTTACACGAGAGCCAATGATGCTTCAAAGATCTCCATTGCATTTTTAACAGTTTTTACGTCAATATCTGCAAGTTTTCCGGTCTTGGAAGCAACAATCACGCAGTTATTCTTCTCTTCTGCGTCTGGTAGAAAAAGCTTCGCTTTCTCTTCTGAAGAGAACAACCCAACACTAGAAGAAACAGAAACATACATACACATGTCAAGTTCTTGAAAAACTTGATTGATTACTCTTTATCTTAATCAGATATCTTCACCTTGGTTTGTCTCGCGCATTAGCTAGTTGGATCGCAGCTGTGTTTGTCGCTATAACTCCAGCAGAATCGTTTATCAGAGCAGCCAACTATAAGTAAGCTCAAGAAAAGGAATCAAGTAAGATCAGAGTTTTCAACTTTGTTCTGTATAAATAGTTAAATACATATACCTGTCCTGGTGTTGTGATGAACACTATAGATGTATCATCCCCCACAATGTCTTCCACGTTTTCTCTTTCTTTCTCATGCGGAATCACATAAACCGGCTTGAATCCCCTGCCATCTATCTTTATCAAAAAACTAATCTCAGCAACAAAAAAAAGTTTGCATTGTCTAATTACCTGATACCCTTTGATATGCGAGCCCATGCTGTAAGTGGAAGCAAACTATCACTATCTCCTTTTGATTGCATTGATGCCTTTGAATCTGATTCAATCCCATGAATGACTATAAACTTCCCTGTCTCTGCTCCAGCCTTCCTATACTTGTCAGCCACAACTTCTTTCAGTTTCCGTGAAATCGATACCCTAAGTGGCAACACAGGAGTCCTTGGAACACTCCTAAACGGTCTTCCTAACCAATCCTCCATCTGATTATACCTGAAACCGCCAACACCCACATTTAGACTTCCCAAAAGTCTGCATTTTTGATTAATTTGTTAGGGCTATGAGAACAAGAAGAAAAAAACTCACATTTTATAGCCTAATTCTGAAAGGTTGGTGTTTTCAGCTGTAAAGGTTTCAGACAGAAACAGACCAGCTCCAGCAGAGTTAACGTTTGGGTAAATGTAACTAACTCTGTCTCGAGCCGTTGTCATGAACAAGAACGCTGCGTGGCCCCACCCCGCGAGCTTCGTGGACAGAATCATGTCATAGTACCTTCCCTGCAAGAATGACTCAAGTAAAGTTATTTTAACCTGTCTGATGATAGATAACGGAAAGGTATAATAAGATTGAGAAACTAAAAAAAGGTGCAAACTTTGAGAAGTCCGATCATGTCTGTATATTCAGCTGGTTCAGGCCAATGATCGTCTGGATCATACACATTTGCCCATCTCACGTTTTTGTTTAATTCGTATGTTTGTTTCCCTCTATCAGTCGTTAATATATCTACCTGAACACCAGGATACCTTAAAAACAAACAGAACACAAGAACAATGTTCTGCATTTCATTTTAGGATCTTAAAAAGGTCAATTTGGAGAGGATTTTTTCTACCTTTACCTGTCTTTAATCAGCTGGATTGTCGGGAAGAAGAGTAAATTCTCGTAAACGCCACCGGAGACAACGCAGCAACATCGTCGAACATCTCCTCTGATTTTCAACGGCAGAGAAGCGAGCTCGACTGTGTAACCCATCGGGAATTTCAAGAAGCCGTAAGGGTTGTCAGGATTATCCGGCGGTCTCGGATCTTCGTCTTGCTTCCCGTCGACGAACAAGGACCCATATTCGTTATCCGGGTCTTCACCGTCATCAAACGGGTCGAGCCACTGGTTCTTCTTCTTGAGATTGACCGATACATCGGAAGCTAGCCGAGGTTGAAAGTTGAGGAAGACGAGTGGTTTGGTGGAAAACGGCGGCGTTTTGAAGAATGGGGAAATGGGTTTGGGTAACAGAGGAAGTGAAGCCATTGTAGCCGAAGAATGAATGAAAGTTTGGATTTTTGAATGTTGAGGAAAGAAAAGAGAAATTCTTTAGGAAACTCAGGATAAGTGGGTCCCTTTTGTGGCTATTTTCCGACCTTAGAATATTTCATGTTTGACAATTAAAACTTTTGTCTTGAGCAAACATTCCTAATCTGACAAGCATTAATTAATAATGGTTACACAAGTAACTTTACAGTAATCAAACCATATTGGATTAACAAATTTATTGTCGGGTCGAGCAATAAATAGACCCGTTTCACTGTCGGGTCGGGGAAAAAAAATATCAGAAAAAAAAAACAGAAGAACCAATCGATGACGTGTTAAGCGGTGACTCGTGAACGACCTTTTCTTCTCATTTCTTTGCTCTCTCTCTCTCTCTCTCTCTCCATCGATTTGATTCGTTTCGTCATCGATCAGAAAAGCCCATTCTTTTTCTCTCTCTTTACTTTTCTGGGTTTTCTGAAGTCAAAAGGTTTTTTTTTCTCTTCTAAGACTGTCTTTGTGATTTTCCTGGCTCTCTCTCTCATTGCTTCTAATCTCACTTATCCCGTGAAACAGAGTAAGCAACTTGGCTTATTTTGTTAGAAGATTTCCTAAAAATGGGAAATTTGGGGGAGAGGACTAAAAAGTTTCATTAGCTGTTAAATGTAGCTGTAAAGTGCAGAGCTTTCGATATTAATCTCTCTATAAAAAGCAGTTTTTTGTAGTTTTGATTCAGTGATAGATCTGTGATAATCCGAGAAGATATTTTTGTTTGTTGTTGAGAATCAATCGGGTCAATGTCGGCTCCTCCTCGATTCCGGTCTGCGAATTCCGGTGAGAGAGAATTCCGATCGATTCTCGGTCCGACCGGGAACAAGCTGCAGAGAAAACCGCCGGGGATGAAGCTGGAGAAGCCGGCGATGGAGAAGAAGAGCGTCGAGTCAAAGGATGAGAAAACGAAGAAAGTGGATACTCCGGATTCACCGACGACGACTCTGAAGCAATGCTCGTCTCTTTGCTCCTCGATTCTGAGACGGAACAGTGCGTCGATGACTGCTTCGTATTCCTCCGATGCGTCGTCGTCTTGCGAGTCGTCGCCTTTGAGCGTTGCGTCGTCTTTGAGCTGTAAGAAGGCTGTGAGGCGAAGTGGGTCTGTCTCCTCCTCCGCGAGAAGGAAACAGAGTGATGAGAAAGAAGAGAAGGTCGCTGCTGCTGGTGCCAGCTCCGGTGATTGCTTCGCCGATGGTCGTAAAAGATGTGTCTGGATCACGCCTACATCTGGTGAGAATCTCTCTTTAACACCAATTCGTCTCTTAAATCTGGTGTTTCAACAATTCACCATTTCTGGAACACTAGAATGGAGAAGAAAGTAAATGCTAGATTGAAGTTGAACTGATTTGCTGAATTGAAGTGAAAATATTTGAGATTTGTTTGTTGGCTAAGTTTAAGACTTCATTGCTATATGCTGGCTACAATATGTTATTTAGTGACTTGTATGCTCTGAAACTTGGAGATAGTTATCTTCTTTGTTGTCACTTCCACTACTCTCTGTTTCTCTCTTTATGTGACATGTCTTTGTATTTGCTTCTTTGCTTGTAACTGACTGATAAAGTTGTTATTTTGGTTCTTGTAAAGATCCGTCTTATGTTGCTTTCCACGACGAAGAATGGGGAGTTCCTGAACATGACGACAAGTAAGTGGCTTCCTCAACAAATTTCCTTTGATCAGATATGCTCTTTTGTGATTAGAAGAGTCTCTCTTACCACTTCACTGAAATGTAACAGGAGACTTTTCGAGTTGTTATGCCTCTCTGGTGCTCTAGCGGAACTCTCCTGGACCGACATTCTCTCCAGAAGACAATTACTCAGGTAATAATCAGAATTTGAAATCACAACACTGTATTAACTTTTGATGCAAATTATCCAGAAGCTAGAGTGTTGTTGTACGAGCATTGATGCTCAGAATTGCTTCTTTATGTTAAAACAGGGAAATTTTCATGGACTTTGATCCAGTTGCTGTTTCTGAGCTTAACGAGAAAAAGCTGATGGCGTCCATTTCCTTACTATCAGAGGTCAAAATACGATCCATCCTCGATAACTCACGCCATGTTCGCAAGGTAACATAACATTTGTGCTTTACATGACTCAAAACTTATAACGATCTCTAAATATAATAATCCTTCTGACTGTGAATTCTTAACTTTATCCAGATAATAGCTGAGTTCGGATCGTTCAAGAAGTACATGTGGAACTTTGTAAACAACAAGCCTACACAGAACCAGTTCAGGTATCAACGACAAGTCCCTGTGAAGACGTCAAAAGCAGAGTATATAAGCAAAGATCTTGTACGCAGAGGATTTCGAAGCGTTAGTCCAACGGTTATCTACTCGTTCATGCAAGCAGCTGGTCTCACAAACGATCATCTCATAGGCTGTTTCAGATACCAAGACTGTTGTGTAGATGCAGACACAACAACGAAGGCAAAGAAGAAGAATGAGCGAGAGTGAATAAACAAGAGAGCAGTTGTAAAAGCTAATTAACGTGTTTTGAGTACCAATGTTGTTTGCTTTTGAAAGATTCATTTACACAACGAGGTTTTGCTACCGCCAAGTGTTTTATTTCTTTTTCTGCGTTGTATAGATGATTAGATGTTTCTTTGTTATCGGTTTATTATGCATACAGTAGGAATGTTGCTACGTCTTAATCCCGTATTAACCTAATAATTACCATGTAGAAAAAGGAGCGGTAATTTCATATTTACACGCAGAATGTTTGAGTAGTAGCAATCGTACTCTATACTGAGATGGGACTCTGCGTGTATTGAGCTAGAGAATATATCTCCTGACTATTTTAAATGTCTTGACGTTGATATTTTTTGGGTTTTATTACGGAGTCGTTGAAAAAAAAGTCTCTTGACAAATAACGGCCGTGCATTGTGGAGAGGTCGAATTCAACTTTGGCATATTCATTTTATAGGTTTTTCTTGTCCTTGTGCTTTTCTCGACATTTATGATTGAAACCAACGGTTCGTATGTTATATAGCCCATGGATTTGGTAGGCATCTAGTCGACTCCATGAAAAGTTATTTTTATTCTTTCGTGGATAAAACATACAATTAGTTACTAAAGTTATTAATTTCTTTGATTTGTCCCTCGATTATCATTTTCCAAATTTTTTTTTTATAACTCGCGGCTAATATGATTGTACTACTTACGTCGTAGCAAAAGAAATTACCAAATTACGTGACCTTGATTAATTTATGTCAACAAGACTTACGTTTCGATTATTACAGAAAGGCCAGAAGTATTTAAGTGTTACTATGGAATCTCCTAGACTCCTACCAAAATGAAAGTAGGACGGGACGGGGCCCACTTCGTATGGTCATACTCATATGCCACGCGCACTTCCTTGTGGGGCGCATATTTGGCATTACCGTTTACTTTCGGAGTTTGGCCACTTGGCAATATCTACTTCTTCTTTTGGTATAGCATTTTCTTTCGGGTATTTCGGTGTTTACTATTGCAGTGACAAAATAGCTTAAATATCTTTGTGCCTAACGTCCTCTCTGTTTGCTACAGTTTTGGGTGTTGTTGCGGAAGGTTTAGCGGCTGTGGTTTGGTCTTGTCTGGTATTTGTCTTCGGTACTAATCAAGTTGGTTTCGGGTGGGACTTTGTGTTTGGAGGAACCCTTTTGGTGTGGCTCTACTTGAAGCTCTTCGGCGTCAAAGGGTTGATAGAGTTCGGTTTTAGTGTATCAGTTTTTCTCTCTAACCTTGCTATGTATGCTTCTTTTTCCCCTTTGTTTAGTTCTGTTTTGGTTGATTTTATTTGTTGTAACCGAGTTTATTATCAATCAAATACGACAAACAAACAAAAACTGATTGGAGAGAAAAAGAGTGCTAAGGTAAATTTGAATAAAAATAACGTTTCTTTCCTCATAAAAATACATTTTCGAAAAATCAAGTACAAAAATCAGTTAAATTAGTTTCCACTTTCCTCTTGTATTCCTAGATTCGACCCCTCTTAATTTATTAAAAAAATTCTTTCCAAAACAATAGTTTTTTTGGAACTTGCATTAAATGGATTTCTTAGTTAGAATTTCTCTTACATTTGACCATACACGTGTGTCTATCTCTCTCTTTCTATATATATTTTCCTTTTTGATGTTGGCAATATAGACAGAGAAAAGAGACAAGAACACTAGAACAGAGAGGCGATGGCGGCTGCAACAGCAAGCGGTGGCAACACAAGTTTCTCCAACTCACCTCTCATCCAAAACTCTGATTCTAATCAGATTGTTGTCCCTGAGGTTTCTGTTTCTTTCCTTTTTGTCCCCTCACCTTCATATTTCTTAATGGTTGAAGGATATGTTTATATATATAATATGCAGAAAAAGAGCTGGAAAAACTTCTTCTCGTACTTAGGCCCTGGCTTTCTTGTCTCAATTGCTTACATTGATCCTGGAAACTGTAAGATTCGCTTTCTAAGTTATAAATATTCATAAAAGTATCTCACCTTTTTCACTTACATACACAAGCTACGCATGTTTTTGCCACAGTTGAGACTGATCTGCAATCAGGAGCTCAATACAAGTATGAGGTGCGTTACAATCGGTTTTAACCTTTACTTTCTTTACAAGTTTGAATTGTTTGTTTAAATTTATGGTTTGCATTTGAGTGTGTGTGTGTATATATTACTTTTTTTGACATGGAACAGTTACTCTGGATCATATTGGTGGCGTCTTGTGCAGCTCTGGTGATTCAATCTTTGGCTGCAAATCTTGGTGTTGTCACAGGTTTATTCTCAGTTTTTATTTACATTACAGTATTAATCAATGGCTAGTGTTCTTATAATATCCCATTTGATCCCATTGCAGGAAAGCATTTAGCAGAGCATTGTAGAGCTGAATACTCCAAAGTTCCAAACTTTATGTTATGGGTTGTTGCGGAAATCGCTGTAGTCGCTTGTGACATTCCAGAAGGTATGAGGTTTTCTCTGATGGGAACTTCTTTTGTTCTGTCAACCAAATGCTTATAAATGAAACAATCATTGGTTTTGCTTCTCTGTATACAGTTATTGGAACAGCATTTGCATTAAACATGCTTTTCAATATCCCGGTTTGGATTGGTGTTCTTCTCACAGGATTTAGTACATTGATTCTTCTAGCCCTTCAACAATATGGGGTATGATATAAATACTGTTACAAATCTTGGTTTTTTAATTCTTATATGTTTCTTGAAGCTTTTTGATTGGTGAGATGGTTCCTTTTCTGTTTTTGTATCTTTACAGATTAGAAAGCTTGAGTTCTTGATCGCATTTCTTGTGTTAACTATTGCTCTATGCTTCTTGGTTGAGCTTCATTACTCAAAGCCAGACCCGAAAGAAGTCCTTTATGGTCTCTTTGTTCCTCAGTTAAAGGGAAATGGTGCAACTGGTTTAGCTATCTCTCTCCTCGGTGCCATGGTTATGCCGTAAGAATCTCTCTCTCTCTCTCTCTTCCCCACTCAACCCAAATGCAAGAATTCTCGTCTGTTTTTTTTTTTCATTACAGGCACAATCTCTTTCTCCACTCAGCTTTAGTTCTCTCTAGAAAGATTCCTCGTTCAGTAACCGGCATCAACGTAACTTAATCACCTAGCATTATGCATACATTTTCATGGAAGATATATATGAGTCTAAGTTCCTCTGTTTTCATTTACAGGAAGCTTGTCGATATTACTTGATAGAAAGCGGATTAGCACTAATGGTGGCATTTCTCATAAATGTCTCTGTGATATCAGTGAGTGGTGCTGTTTGTAATGCCTCAGATTTGAGTCCAGAAGATCAAGCGAGCTGCGAAGATCTGGACTTGAACAAAGCTTCGTTTCTTCTACGGGTAAAATCCATAAATCCTCAGTTTCTTGCATGATTTTCCAAAAGATTAAAAGGATATGTATATTTCTTGCCTTCTTATGTTCACCACAGAACGTTATGGGTAAATGGAGCTCAAAGATATTTGCAATTGCGTTGCTTGCTTCGGGTCAGAGCTCAACAATAACTGGAACTTATGCTGGTCAATACGTAATGCAGGTGATCAATCCTCAGACAAATGCTCTCCCAAGTCTTAACTTGTTGTCTGAATCTTGTTCTGTTCTTGTTTTTCTTTCAGGGGTTTCTTGACTTGACACTAAAGCCATGGCTTAGAAACTTCTTAACTAGATGCTTAGCTATAATCCCGAGTTTGATTGTAGCTCTCATAGGTGGCTCAGCTGGAGCTGGAAAGTTAATCATCATTGCCTCGGTATAACCTCAATAACTCAAACAGTCAAACCCATTCTCTGAATCATCTTAACATCAATCACCTTATCTCTTTGCAGATGATCTTATCCTTTGAGCTCCCATTTGCTTTAGTCCCACTACTTAAATTCACTAGCAGCAACACCAAGATGGGAGCACACGCCAATTCTTATCTGGTAATATATAACTTTCATTTTCTCTTAACATTGATCGGAAGAAAGAAATCTCATATATCTTGAGTGTTTTATTGCAGATTTCATCTGTGACTTGGCTCATTGGTGGACTGATTATGAGTATAAACATATATTATCTAGTAAGCAGCTTCATCAAGCTGCTTCTCCATGGTCACATGAAGCTTGTATCTCTTGTCTTCTTAGGACTTCTTGGATTCTCAGGCATTGCAATTTACTTAGCTGCCATTGGTTACCTTGTCCTCCGTAGAAACAGAGAGTCCTCCACACGTTTCCAAGCCTCCGGTAACTCTCAGACCGCGGAAACACTTCCTAGAGAAGACATTGTGCACATGCAGTTACCTAATAGAGCAGTGGTTAGAAGCGACTTAGATTGAAGATTTATAACATTTACGATAGAAGAAACATTGTTTACTTATTGTAATCTATTACAGAGAATAAACATGAAGCATTGTATACAAAATCAAAATCCATCAAACGATTTGGTTAAAAGATCTTAGTATATAGATTCATAACCAGACAAGACATTTTTGAAACAGAGACAAAACCAAAGATAATTTAGGGAATAAACTTCAAGACTCGATCTTGATGCCGTTTTGGCTGGTTTCTTGTGATGATGTCGAAGGAGGAGGTGGTGGAGGGAGATGGCCTTTCTCTTGCAAGCTCTTAACTGTGTCGTAAAGGCTTTGCTTGGTGGGTGTGAACTCTAAGCCTAAGTCCTTAATCTTTTGGTTAGTGAACTTGTATGGCTTGGCTCTAGGATTCTTCTCGTCCTTGCACCTGAACAATTAATACACAAACCAACAATGTTGTTACTTAACACAAACGTTTTTGAGGTTAATTACTTAGTACATTTTTTTCCTAAACATTATTTACTCTAAAGCGATTGATTTGTCTAATTAAAGTTAGGCAAAGAACATAGACTAGCTCCATTACAACAACCCTTTTTAAGAAACATATCCATCAACATATGTATGCAAAATGTCCACGTTAGCAGTAGGTACCAAGTGCACTTGGACTTATGGTGTGAGTGGTTGGTACACCAACTTTCACCACAAACGTTCAAAAAAGGAACATGGGACCAACTCACACCCATCATTGGGCTTGTATAAAAATAAGAGATAAGATAAATTAAAAACATTCCTACTGTGAAAAGGAAAAAATGAAAAAAATTATGCGTTCTTGCATTATGTCAAGATTCGCGGAGACGTCACACTGTCGTCAAACTTAGCCTTACGTATTCATATTTGTGTTGGTGAGGACTTATTGTATTGTACACTGAGCACATGTGTCATATGTGTGCATGTGTCTCTATAATATAAAGTCCAACACGAAATATAATCAAAAATGTTGGTCACAAAGAGGAGTAATTGAGAGAGTTGAAACAGGTCATTGTCTAAGAGCTACTACCATCGTTATTAAAAGGCTTTATGTGATCTGGTTTTTCTTATTTATAAAAAATACATATCGAATATATGTCCAAAATCTATGTGGTGACTGGTGAGTGGTGACTAGTCGGTTGTTGGTGCATGGGTGCCAAGTATATTATTCGTCATTCAAAGTTTCAAACTTTTATTATTAGAAGCCACACGCTGCACATATTAAATTGGACTAGAATTTTTTAATTTTGTGGAAGTAAAATTAATTATATTTGGATTTTGGACCACAATGCTTGATCATGAACCTTTTACCTTTGCCTACAAGTTTGCTTGCAGAAAATACAAGCAATATGACCGCTATTTGTAGTATACTAGTTTATCGTTGTGCCAACTATAACTTGGAAAACTATTATTTTCACATAAATATTATAGTTTAATTAGTATCGAGGTTATAGTTTTTAAAGTACGAAAGAAAAAAACTATAGAGATGCTAGTGTTTTAATCATAAGAAAGTAATTATTTGTGAAGAACAGAATTAGAGTCTTCAAAGGTCGCTAAGTATAAAAACTTCAGATATTTTTGTTGTTGATAATCATTTATTAACTAAGCGGCGGGAAGTTGCACTTACTTGGTCGGGAGAGGGTACTCAGGGAATAACTTAGCCAGAATCTCAACAACTTCGCCACGGTGAAGAGCGCTCTCGGCGAGGAGATAACGTCCAGAGGCCGATGGGGCCTCGTAGACCAGAATATGAGCCAGCGCTACATCGCGAACATCCACGTAAGCCTGAGTCAAGTTAGCGTAGGTTTTAGCCGAGCCTGTTAGATACTTGAGGACGTGGAAGAGACTGGCGTTGATCGTCGGTTGTAACGGCGGTCCAAGAACCAGCACCGGATTCAAAGCCACCATGTCAACACCTTTCTCCTTCGCCGTCTCCCATGCCGCTTGCTCCGCCACCATCTTGCCGTAACAATACCAATTCTACATAATACACACACACACATTTTCAATAGACCAAATCCCAAAATTAATTATTTAATTTCTACGATTATGAGTAAAGACAAATGTTAATAAGTGTAAATGCAAAGACTAGAAAGCAAGACCTTAGTGTTTTTGCAGAACTCGAGATCACTCCAACAGCTTTCGTCAACGACCACGTCAGGGTCACGGTTCGGGTCCATGTAGACGGCACCAATCGAGGAGGTGATGACCACACGCTTGACCTTGGTTTCAGCCGCAGCATTTATTACGAACTTGGCTCCGTTCACTGCCGGCTCCACCATTTGCTCCTGAACAAATTTATTATACATACTTAATTAATACTCATCTAACATAGGAGTATTCATTGATTTGCCCCTTCCAACAGTATAATTTCTAACCATCTTTTTCTTTATGGTCTGAATTTCTAACCATCTTTTCAAATGTAATAAACGCATTTCAAGAAAATGATCTTCTCGGATGTTTCAATGGGGTTAACCAATGAAGAAAATAGCAAAAGATTTTTAACTCTTTTTATGCGATTGTTTTTTAGTAATAGATTTTCATAACTGAAAGCGATTTGATACCGAGTTACCGACACCACGCCCTTAGGACATCTCCAACAAGCCCTCAAATCCTCAAATTTTGAGGTTTTGGCATTCCAACAAACCCTCAAATCCTCAAATTTTGAGGTTTTGAATAGTGAAACCTTAAATTTGAGGTTTCACTATTCAAAACCTCAAAACTTATTTTCTCTTTCTATTTGGTCCTTATATTTATGGTTTTTCACAATTAGTTATACTAAACTTTAGTTTGAACAAAATTAAACATATAAAAATAAAATAGAATAAATGTTACCTAAAAACCAAAGTTCACTCAAAAGAAAATACATTTAAAAAGTTTACACAAAAATAAAAAATAGATTAAAGAAACTTAACACAAATTAAAGCAAATTACATAACACATAAATATTACATATTTTACAAATAGTACCAAAATATTTCATATTTTACATTATTATATATGTAATTTTATTATTATATCACTATTATTGTGAAATATGGTGTGTTGTCTAATAGTATAATAAATAATTATATATCAAATGTGTTTTAAATTTATTTATGAATTTTTATTATCATTAGTAATGTTTGTTAATATTAAGGACTATATTGCAAATTAAACAACTTTTAAAGATTTTTTTGAGGATTCATTGTTGGAGCAAACTACCCTCAAATCCTTAAAATGAGGTTTTGTTCTCTTTAAAATTTGAGGGCTTGTGGGAGATGCCCTTATAAAAATTAAAAATGACAAAGAAAATCTAAATGAAACCAGCTACCATAATTTAATTATTTTACGTAGAGGTCCCTAACTTTATAATATATTTTCTCTGAAGCCACAAAAAGTACGAGAAAGCTAGAAAACAAAACTTACGGGATCGTCGGTGACCGGAGAAGCCGTATGAAAGACGCCGTCGCAGCCATCGAACGCCGCCTTAATCGCCTCGTAGTCCTGAAGATCTGCTCTGCACAGAATTAGTCTCTCCTTGGCTCCTTCAAGTTCTCTCAAATGTGTATTCTTTGGATCATCTGCAAAATATTGATTAAAAGAGTTCCAATTATCAATCCAGTCAATAAACTAAAAATAAATAAACAGACTATTACAGTGAGCAAAAGGAGTATACAAAAAGCGGACCTGGATTGCGTACGGTTCCTTTGACGGTATAGCCTCTCTCAAGAAGTGACTTGACAATCCAAGAAGCGATGTATCCACCGGCTCCGGTGACGCAGACGGTTTTTCCGGCAGGCGAGGATTCCTCCACTGGCATTTTTAATCGTGGTCGACAAAAAAAAAAAGAGCTTTGGTTTTGAAGCAAAGGTGTGGAAATATGATTAATGGAGTCGTTACAAGATGAGTTACGTTTTGTATTTAAAAAGACTGAAAAGGAAGTTTTATCCTTACGATTACACTCTTGACAAGTTCACCTAACCCCGGTAATGTTAATGAGTCTGGTCAATACATTATTTTATTTTCATGTATCTATAAAAGGACAAACAAATCTATAATTATTTATTGAAAGAGGGGTTGGTGGAAGAAGAACTAATTTGGAAGTTGGAACTATACACCTTTGAAAAAACTCAAAACTTTTGACAAAACATTGAAATAATAGTGTAATAATATCTCAATCATTTTACTCTGGTGAAAATATCTACAAATTTACTCTTGATGAAAAAAATACATTTCTGGATGATGTATATACAGAAATAAATGAAAAAATCACAGATTTCTTATTTTCGTACGGATATTGTTACAAATATAGATACAGTTCTAGAAGAGAAGGGATATGTGGACAAGACAAGTCGCAAGTGTTATGTTATTTAGCTTCTCTGTCAATATCAGATGTTTAGATTAACTTCTTTATGTAAGCTCTAAGTTATATGTCCAATACAGGAAACGCTGAAACGACTACACAGAATCATTGTTTGTGTGTGTTTGTGTTTGTTCAATACAGGAACTGCTGAAACGACTAGACATACGATCATTATTTGTGTGTTTGTGTCTGATATAGCGATTCATACACACAGACACGAGCATGTCTTTAAATATAGATAAATATATGTTCCTAGCCAGGTGACATCAGATCAAACCAGTTCCATAGAAAGACAGGTCAGAATAATCTACTAACAATCACACCATTAGTCTCTAAACAAGCAGAGATTTACTTAACACAAAAGTTTCCTAAACCACAAGAACCAAATTCTTTTCCCTGAATTAACACTTCCTAACCATGTTTCATTCTTGGATCAACCTGAAACAGGAACAGTACCGACTTCTTCCTTAGCAGTCTCTTCTCTCAGCTCCTTAGTTACTCCCTTATCATCGTCTTCAGCTCCGTTTTCTGCTTTACCAGCCACATACACGTTTGTGCTTGTTTCTTTGTCACTCTCTTGTCTCTTTTCCTCAGATAGATCCTCCTCCTCAGTCAATTTTGTGCCTGCAGTTGGCTCTTTCGCTGACTCTTGCTCTTGTACCTCAGTTTCTGGTTTTGCATTTGGCCCTTTCACCGACTTCTCCTCTTCTCCATCAGTTTCAGGCTCTAGCTCTTGCACCTCAGTCTCAGGCTCTTTCAGTGGCTTATGCTCTTCCTCATCAGCTTCAGGTTCTGCATTTGTTTCCTTCACTAACTTGTGTTCTTCATCAGTTGTAGGTTCTGCAGGCTTAAGCTCTTCCTCATCAGTTTTGGGTTCTGCATTTGTTTCCTTCACTAACTTGTCCTCTTCTCCATCAGTTGTCGGTTCTGCAGTTGGCTCTTCTGCTACTTTGAGCTCCTCTCCATCAGTTTCCGTTTCTGTGTTTTGATCTTCAGGCAGTTCTTGGTCATCTCTCTTACGTTCAGGCTTTGTTTTTGATGCTTTCCTTGATTTCAGACTCTTTTCACCACTGATTTCAGATTCTTCCTTCACATCGCCATCTTTGTCACTTTCCTGGTGCATAGCTTGAGTCACCTTCTGCCTTTTCCCAGTCCTGCCTTTTGAAGATGTAGGATTCTTCCCTTCTCTGCTCGCTGGTTCATTGCTCACGGCCTTCACTGCACCCTTGTTTTTTGTCCCTTGCTTACTGGACTTTGTTACAGAGTCTTTCTTCATTGCTTGCACAGACGATCTATATCCATAAAGACAATCTAAATTCATTTAAACAATCAAACCTACATGTAACAATAACTAGAATTACTGTAAATTTTCACACCTGGCTTCTGGAGAACTGCTCAGTTCCACATTTTTGCGCTTCTTAGCTTTCTGCCTTCGTATTCTGAATATAACAGCAAAAACTCAATGAGACTAAAGAGGCACCAAGCTAATAGCCAATAGTGAGTGATAAAGAAGCATAGATGTTTAACATACATGTCACATAACGGAGTAGACTCGGGCAGATCATTCTCGGAATCCTGCTTAAGATTACGAGGGAAATCAATACACATACTGGTTTAGATATTTTTGTAAAAGATAAAGAATGTTGAATGAATAAAGAGAGGCTCAATGTAAGAATTTCTCACCTCCCTGGCTGAAGAATTATCGTTGAGTATCTCCCAACGTTCATTTTTCATATTAAGCGCTTCAGAGTCACCATCAGTATATACTATCTGCAACGGGACCAGCAGTAGTAAAATTCTATACGAATCAATTCTGCAACAAACAGATAATTTTTATATATAGCAATTAGATAAGTTAACTCACTTTATGAGTCTTCTTATGACTAGAATATGACTCTACGACGCCTTCATAAAACCTGTGCAAATATAATTGGTAAGATTGCCACCATTCATCACACAGTATCCAAAACGTAAGTTGGCATGTTTTGCAATACACTTACATCTTGTCGAGTGGCCACCAGACCTTAACCCTCTTACCAACCAATTCCTTACCAACAACACTCTTATTAGACTCCTGAAAAGAAGAATGTAGACCTTATAAAAAACCACATGACAAATCATTGCCTCGTACCATGGATAGAGAAAGTAAAATTACACACCACTACCTCTCCATCAGCTGTGCGTTTCCTCTTGGGAGTTTGTTCAGATTCTTTGGCTGAAGGCGTTGTTGCACGAGAATTCTTCTTCTGCATAGTTCACCCAAATGTAAGTTCAAAAGAAGTTCTCGAGTATTATATTTTGACAATAGAAATCAAGGTTCATCAAATTTGCTACCTTGCTCTTTGATAATTGGGCAAGAGGTGTATCCATGCTTGCACCTTCTGAATTCTTTTTCTTCGCAACTGTGTGGACTGGTTTTTTCCCACTGGTCTTTACCTCCGCAAGTGGCTTCTTTGCAGATGTTTTGACTAAACCATTCTGTGCTTTCTCATTTTTACTTGACTTGGCAGTCTTAATGCTATCTTCAGGTTTTTCAAGGTCAGACTCCAGAGACTCCTCTTCATCAGAAGAACCTTTCTTCACAATCTGTTTCTTTGATGTTGGCATAGCTGCAGAACGTACATCAAGATTCGTCTCTTCCATCTTACTCCGGCTTCGTTTACTAGACCCCGTCCTAGCCTTACTAGAGGGTGAGAGAGAAATCACGACAGACTGATTCGTTTGGCCAGCTTTACTAGGCAAAGATGCCTTCTTCGTTGAAGACTTCTTAAATGAATAGCCTTCCTCAGGATTCATCAGAGAATTTGGTTTCCGCCCTCTAGTCCTTGTAGACCCTGACTCGGTCTCTGCATCTGCACTCTCAGACCCCGCTTGCTTCAACAATTCTCCATTGGCTCGACTAGCTCCACCTCTTGCAGTTCTCTTGGACCTATTCCCCTTGCAAGAAATCCCCAGATCCATTTTTCCCTAAATCAACAGAATTTGAAGGTATTTGTTAAGCAACAAACAATGTGAAATGACGCTTAACACTTATAATGAAAAAGCCTACCAAATACAGTACCTGCAATGAATCACTTTGAACTACTTGTTCTTTTGCCTGAAAAACGAAAGAATATATAAAATCTTGATAGATGCAAGTTCAATACAACCACTATATTACCAATCAAACCAAGAGCCTCAAGGCATTAAGAATACCTCAATTTCTTTGGGGTTAACAACGTTGTGTGCATCAGTAGTGGCAGATTCGCTTTGGGATATTGACAAAACAACTGGAGAATACATGTCCAAGCTGGTCCCTGTGGACTTCAAAGCTTCCATGATGTATGGTTGAAGCGTAGAGGCACAAGTACTGAGAACCTTCTCCACAAGCTTCGAAGCCATTGGTGAGACATCCTACACCACGGCGACCAGAAAAATCAAATCTCAAGTCTATTAAAAAAACTTTGTTCTGAACTTGGGAGAAACTTACCTGACTATCCTTTTTGACAGCCTTCAAGAGAAGCTCGAGCAATTCCATGGATACTTCTTCGCTTTCATCTACAACTGTGATCATTATCGTTTCCATTGAGAGAACCACCAGTTGAGGATGATCCGGGCTTCAAAATGCACAAAAGAAAAGCCATCAGAGTTACATAAAAGCACACAAGAGGTTAACTCAGGTTCTATATCTCTACCTTATGATGTTCAAGAACTGCTGAAACATCTCTAGAATAAGATCATCGCACTCCAAGTCCAACATCACCAAGGATGATCTGACCCTAGCAACAGTATCAAGCACAGCCAGGGCTTTCTTATAACTCCGAGAGGATGCATCAGCTAGTTTCCCAAAGGCTTCTACTGTCTCCTGGAAGATCTCCTGTAAGCCAAAGAAGCAAAGCAAATGCCTTTGTCAGAGAATAGTGTTACTGGAAGCCAAAGGATACACAATTGTGGATTAATGGTTTATAGCAACCTTCATTTGGTCATCTTTGTATGGGGCCTCTGGGGCAGTTATCCTCATAATCTCGGTTAAGCAGGAGACAACGAAAACCCTGACATCGGAATCAGGGTTTCTCAAGAAATCAGCAGATATCAAAGCGTCCATTGATGGAATTAGGGCTTTTTGCACTGGTGGAGTAGGATCTTGCTCAACGCTGGAGAGCAGAGACTCGATTTCCTACACATACAAGAACCAAAGTCAGAAGATTGAACATAAGCAACAGAGAGAAATTTCCTCTAGGGATTTGAAAGCAACAAAACCCTAAAAGGTACAACCTTTACATATCCCAGAATGTCTTGTAAAACGCTACAGATTCACTTAAGACCAACGGAAAAAATCGGCTCTCGACACGAAATTTTGCAGCAAACATTGAAAAAAATCTAATTTTTCCGAATCGGGAAGAAATAGAAACCCTAATCGCATCCTCTAGTCTACTCCCAACAAAGGGATTTCACCAAAAGCAACAAAAACCTATCTGTACGAATAAATTTGACACAAAATCAGAGATTGTTTGCGAGAGAGAGAGAGGAACCGAACATTGACTAGACTGAGAAGCGCATCAGTTGAGGAATGAGGCTTGACGAGATTCTTTCCAGCCTCGGTGAGAGCTTTCGAAAGCTCGGTCGCTCCGACAAGAGGACCCATGTTTTGTTCTCCTGAGAATGTTCAAAACCCTAGAAAACAAATAAACATTCCCCGAACGAAATAAGCCCTGTCCTCGCCGCTTCAAATTCCAGCTGGTTCGACTAAAGTGACAACTTTACGAGTCCGATGCGCCTTTTATATGCGGTGGTGAACATGAAAGAACTGCTCTATCGACCGGTACAAAGAGACAAAATAAACTCTCATTATAGTTTATAAACAATTAAAAAAACAAAAAAAGTCAGTAAACACAATTATGTAGTCTTGGAGTGTTGACCAAAAAACAAAAACAAACTCTATTATGTGAGTGAGAGACAAATTTTATGGAACATGTGTTCTGTCATTAGATAAAGTTTTTTAGTGTTCTTCTTGATAAAGTAATTCATTTGATAATTTTAAATCATAATTTGCAAATTATAAATCACTATTGCTTCAATACCAAAACTGTAAATCCGTGTGAAGCTCGGAGTTGTCTCTTCCCGCCCTTCTTCTGAAAGTTATCACTTCAAAAAATTGAAATTTTGAGAATAATTTGGTATTCGTGTAAAATCTAAAGACCAAAGGTTACACTATAATAAAGTAAGAGCAAAAATGAATAATTCAAATACTGGGACAGGAAACAAATAAATAAAATTTGGCAGAGATTATTATACCATTGAACAAATTCGATCTCGGCCGATACTTATGGTACATACCAATAAATTAGACTGATAATTGGTCGGTTTATATTCTCCAATACTTCTCAATATTGATTTGAGTGGTAATTTCTTTTAATTAATTTGTGGGAAAAGTGCTCAAAATAACTCGAGCAAGCAAAATGGGGCTTTGAAGAGTAGAGCAACATAACAACAAAACTTGAACATGTTCAAAACAAAATCTCAAGAGCTGTGTCTGCTAAATATTAAATATCAAAACCAAGAGAAAACAGCGTTTGGATGAAAAACATTTGAAGTTCGAGATTCGAAATGCGTCTTAAATCTAGTTAGATTCAATATGCTTCTTCACGATGTTGAGCGCAGTCGTCTCCTCACCGTAGTCCTGAAACAGCAAGCAAGAACACACATAATATAAGCAAATGACCAGAGACAGAAAAAAAAACACAAGGAATTCTATAAAATCAGAGCTTCTTCAGTGAAATGGACTTATATACCTTGACTACAAGGCAGGAGCAACCAACAACCTTCCTGGCATTACCCTCAGAATCAATCTTGCAGAGCTGCAACAGCATCAAAAGATTCAATATTTTGTTTATAACAGAACACTCGTTCAGAAACAGTGGAAGCTTTGATAAGGTGATAGTATATAAAGAGTCAATAGATTAAGGAGTAGACTGGAGACTTACACCAGCCCATTCACCGAGGGTCTTGGCACTTGGAACAGTAAGCAAGTTGATGTTGTGATCAGCGCAGAGAGCCTTGACAAGCTTGACATAGTCAGGCTGGTTGCAGTCTTCAGCCAAAACACAGAGCTGAGCAGAACGCTTCTCAATAAGCTTGGCACTCTCATGGAGACCACGAACAACACCACCATAAGCACGAGCTTTCCTTAGAGTCAACTCCAACGCAGTCAACAAGTCCATGTCCTCTGGGATGATTGCTGCTGGCTCAGCAACGGGAGGAACAACAACTGGAGCAGCTTCATCACTGAGTTAGGAGCGAGTCAGTAAACAACCAACAAACAATTGAGACTCCTCAAGCATATCAAAATAACATATTGTATCTATTGCATCTAACTAAGGACAATCAAAAACTGGTCTAAGTCTAACAAGAACATTAATCAGAAGAGAATCTTAAACATAGAAAATGGTGGACGGTAAGAGACAGCAACATCAACAATCCAACAGAGACTGATTACGCAGATTCAACAATGCAAAAATCAAAATTAAAAGTTCGCTACTTATCACTGATTACAGATTCAAAAATGCAGGAGTATCTACAATGCAGGAGAAGCTTACCCTGACATGTTTCCTTTCTGATTGACTTTTCGAACGGAAGAAAAACAGGAAGTCCTTGTTATCTGCCAATTTCAATCAAGCATATCAATATCAATCTCAGCACAACACCTAAGTATCAATTGTAACTAATCAAAATCGGCAGCGGAAATTCAAATTTGGACAGCTAAATGGATAGCCTAGTTTACAGTCTATCAAAATCGTCGAAACAACGTTTGAGGAAATGAAAGACTAAACCTCAGAGACGGAAGACGGCTGCAGCGGAAAGGATGAGAAAGAAATTGCGAACAAACTTATATGGAGAGTGTACTAATTACTAAAACCCTAATTTCACACCACAGTATTTTTCACGGATTGTGGCGGACCCGGGCCACATTTTTAAAGCCCATATATTTCATTATCGCGGACCCAGGCCACATATCTGATGGGCTTTAATAAGGCCACATAGTTCATTGTCGTCAGTAAATATACGCTTACCTAATGGATTTGTGCTTTAACGATTCTAGTGTATCATCATCATCTTCAGACAACTATTGTCTGAACTCTTGCGTATCATATTTGCTTCGGACAACTATTTGTAATGCAATGGCCTAACCATCTTGTAAAATGTAAAATCAACCCAAAAAAAAAGAGAGAAGAAGACAATAAACTGTTTTAAATATTTTTTCTGTGTTTTTATTAATTTTTTTAATTGATTTTGTCAGCGACGACCTGAGGTTGGTTAACATTTCCTAATCCATACAAATGACCAGAATATCTATCCAATGGACCGGCGAAGTATTTCTCCTTCATCTTCCTGAACACACACGACGTCAGCAAGCTATCCGACCCAGCCTGGTGAGACACCCCAACGCGCTCCACTTTGAGCAGCTCCGCCACTTTGCTCAGTCCCCCAAAGAGCCCGTTGCAGAAATCCATCAAATGCTTGATATCGTACACCCTCGGGAAATACGTTTTCACCAGCGAGAAGAACTCCGACTGCTTCTCCGGCAAATCCTTCCCCGTCAGGAGCTTCAGCAGGTATCCGAAATCGTACCCGCAATGGAACGTCACCCACTGGACCTCGTCGTTGAGCACGACCCCTGATCCGGTGAGAAGCTCGGCGAATCTCTTGGAGTCGATGCCGAATTCGTTGTTCCTGGCGAAGTCCATGCCTGAGTCCTTGAGGAGCTGGATGGAATCGATGGCGAACATGTCGGTTTTGAGGTTGAATTCTCTGAAATTGAATTGCCAGACGCACCGCTTGTTGCTGGTCCCGCAGGTTGGGAGGTTCCCTTGGTCGTCGGATAAGGTGAGGCCGAGCTGGATCATGTTGAGCATGTTCACGTTCGTCATCAGGGACTCGTAGTTGAATCGGTTGCTGTTGCGCTTCGGGATCGGGCTCGGGTCCGCCGTCACTGGCTTGCACACGGTTCCGGGGAACTCCGTGTCCATGGCGACGTAAGGGAAATGGTCGATTTGGTTTGAAATCAGATGCAGCTCCGCTTCCAGATTCTCGTCCCACACCTCCCGGATTTCAATCGGATCATCGTTCGGAACCAGAGACATCTCTATCTCTGTCTCTCTCTCTCTCTCGTCGATTATAATGATGATGATGACGAAATTGCGTCGAGAGCTTGCATCTGTAAGCGAGAAATGATTGGAGAAATCGGGGGAAATAAACCTAGAACGGATCTAGAGAAAGATCCGATCCGGTTTCAACAGTATCTGCAATAAATTCCGAAGCAGAGAACGAATCAATCCCAAATACGAAAATGATTCAACGAAAAACCAAAACAGAAACACAGAAATCGATTGATGTATGATAGAGAAACAAGGAGGCGTTTCAAGTAGGGTGATTCGAACCTGGAAATCAAGCGAAGAAGATAATAGATAGATAGATATCTGGAGAAGGCGGCGAATCTCCAGGTTAGGGTTTCAGAGGAGGATGTGGTGGTTTTTAACGACGAGGATGATGAGAAATTGGGAGACGTCGTAAGAAGAAAGAGGGATTATTAATAAATAAAATCGAATTTTCTCGAGACTCTTGGCAAAATGATAAATCGATTTTTTGCCTTTTCAGGCTTTTGTTTCTTTCTTTTTTCTCCTCGCTCTGTCTCCCCCCTCTATTTTCCTCTGAATCTATTTGTTTTATCTTCGCCACCAGTTTTTCTAGTTTCCCACTCCAAAAAATAATTGTAAATCGATCTTAATATTCTCTCATTACCTTATTCTTAGGTCTCTCATTTCTTTTCCGAGATGAAACCTATAATAAACATCTCATTTCTTACTGCCTGAATGTTACTTTTGTTAAATGCCAAAATAATTTAAACCTGCCAAACCCACAAACTTATTTATAATCACCATGTTAATAAAAGCTAATCAGCTAAGATTAAAAATTCCCAAAGTTAATGATGGAGACTCTGAACATTTGACATCAAACAACGTGACTACTTCTGCTACAGAAGAACACTCTGGTAAAGAAGAGCATGGAGATCATGGAGAGACTGAGCCTTTGACGTCACCAAAAGCCCCCAATGAGGAAGCTTCATTACAACACAGTGATAAAGATTCCTCCAAGGTAACAGAGAGTCATAATACTTCAAGAGGATCACCGGAACTAAAGCATTATGCTTTTGTGGAATCTTTCGTAAGCGTTAGCAGCGACGTTGAAGGCGAAAATCTGGTTGATGTGTTAAAGCAACAACTAGAGGCATGACAGGAAATGCCTAAGAGATTTGAGTAAAGAGTTAGAGGAAGAAAGAAATGCCTCAACAACTATTGCTACAAATCAAGCAAAGGCAATGATCACGCGGTTGCAGGAGGAGAAAGCAGCTCTCCATATGGAAGCTTTACAGTACCGCTATTAAACATTAAACAAAAAACTAAAAACCAGACAAGAGTCTATAGTTATAAGTTTTTAACTAATAAAAATCACTGGCTGGTTAATTCAGATGTTCGAATTCTTTCAAAGAAAAAGATTCAAAGACACAAGTGAAAGTCTGGAAACAGAGAGCATATCAGCAACTCCATTATTTTACATTATTTATTTTAACAAGCATAAAGCTTAAACATATCTTCTTCTTCATCCTCCTCCGTCCTGCAACCAAAGTAGAAGACCAATGGATTCCTTAGATCAAAACTACATTTCTTTAACTGGATTCAACAAACGAGATCATGTCCATTCAGTATTTGTCGAAAAGTTTTTACTTTAACCCTTACCAAGCTTATTACAAGCTTCTCAGATCATGGAGTGTATTGCAAATTTAAACCAGCAAATACATATATAAGTTATATAAGGAGACACTGTGTCAAGTGAGAGAAGATAAAGCATACCTTCAGGTTCGTTTACGTTTCACAGTTTTCATGTCCTTGGATATGAAAGTAATCGCTTCCTTTAATGTTGCTTTCCTTCCTACTTTGAAGTTCCAAAGTTCTGGGACAGTGTAGCGACCACTTCCATTATATTCATTTATCTCCTCCAGAGCTGTTTTAACAGCGTTGTGCACCTCTGCTCCCCACTCTCCTCTAAGCTTCTTCAGCTGGCCATCCTCTTCGTCTACCACTTCCTGTAAGCAGAACCATGTAACAACACTATTACTGCCAACTTACAGAACAGCTGTACCAACATACCAAAATGAACCAAGACTCGTAATAATGGGATTGAGATAGTGAGAAAAAACATACCTTTGCTTTGTCCCCGGTTCCTTCAAGTTTGAACGGATGCCACTTTGAATCATTGACGTTATTCTGCCATTTAGAGCAAAGGGTGGCAGCTTCAACCGCAGCTTCGTCTGCAGAATATCTCTTCTTGCAAACATTCAGGAAGGGCTTCTCATCGAGTTCTCCCATCCTTTTGACCCCGATATCGGTTTCCGTACCGATCAATACTGTCAAGCCCTGGAAAAAAAAAAAAGAGCTTTCTTTTGAGTATTCAAATCACAAACAACATCGGCAACAATTAATCACTCACAGATTACTCCAACTTTGGTTGTTGGTACATGCAGTATGCAGTTTCTATATAAGATACAGTGGTAAGTAAGATAAGAACTCATCTTCACCCTATCCTAATCAAAAAGGTTTATTAACTAATCAGTTCATTTTGTCAAGTGAAGGTAGGTGAAATGCAAGTGTGTCAGTACCCAAAAACACTAAAGCATTAGAAATCCGTACCGCAATCATTTTTTTCCGGGCTGCTTGTATTTCATCATTGCTTTGACGTTCTTTTGTCATCAGGACTGAGTTCATCTGCTCTAGCTCTTCTAACTCAGATTTCTTGTCCTCCAGCTCGTCATTCATCTCCTTCATTTTCTGCTTGACCGCCTCATCATCATCATCTCCCAAGTGCTTCATCACTTGCAATTTGCCTTTTAGCTCTTGAATCTCCATTTCCAAAGTCTGTTTGGTGTCTAGCTGCGTCTCAAGCTGAAGGATCTTGCCTAAAGCTTCTTCTTTTTGCCTCTGGAATGCATAAGAAGGAAAGAGTTTAAAACTCAAGAGACAAACGAGGGAAGGCTTATTTTCCTCAATTCTGGAATTAACTTGCTATACAGTTTGAGTTGTGAAGTAAAAAATATACCTTATGCTCTTCTACAAGTCTCAACACGCTCTCGTCAGCCTTTTTCTGTTCACGGGTGGCTAGCTGGAGGGAGGTGTTCATGGCATCACTCTGCCAAGCCACGAAAACAAATAACTGATTATTGATACCTTGAATAACATAAATGCATACATATACCCACAGACTGATTGATGCCTATGTATGGTACTGACTACGAGTATTACCTTTTGCTTGTCTTCATCAAGCTTCTGTCTCTCCATTTCAGTTAGTGCCTCCCTCTTGTCCAACTTTTTGGACCTCTCCCGCAGCTCGGCTATCTTATGCTCCAGTTCATCGCTTAGCCTCTGCTTTTCTAACAGGATCCCCTGGATATGACGAAGCGACATTTGCTGCATCTTCTTTGTTTCTGAGGAGATAAAATAGAAACAATAGTCAGATACCGTTAAAACATGCTAGATGAATCATAAACAATTAGTGTTTCAGTAAAATACCGTCTGCATAAGCTTCGTGCAAGGTCTTTTTCTCGTTTAGGACCCTCTGCAGTGACATTTCCGTCCTGTTGTAGCTGTATTGAACCTTGTTCAGATCTTCATTTGTCAGAGCTATGGTGTTTGAAAGTTCGTCCAGGACACTGTTTCTATCCTGGTTTTTTTCTTCAGATATATCAGAAACAGTTCTCAGCTTTCCCTCCTTGGAGAGGTACTCCCCTATTGGCCCTCCAGAGTTAAAGTCTTCTTCACGCGCGCACCAACCGAAGGCCTTTAGCTCTGAATCTCCTCTCTTTTCTTTCCACTCCCTTTTGCTGCAACCTTGGTTCTCAAATTCCTTCTCAAGCTCTGTTGCACTCGCAAACCCTCTCCAGTCGCTGTTAAACTTAGCAATAACCCCAACAGCGGAATCTTGTTCGACCAAAAAGGCATTCACCTCAACAGGCTTGAACCTAGAAAGCCTCTTCATCCAATAAGCAGAATCAAGTAGAACTTCCTTGTCATCAGTTTCTTTCAAAGGATTCATGACGATCCCCATCCATGGCCAGACATAAATGTCCGCCAGTTTGGCTTCCGGCTTGTTTACACAAGGAACTGGAGGGCGTGGAAGAGGCTCCGCTTCACCAGCAAGGTCGTTCTCCAAATACTTTGCCAAGGCGAGATGATTAGCCTTCTGTTTAGCACTTCTGGTTGCAGATCCTTTGGAAACCCCAATAGCATGTGCGTTTAGCTCCTTGTACTTATAAGCTTGCTTCTTCTTGCCTGCACAAAACGGGCATCTCAGCGTTCCGTTCACCTTGACTTTGTATTCCCCGTTCTGTAATTGCAGGTACGGTTTTTCAGAATACTCCTCAATCTCTGAGTCGCTGATCTCAGACTCTTCATCCGATGAATGACTCATCCTACCTTCTGCTTTACCTATAACACAAATGAAACATTTCTTGAGACGGGAACTTGACAAATGAAACAAGCAAACAAGAGGGTGGTTCGTTTATCAAAGAAATCGAAATAAATTTGGGTTAAAATGAGTGTTTCAGATCAGAAAGCAAAACTTCGCAGGGATAGCTCATGCAGCAAAGTTGGTTGATAAACCTGATGATAGATTAAAGGGTACAGCCCAAAAGAGACTCATTTTCTAGCAGATTGAGTCTATGATCTCGAAATTTCAAGAGCAGGAGAAAACCCTAGGCAAGGAATGAGCTTGAAAACCCCAAATTTCAACATCGGATATGATATAGAGCAAAAGAGAAGAAATTGATACAACATTTAGAAGATCTGATATGATTTTAACGCATGCATGATAAGGAACCGAACGAAATCCAAATAATCTACAGATGCAGTGAGTAAAGCGTGAAATCACGAGCTGCCGAGAAGAAACAGGATTCGAAAAATCATTGGTAAATTTCACTGTTAACACAGAGTGTAGAAGAAACCTGGGCTGGAAGTCTGGAACTTACGTGAAACGGGGAAGAAGGGAAAAGCGGCGATGAAGCTGAGGATTGATGAAGAGAAGAGTAGAGAGAGTGACGAGAGGACTGAGGAATCCGACGAATTTAATGCGAAAACTTGGGGAAGAGCAAAAGGCCAAGATATTAACTAACAAAAAAAATTACTTTAGGAAAGAAAAAATATTTAAAGGTAAATGATAATGTCAATAATGGGTTTGAGCCCATGCCCTTTCGGCCCAGTACCTGAAACTGGCGAATTAGACCAATTCGGCCATCTTGACTTATGTTTGACCAAGTAACAGCCTTTATATCAATCATCACATACTGAATTGAAACCCCCATTATTACTTTTTTTTCCCATTTCTAACAACATTTTGAAATGGTTTTTTTTTTTCTGGTCAACAAACGGTTTTTGTAAATTGTTGTTACATCAGAACCGATGATAGTTGAGCAGCAGCCCAGTGCTTCTCGATAATTTCCACGATGAACAAATGGCCAACGAAATTTTTATTTGTTGGAGTTTTTAACTTTTCCTAAAATTTAGTGAAAGTAACATTTTGTTATCCGGGAAGACCAAGTTTACTTTTCCCTAATTAATTGAAACTTTTACAGGTGATCATCAAATCTCGAACGATTTTTCAAAACATAGCCAAGACCTTTTATTATACGAGTCGACCTCACTGCAAAATTTCAGACATTGGTCATCAAATGTAAATGCCATTTTATACAACAAGGAGATTACCAACAATTGTGATGATAATAAATCGACCAGTCTTTTGATAATAATACTGCGAGATTCTCAAGGAGGACATAAGAGAAGAATGGTTATATTCTAATCTGAATCCAAGGTGAAGACTTGAATCTTGTCGCATTTGTCTCGGTAACCAAAGCAGTAAATTAGTAAGTGGCATTCAAATGGGCAGGATCGGTCGGGTTTGGCCCGAATCCGAACGCGATCTGCGAGATTTCCAAAGGAAGAGGACCAAAGCAGCGATCACAACTCCAATAGCGTCTGCGACGGCGTCTCTAGCGGAGGCACCAGCGGAAGGGAAGATGCCAAACTGATCGCCAGCTTCTTTAGCCGCACCGGCCGCGAGTGAGAAGGCGGATCCGATCCAGATGGAGTGACGTCGTAGAAAGGAGTAGCGAGAGAGAGAGGCGAGCGCAGAGAAGAAGATAGAGATGGAGAAACAGAATATTACATGGTAGAATTTGTCCGGAGCAAGCCAAGGATCATCTCCTCCGCCATGAAATTGCGTTTCCATCTAACGAATTGATTGTGGCAGTGACAGTGGGAGAAGGAATGGTCCGAATGGAGGATCCGATAATCCGATTATCGAACGACGTCGTCTAACTCTTACGTGTCATCCGACGTGTCACTTGTAAGTTTGACTAGATTGCTTGGGTCAACTGTTTCAACGCATATAAGCTTAGGGTAGGGTGAAAAACAGTGGATCATAGACTCTAATCACGGTCATTCCAATTAATTAATTACTGATTGATTACGCAAAATGGAACCTATTTGCCGTTGAAGGGGCACGCAGCAATTCTGTCTGCGTCTCCGAACAAACTCTCTTCTTCTTCTTCTCTCGATCCGATCCGTTTCTACTTCTCCAGATATCGGACCCAATTGGATCGCATCTTTCTGGGAGACGAAAATTCGGTGACGAGAAGGAGGAAGTTTTCATCTTTGATCTCGAGAAATTTCGCATCTGGTTTATAATCGGGGAAAACGTCTCTTGCCTCAAAGAGACGATCCGCGTTTAGCAAAGGAGAGATTTTACTGATTCGGTAGAGACCATGGAGGTTCCTAGCTCTTGGGATGCTTTACGGAAACAGGTCAATCTCTTTTTTAAATTATTGTGTGGTTTGATTCGAAGCGTCTCAATTCCTTGAATTCCGTCTTTTGGAGGTCTAGATTGGGTTCCAATCAAATTGAGGAATTTGTTTGTCATTTCTAGTTTGCTGAATCTCAAAAAATCAGTTTTATCTTTCTACTGGATCCAAAAATGTAATGTTAAGATGCATTCGCCTTTCTGATGCTCTGTGTTTTTCTCATTTGAATTGAATCCCACAGGCGAGAAAGATTGAAGCTCAGCTTGACGAGCAGATGCACTCATATCGCAGACTTGTTTCCACAAAGGCTTTAGCGAAGTCAGATGGCGCAGAGAGTGATCTCGAAGCTGGGATCGACTTACTTCTTAGGCAACTGCAACAAGTAAATGCGCAGATGCAAGCATGGGTATCTTCAGGTGGGTCAGAAATGGTCTCACATACTCTAACTCGACATCAGGAGATCCTTCAAGACCTGACTCAGGTACTGAAAGGCTTTCCTCAGTCACTAATTCCTTACCTTTCGTTGAGTCTATGGCTATACTGATTAGCAATGGCATGAATGTTCCACCTTTTTGAATATGACTCATTTCCAAATGCAGGAGTTTTATCGACACCGGTCCAGTCTTAGAGCGAAGCAAGAGCATGCTTCACTTCTTGATGATTTCAGAGAGTTTGACCGGACTAGATTAGACTTAGAAGAAGGCGATGGGGAACAAGCCCTGCTTAAAGAACATATGGGAATCAACCGCAATACAGCGCATGTAAATAAACTCCCTTTGTTTAGACTCTCTACGGCTGTAATCAAAAGAAATTAAGCGTGACTTTCTAAACCAACTGACTATTTTATGTATATGGTGCCAGATGGATGGTGTCATTTCACAAGCTCAGGCGACACTTGGTACACTTATGTTTCAGCGTTCAACTTTTGGAGGAATCAACTCAAAGCTTAGCAATGTCACCAGCCGTCTACCCACGGTATAAAGAGAGCTTTCCTTTCTTCTTAGCTATAAATTTTTTTGCTCTTTGCTTTCTTTATTCCACTCTGCAATTGTATGGTTAAACTCATTGCAGGTGAACACTATTCTGTCGGCGATAAAGAGGAAAAAGTCGATGGATACAATCATTCTTTCACTCGTTGCTGCTGTGTGCACATTTCTCATATTCATCTACTGGTTAACCAAGTGAAATTCGCCCTTTTCTTTCGATTCACATCTCTCTGTTAGACCACGTCTGGTTTTCCCATGATTGATGTTAATTTGTTCTGTGATCATCGGTGTTCTAGTAAAAATATCAAAAACATATATATATTTTGTGTACAGCAAATTTCATCACTATATTTGCAGTCTAGTGGAGCTTATACGACCATCTGTTTCTCTCATCCTTTACCGGTTTCTTTAGCTTTGTACTAACATTGAAGACACAGCATTTGCAAATAAATCTGGCTTCAATATAATCTTAATCATAAACCTGTATCCAGTTAATACATGTAACAAATCTGGAAGCTAATACCAACATTCATTGGGTGATTAAGAATGTGGTAACGAAAATATTTTATTTTTGCTCAACATACGACTTAACAGTCTCCATCCATCTGATATACTCGGCTTTATCTTTGTTCTTCATGTACTGATGCAAGAACACAGCAAGATCATCACTGATACCTCTTTCTTCCAAAAATTGATAAAGCAAGTTTTGAAGCTCATCTTCCATTTCCCTGTAAACAATCAAAGACCCAAATTTAGTTTCAACATATCACAATCTTCATGTTTAAGAAGAAGATCAAGTAAGCGACTGTACTCGAATTCTGGTCCAACATAGGCATTTGGCGAGCTCTTGCTGGTTTTACGAATAAAGAACTTGGATATCTGTATAGTATCAGGCCAAGCAGAACACATGATCTCTAAGGTCTCGCCATTACCACCCTTGGAGATATTGACAATGAAGGTAATGTGAAGCTGAACATCTTCAGGGTCACTGCTTGCAGATTTTGATGATGGAACTGATCCATCAAACATGGTTGCTTCGATCTTAATATCTTCCTTCTCCCCAAATTTTCTTCTCAAGCTAATCCACTGCTCCCCTGGCCGCTCATCCACCGTGAATGGACCAAACTTGTCCTCAGGCTGCGATTTTTGTATACAAACAACAAGTACACAGATAATCAGACACCGCAGACAAAAAGGATCGAGACAGGAACCAGTTTCCCAGTAGGATTATTGATCAAATCAGAGGCAATTAATCTATACTTTTCAGAATAGAAACTCAATTCAATGGGCAGCAAACATGGTTCGAACCGAGGAATGAGATTTGCTCACAAAATTTGGATTCCATTTTCAAAAAGTCTCAACCTTTCTATTAACGAGTAACAGAGAGGAGTCGAAACAGAGCTAAAATACCTGAAGAGGAGGCGAGTGATCGAGCTCGGACTGAATCTCAGAGCGGATTAATCGGAGAATGTTACCCTCGAAAGCTGATTTCCGCATTTCCGACACGTAACTCCCCGAGCTTAGAAACTTGCGGCTGATTGAGAAATTAGGATTCTGATTTAAGTGGACACATACTCTAGGATTTCGGAACAGAATCGAAGGCGATGAAGTATATATCACTGCTCTCCTCAGATATCTAACGAGACGAGCCATTGACAGAGAGATGAAGAACACAGGAGTAAAAGTAAAGATCGGGATTTTTCCTAGGGTTTAAGAGAACATATGACATTCAATGGGGATGATTCTCTTTGCGTGGTTTAAGGAATTCTTAAGAATAGGTCTGTAAGCTAATCTTCACCGTCCATTTCAAAACGAGTCTGATGGTTAGTTAGAAACTTAGAATGCGTGTAGCAGAGAGACGTCTGTTTGAGTTCAGGTAACTTTGCTAACATATGAAATTTAAAATCGTTGGGACCAATTTATCATTGGGTTACTAACACAACATTTCAAACATAATGTGTTTCCCTCTATTGAAGTTAATCACATGTAACAAAAATCATATAATGTGTTCTTTTTTCAATGTTTGAAAGATGAAAACTGAAAGTAAATTTGCGACTGAATCTGCTTTTGTTGAGCCCAATGATCCTGCAAACCAAACCGAAACAGAGAATTTATCATCAGTACCGGAATAAAGCACAAGACCTGAAGAGGATTCGAGTTTTACACTGTGTTCTGAAGAAGATAACTTACTCAAGTAAAGGATTTGACGCTTTGAAGCTGAGACTTGAGGAGATTGTAAAGCTTTTCAGGCTTGTTTTTCGCGAATCCACTCAACAAAATTGTCGAGAACCAATGGCCATGCAAGCTCTGGATTGTACTCCGTCATCTCCGGGAAACTTATCTGTAAATGTTACAAAACAATCTTAGTTAATTAGTCGATGAAGCTGCCAAAATCGGGAATTAAAGAATTAGGAAGCATACCTCATTGCAGAACCGGAAAAAGCCCATCCATTGGTCCATGTTTATGACTTTGTAGTCGTTTTGGATCTGTGTCAAACAACAAAATACAAAACCAGTCAAGGGATGATAAGATTGCGATTTGCGAGTAGAGAGATGAGACTTTTTAGCGATGCATACCTTTAAGTACTCGACAAAGTAGTCAACTTGGGCTCGGAATGTAGATCCCATGACGATGTCTAGGAGTTGACATATAGTCTCTATGTCTATGCTCTTCTGTTTTTCCTCTGCATTATTAAACAGTAAACAAATGTCACACAAACATTAAAAAAAAAGGTGAAATCTAAGCCGTAAAAAACAACCATCTCATGCAGAAGCTGAAGCTAATCTTACCTGTTAAACAATAGCGGAAGGCATAGGCATAGAAATCTGCAAAATTTGACTGCCTCCTGACCTTAAAGAGACAAAAACCCAGGAAGAAAAATTCAAATTGATTCAGTCTTTAGAGATGTCAATCAATATGAAGATAAAACAAAAGGATAAGACTCTGAACCTCTTTCTCGAGTTCTGGAAGAGCTTTCTTCAATTTATTGATTGTGTCAGCTCTTAAAGCCTTCAGGCCTCTTCTCCACTCTTCCTACAGTGAGTATCAAGCTTAATTCGAGTATCAAAAAGGAAAAAAAGATCTCTAGCTCTAACATATTCTGCGCATATCTTACATTTGTAAAGTAACCTTGTTTCTCAGACTTCATTTTCCTGCGATGTGAGAGTTTATAAGTTTTAAAGATATGTAATTGTGGTAAAGAACAACCAACCAAACGTTAATCAAATTACCAAGCAAGCATCAAGATTCGGATATCAGTATGAGACACTTCCAAATTGGAGCATAGTTCCTCAATTCCTTCAGGGCTGTTCACGTAATACCAACAAATATTAGAAAGCGGCGATCTCGAGATCATGAAAATAATCTTATGCCAATTCCGTAAGAAGCTCAGTGGTAGTGAATTCACATAAGACGAAGTCGAGCTTGAAAAGATATGCAACAAAGGATACTTACTCAATCAGATTGGAAGATTTGTTGGCATACTGATTAAACAAATGGTCTATTCGATCCATCTCTTTAGTCGTAGCCTTACTCGAAGCTGAAGAAACACACACACAAAAAAAGAAGAGAGTAAGATTATACACAAAAGTCATCACAAAGGAGAAACGTTTATACAAAAGCTCTGGCGATTAAAAAGTTGGTGATGACGAAAAAATATGCAGAAAGAAAGTTGATTCAACTAGGAAATTCAATCGTCAACTACTGATTTAGAGTGTTGAATTGATTCAAAACCCACGATGATCCATTAATCAGCTCAGTTCCAATCACAGGCTAATAAGACTTCAATCCGATTTCGAATTGGGAAAAATCAGTAGAAAATTACAAAATCAGAACCAAGAAGAAATGAAGAATTCAGCTCCCAGCATAATTACATAAACCCTAGACTGATTCCGTCAAAGAATCGGGAAACGGAGGGATTAAGAGAAGAAGAAAAACCTGAGCGAAATAGATCCGTGGTGGAAGATGGGATTGGATCAGCGGGGTTTGATTGACCTGATTTCTTCTTGGATGCGGAACGACGCATCTGGAATTAGACAGAGTCACAGAGAGAGAGAGAATCGCACAGAATTAGAAAAGAATCTTGTGGAAGGAGAAAAGTAGTAAATACGCAGAAGAAGAAGAGTAGAATAAATTAACAAAACACACAGAAAAGGAAAGAGAAGAGAAGCACCACGAAAGAGGGCAACGCGAAGAGAAAAAGATTTCTAGATTGGGCAAAATCTGAGACAAGGAAGCACCTGATTGGAAGACGCTTACGATTTTCTCTCTTTTATATGATTCTCCTCGATTCATATGTATCTATCTACTTTTTATCCGGATTTATTATACATACGAATTTTAACTTTTACTGTTTTCACTTTTTTTGTATCTATGCACAATAAATTCATATCTTTGCGTACTGTGTGATTCTCTGATAAACATACAGTATGTCTAGTTTTTGCATAAAGTGCTAATCCCTCAAATTTATTACATAGTTTTTCTAAATTTACTTTTTACTCACTCTAAACTTTTCAAGAACACTGCTATATAGCGCCTCCTTGCGTTTAGGAAAATGAGCTACAACAAAAGATCATCCTTGTACACAATTTTATAATAAAGACCTACAAAGTCTAACAAACAACAACGATTGAGCATTTTCGAATAGAGAGGCTACTACACTTTTGAGCTCTCTGAGTAGATCTCATATCGAATGTTAAGTTAATAATCCACATCACATGGCTAATAAACAACTTCATCCTTCACGTTGCCTGACTTCGGCGGCCAGAAGCTTTGTCTGTCTCAAGGGAATAACCAACATTCTTAAGATACCAAAGCGCCGCTTCTGCTGCCTCCTCAGCTGCGATTTTCTTCTTGTGCTGTTGATTCCCGAAACACTCCAAAGCACATGTCCCAGAATCCTCCTTGACTTCAATCGTAGCTTTCACTAAATATCTGAACAAAACAAAACAAAAGAGCCATGTTGTTCATTCTAAAAGATCTTCACACCTGAAAATGTGTAAGAGAAAGTGCCAGAGATTGTTTCACCCTTACACTCGCTTATGGAAAGGACCACCTTCGTAACACTCATACACTGGTGCTTTCCAATGCCTCATGCTACATAACTTATTCAACTCTCCTTTCGCTGACACTCTCCGTGTCTCTTCTACTTAACAAAACCAAAATGTCAGTACAAATGAGACAACTTGCATGTGCCATAACTAAATCTCAAACCTTGAGGAAATGTAGCAAGAAATGGAAGCAAATCACTCATATATAGCTTTATAAACCTAAACCAAGTACCTTAATACAAATCTTTTAGCTGATTACAAAACTAATGAACCTAAAACTAAGTAAGAGGCGAAGAATAACAATACCTTCAGGTGTGGGCTCAGCTGTATGAGGCATTAAACCTGATTGTGGATCTTGTGCACGTGTGATGTTTGACTCCATCTGTATGGCATTGTCTTCTTCTTCCACAGCATCATTCAGCTTCCTAAGCTTAGATCCAGCTTCGCAACTCTGTAGGATGATCAATCTCTTCCTTGGTGGCTGATTATTCAACTCAACAAAAGGAGGAAAACAAAACAAACTAAAATCAACAGATCCGACAGAAGAAAACACCAATTTAACTCAAGTTCAGGTCCTCTTCTTCTTTTTTCACATTTTATGCAATTTTGAACAAAATATCAACGAAACACCTTTGATTATTTTCTTCCCAATTCACAAGATTTCAGCGCGAAACAGAAGAGGAATTATAATTGTAAATGTTATCGAAATTTCTTACCACAGAGGACGAGGACGAGCAAGGAATTGATGAAGGGTCTAGAGGAGGAAGAAACATCGCTGAGAGAGACTGAAGAGATAAATGCCTTTTTTAGTTAGCTTCTTCTTCTTCTTACCGCATTTAATTCTTCTGATTCCTTTTTAGCTTCCAGAGTAGTTTAGTTCCTCCGTCTGTGGGAATCTGTTTTCCATTATACTTGGCAGGTTCATAAAGTTCATTGGGCCTATAATTATAATAATAGGCCTTTCTTTCGTTTTGGTATATCTAAGGCCCATGATATGGTCCCATTTCTTTCCTTGTTAATCATTTCAATTGCTTATCTTTTAAGCAATTCAGAAGTGAATGTTGAATAGCAGCATACGTGACTAAAATTACGTGAAGAATAAAAAAATGGTTTCGACTGAAAGAAGAAAATACGATAACGTTAAATTGAAGTCAATGTATTGAAGGAATAGGTAGAGTCTGGAGAGAATGAAGATAAACATGAAATGAATGGGCAAAGCATTCAATTACAACGGTGGCACATTATTCCAAGCAACCCAAGCTTTCAATAGGCATATCCAAAAATTTATCACTAAAACGAGTAGTAGTATGTACAAAGTACAAAAACAAATCAAAATCATTTCTCAAATTTATAATATCGACATTGGCTTGCTAAACAATGTGAGTTTTTCTTTATTACTGTCAACAAGATGAGATTTTCTTTCATCCAAAATGATGAGATATTCTTCTTCAGTAAAACTTTTAAAAACACTTTGGGGAAAAAAAAGAGAGGGAAATATGTGTAGTTGAACATAACACAAACCTAGTAGTAGAGTGTTAAGAGGAAAAGTGGTGTGACATAAATGAGGAGGCTATTCAAACAGCACTTTAATTCTTTAATCTTTGCCATTAAATTGTGTAATCAAGATAATTCTCATCTTTCTCTCGGCATTTACTATTACTCCATTTTCCAATGGGCCATGAGATGCATACACATTATTCATATATCTATATATTCGTGAATGGTCTTTATATATTTGTCTTGTACGTAGTACTTCTCTGTCGACAGAAGAAGGAACAAAGCAAACAAAAAAGAGATGATGAAAGCAAAACAACTGCTTGTGGTCGGGTTTTTGTTTCCACTGCTTCTTTTTATCATTCACACCACAAAGTCCGTTTCAGCTCACAAAGACAACGCAGTGGCTGTAACCATAGAGGATCAAAAGCAAACAAACAGAGGAAGACGAAGTGGTGGCGGTCAGAATCGTGGACGCAGAAGCTGCGATCCTCTCTATCAATACTTATTCGGAACATGTGGTCGCTGGCCTTTTCCTATCACACCTTCGCCTGATAATCCTTTTCTCCCTTTCCGACCACCGCGTCCACCACCACGTCCGAGACCGCGTCCAAGACCATCTCCACCACCGTTGGTCCCTTCTCCACCACCTCCGCGTCCAAGACCAAATCCACCGCCGCTTGTTCCATCGCCACCACCACCTCCGCTGGTTCCGTCTCCACCTCCACCTCCGCCTGCGCCGCTCGTTCCTTCACCACCTCCTCCTTCTCCACCACCGTTTTTCTCGTTCCCTTCACCACCACCGCCAGTGATGGTGTTTCCGCCTCCTTTAGTGCTGTCTCCTCCACCACAGCAACCAGGCTTGGATCCGACGTTACAGCCTCCGCCTTTCTGGCTTCCGCCCGCACCTCCTCAAGACGATTTTCCGCCGATGTTCTCTCTTCCACCGCCGTTGGAAGATTTTCCACCAATGCCACCAATAACTTGGCTCCCTCCTCCGGATGTTCCGGCCCAGTCCTCTATTCCCCAGTTGACGCCGCCTTGAACTTGTTAAAACATATCATTTTCCGATGCTCTCTTTTACGTTTTCCTCAGTCGCGTTACGAAAGTAAGTAGATGTTAAGTTAGGGAACAGTTTTGAGGAAGACGTGGGAACAATTTCTAGGCTCATCCTTTGCATTACCATAATGTTAGCTTACTCTCTCCTTTCTCTCTTCGTTTAAACTCTGAAAAAGTAGTATGAGTTTCAAGTCATAGCTAGTAATCCGTTTAGTTATCTTGAAATTTTGTTACTAAAATATAATGTTTGTGTGTTACTTTCTAATGATTTCATGCTTTATAAATAGGAGCATAATATGTACGTGCATAATTCTTGGATTAACAGTAGCATTTTTTGTTGCCAATTGCACAAAACAAGCTTGTTCAACATCATTCAGCTTCCTTAGCTTAAGAGTGACAAAACTAAAAAGGTATCTTGAATTTCAAGCGAAAGTCTCACTGTTTTAAAATTAAATGGGCCAGACTTATTAGACAGCATGGAGCAAGTGAACTGGGCCAAACAAATGAGTGAAGGCCTTTCGAGATTAAATGTGGTTGTCGTGTCAGGAGGTTGTTTCAAACGAGGTAATAAAACGAAGAAGAAGAGCAGCTGAAGTAACGGCGTGGGATAAGCTAACAATTCTCGAAGTGAAGACTCCTTTCTAATTCAATGCTCTTTGCATTTATTTGCTTCTTCTACTCTCTTCTCTTTTCGTCTCCTTTTTGTTTTGTTCATATCGATTATTAATCTTTTATCTCCACATTCATTTCTTTTAGCTGTTGTGAGGTGTGAACAAACAAAATACTTCTGTCGATATTCACTTCAATATTCTTTGAGTAGAGAGGCTGTGTGCTGGCTAACACTCACCTCAGAGCTCTAAATCATGAGTCAGTTTTAGTGATTGCCTCTCTACATTGGATTGTGTAACCAAATAAATATTATTCATTGAATCCAAACAAAAACAAGGTCTTCTTCAGTAGTGACAAACGTAAGAATCGCCAAAACTCCAACATAATCGACCGTCAATGATTCAACTATTAATATATACATACGCAGTTTAGTTCTTGAATGTCTTACAAGAAAAGAAACAAGAAGATGACAAGAATTGTAGTAAGATGTGTAGTTGCAATGCTTTTGATCAGTGTTTCAATAACAGAAGCAATAGAGACTATCGAGAGTCCACACAAGACGAAGACAAGAAAGGTTCTGTTAGAAGAAACAACAGAGTCAAAAGCAGAAGAAGAAACCGAAGTAGAAACGGAGAAGCTCTCTCAAATAAGTGCGACGTATTTTTCCGGTGCGTGTTCGACACTTGCGGCCAATGGAATTTCCCGATTGCGCCTTGTCCTCAAAACCCTTTCTTGCCTCCTCCCGTGGTTTTACCACCACCGCCATCACTCCCCGTTGTAACACCACCACCACCACCACCAACACCAGTTCCTTGCTCACCACCACCGCCACCGCCAGCCCCAGCCCCAGCCCCGGTTCCTTGCCCACCTCCACCATCACCACCAACACCGCCTCCACCACCGCCTTGCATAACTTGTGTCTCAGCCCCAACACCTCCTCCTCCCCAGCCTTGCATAACTTGTGTCTCAGCCCCGGAACCGCCTCCTCCGCAGCCTTGCATTACTTGTACCACAGCCCCGGCTCCACCTCCACCAGTACCTTGCCCACCACCGCCATTACCCCCAACACCGATTCTACTCCCACCTGTATTGCCAATTCTGCCACCACCAGCAACGCCATCTCCGGTTCCAACCCTCCCTCCACCAACACCGGTGCTAGCCCTTCCTCCACCTTCTGCTCCTCTTCCGCCACCATTATCTTCCTCTCTTCCCTCACCATCTATTCCTTTAGTTTTATCGCCACCTCCTCCTCTTTTAGGCGGCGGTGCTCCGGGAATCTTCGATATACCTCCTCCTCCTCTTTTAGGCGGTGGTATTCCGGGAATCTTCATTTCACCTCCTCCTCCTCTTTTAGGCCGCGGTGCTCCGGGAATCTTCGGCTCACCTCCTCCTCCTCTTTTAGGTGGGGGAGCTCCGGGAACCACCATTTCACCTCCTCCTCCTCTTTTAGGCGGCGGTGCTCCGGGAATCTTCGGTTCACCTCCTCCTCCTCTTTTAGGTGGGGGAGCTCCGGGAACCACCATTTCTCCTCCTCCTCCTCTTTTAGGCGGCGGTGCTCCAGGAACAACCAATACACCTCCTCCTCCTCTTTTAGGCGCCGGAGCTCCGGGAACAACCAGTACACCTCCTCCACCATTGGTTTCCGACGTCCCGCCCATGCCACCAATGACATGGTTTTCCCCGCCTGATATAACGACCGGATCACCTCCACCATCTCCAGTGTTCCTCCTTCCTCCACCATTAGACCGGTCAACAATAACGCCGCCGGCTGCACAATTTCCACCGCCGGATATATTCACCGGAATGCCACCACCCACACTAGTTTACCCTTCATTAGTTCCTCCACCTGCAGATGATTTCCCACCGGATATAGTTATTGGACAGCCGCCGATTCCATCACCGCCTGACCAATCTACGCCGGAACTTCCACCACCTGATGTAACCATCGAGCCACCAATTGACGACTCAACACCACCTTCGCCATCAGTCCTTCCCGTGATCATGCCTCCACCGGTTCAAGACCTCCCTCCAATTTTACCTCCACCGGTTGAAGATCTCCCGCCGATTTTACCTCCACCAGTTGAAGAGTTACCGCCAATTCTACCTCCACCAGTTGATGATTTCCCTTCGATTCTACCTCCACCGGTTCAAGATCTCCCACCAATTCTGCCTCCACCAGTTGATGATTTCCCTCCAATTTTACCTCCACCGGTTCAAGATCTCCCGCCGGTTTTACCTCCACCGGTTGAAGACTTCCCTTCGATTTTACCTCCACCCGTTCAAGAGTTCCCGCCGGTTCAAGAGTTGCCTCCCCCGGTTGAAGACTTCCCACCAATTTTCTCAACACCACCTATCGTTGAAAATCCACTGATAGTTCCAATATTCTCCACGCCACCAATCCTCGGAGATATACCACCGCAAACTCCCGTCTTTACCACGCCGCCAGAGATCACAAATCCGTGGCTGCCGCCGGAGCAACCGCCAGTGACGTCATTCGCACCGCCAATCGAGTCCATCCCAACGATACCTGAAAATCCATTTCCTGTTACACCAAACCCAGACATGGGTTCTAATCAGCCGTTGGTTCAGCTTCCTCCGCCATCGTGGGATTCACCACCTTTTAATCGTTAATTTTCAAATTCTCGTTTTTATTAGTAAATCATAAATATGCAAAGTAATCTAAACGTAATAAGCACGCAATCATTGTACAAATTTTATGTTTGTCATTTGCATTTCAGTAAATTTGTAAGAAATTAAAGTTTCGAATTCAACTAAACGAGTGTGTCCACGTGTCATTAATGTTTTTCTCTCATAAATCAAAATAAAATAGATAACGAGTACTCGTGAGTTGGCAAGTAGACGACAAGTGTGGGTGATGTGGATATGGTGTAGTAGTTTCTGGCTTCTAATTGGTCAGAAATCTATCCACGCCAGCCTCTGAGATTTCGTCTATAGATTCTCTCATCCATCTCACATTGTCCCCTCTAAATCTCCTCCCTTTGTTTCTTTTTGCTCCGAAAAAACAGAGAGAACAAAACACTCATTTCCACAACCTTGAGAGTAAAAAACAGAGTATACATATTAGAGATCTCATGGCGATGGCCGTCTCCGGAGCTGTGCTCAGTGGGCTTGGTTCTTCGTTCCTCGCTGGAGGCAAGAAGAGTGCCGCCGCATTGGGAAGCGGTGTAGGCGCTGGAGCTGCGAGAGTTGGCCGGAAAACTCTGATTGTCGCTGCTGCAGCTGCTCAGCCCAAGAAATCATGGATCCCCGCCGTTAAAGGTGGCGGCAACTTCCTCGACCCTGAATGGCTCGATGGCTCGTAAGTCTACTCACTCAAACTTCTCAGTTACTAGCATGAACAATTGAGAAAGATGATTTTGAATACTAGGATGAACAATAGATTGCGATAAGTCTGAAAGTCGTGAATACTCGTTTGATTTTCACAGGCTACCAGGAGATTTCGGGTTCGACCCGTTGGGTTTGGGAAAGGATCCAGCTTTTCTGAAATGGTACAGAGAGGCAGAGCTGATCCACGGCCGATGGGCGATGGCAGCTGTTCTCGGGATCTTCGTCGGCCAGGCCTGGAGCGGAGTGCCGTGGTTCGAAGCTGGAGCTGATCCACGCGCGATCGCACCCTTCTCCTTCGGGTCGCTCCTCGGGACCCAACTGCTTCTCATGGGTTGGGTGGAGAGCAAACGGTGGGTCGATTTCTTCAACCCGGATTCTCAATCGGTCGAGTGGGCGACACCTTGGTCGAGGACCGCTGAGAATTTCACGAATTACACCGGCGATCAGGGATACCCAGGTGGAAGATTCTTCGATCCGTTGGGTCTCGCCGGGAACTTGAGCGACGGTGTTTACGTGCCGGACACAGAGAAGCTGGAGCGGCTGAAACTGGCGGAGATTAAGCACGCGAGGCTCGCGATGCTTGCAATGTTGATCTTTTACTTCGAGGCCGGTCAGGGGAAAACACCTCTCGGTGCTCTCGGTTTGTGAAGAACCATGTTTTTGAGTCTGTAGATATAATTTCTCCTCCAAAAACCTCTTCTTTTCAATGTGACATTTCGGAAAAAAAAACATCAAATCATTGCTTTAAAATGGCACCAAGCCAGAGTTTATATTAGCTTGTGAAATATGTAAACCTTTTAAGTATTCGTGAATTACTTTATTATCACAATCAAAATGTGAAGAGCTCCACAACTTCATTTCTCTGCAGCAAAAACATGACCGAAGAGCTAAAAGTGAAACAATGAAGTAAGAGAACAAAATAAAAATGCCTAACAGCTAAGTCTCAATCTCTCAATCACAAGAGTGCCGTTGCCAAGAGATTGCAAAGATTGGAAACATGAGGGGTCTCTAGCGCAAAAAGCTTAGAACTTGTAATCAGGGTTGTCACGAAGGCTGAGTTTTGACAGGACAAGGCAGTAAGAATCCCAGTCAGTTCGTCTAAGGTATTTCAACAGCTTCTTTCGTTTCTGCACCATTCCTAGAAGTCCCTTCCGTGAATGCTTGTCCTACGAGTTATATACAGCCACCGGGTATGTCACATTACGTGTAGAGAACAATATCGAAAACTACTTGGGAGATTTTACCTTTTTGTGCAGAGCAGATGACAAATGCTTGATTCTAGTAGTGAGTTGCGCCACTGCAAGGAGAGATCAGAGACATCACAAACCAATCTGTCTCAGGAAATGTAAGCCAACACTGATCAGAGTCATCAGACCACTGGCCTTATATAGAATTTACCTTGCACACGTGCAGAACCACAGTCTGATTCCGACATCTTGAACTCTTCCCTGACTTTCGTGAGCTCGCATTTCATCTTCTCCGCAGAGGACATGTTATCTGGGTGGAAATACTTTGTTCATGCAGTCACATAAAACAGATCAACACCGAGCATTGCAGAATATATCATAGACAAAAGATCAACAAAAGAAGAGCCTTTTGATTCCGGCTAATTAGACTAACAAGCTACGGTCTAAGAGCAAAAAAACTTACAGTTTCAAATAGTTCCTCTTTTGGAGGATGAAGCTTGTACTCAGGCGTACGCCAATTGACCATACCCATAATGTCGAAATTCTGCTCTGCAAGCAAAGGAACCTCCTTAGATGACATAAATATCATTTCAACAGCAAAATATAACTAACAGAAAACAAGATCAAATATCTCAACGCCTCGAGTCCTAAGCCTCAAGATCAACTAAGCAAACTTGGGTATTTGAGGTTTCATTAATCATTTGTAGTTAGACACACAGAGAGTCATCAGAGGCTCAGAAAGTACCTTCGTTTTTGACACCATCCTCCTTCATTGTTGCTATAACATTTGTGAGTGCCGCAAAGTTCCCACGCCGATTCAGGGCCTCTTTCTCTTCCACTTGCCTTAGCTTAACCAACCTCTGATTCAACTCCTGCAACGAGAACCATCCTTCTCCTTTATTTCCCTCCGGCCTAAGCATCTTCAGCTTCTCGCCTAATTCCTCTTCGCTATAAAACTTTAGGAACTCGGTCACCATTTTCTCTGTTTCACCTTCTCTTCCATTCCTACCATTCATTTCTTCCCCGGAGCTAACGTTTTCTTCGGGTGTCGTCTTCAAAGTATCCTTGAAACCTCGTAAAGATAATCCCGCCTTGTCCATGTTGAATGAAGTGTAGGACTGCGACTTCAAATTCTTCAGATCTTCGAATAGGTTCTTCGAATTGAAGTCCTGGCCTTTCCGATTTCTAGGTGCCGATGAGTTCGGTGCAGCGTTCTGCTTAAAGAGACCTTCCAATGAAATCTGCGGCCGAGGCTGTGATGGCAGTACACCGCCTGAATCCCTCGGTGGTGGAACGGTGGATCTCCGCTCGAAATTGGCGAGGTTCTTCCCCAAATCATGTGACGACCCGCGCGACTGGTTATCGGAGAACCTAATCGGACCCCGATTCTGAGCTGGGGCATCGGATCTGGGAAATGGGTTTCTCCCTTGCTCCTGCTGCTGCTGTAATCTCTGCTTCAGGGTTGTTTTGATGTCGGTGAAGGGAGAAGAGTACGAGAAGTCCGACGGAGAAGACGGTGACTGGGAGGGTTTTTCAATCGATTCGTTCACGTCTTTTGGAGGTGAGTCCGATGAGGAATTGGAGAGAAACCGAATGAAAGATGGGTTCGAAGGGAACCTTTGCTGGCGTTTGGCGAGGAGAAGCGCCATGATTTTGGCTGCTGCCAAAGATTTAGGGCTTAGGGCTTTGGATGCGTGTGTGTGTGTTCGTAGTGAAGTACATGATGACGAGTTGACGACGATAACTGAGTAATCGAATTGAAATGTTGACTTTTTCCGGTTTGTTGTTAATTAGAATCTGGTCAGGCAAAATCTGATAAACCGGTTATAATTATGAATTAGTTTACAGAACGACACACGTCTTATGCGTATTGGTTTTGATGAATGTCACTTTACATGTGAAAAAGCCTTAGCCCATTGATATTTCCATTTCAATCTGTGAGGGTCATAACTCATAACGAAACCTTTATTTATCTTCAAAGTATATGTATTATTACACCAACCATTCAAAAGGTATGGAACAAGACAATTTGATTAAAAAATTAACTATTATGCAGAATCAATATGAATATACAGAATTTCATCTATCCAACCTTCCGCCAAAAGGAAATATAAACAGATTTCGATACTTTATGTAAAAGCATTTCTTACAAATCATAAATGAACACAAGAAAAACAAAAATAATGATGCTAATTTCGGTGCTAAATATGAAGAATGCTTCCAATAAGTAAGACCTCACACGTCCATAAAATTATGCGGAAACTGCATAATAATGGATGTAACCGAACCGTCACGCAAGCACAAAACACGATCGCACTCACCGCGCGTGAACCGCAGACGCCGTCCCCAGAGCACAAATACTCCATGATGCCACGTATGTATTCCCATGGGTCCCACTTTCACCAAGAAAGAAAATAAAGACAAATTTACAAATAATTTCAATCTAACTGCGTGTGAAAACGTTCCCAATTGTGTGTATATTTATAAATCCACCCATTAATGTGCCACGGAGATTTTTCTTCTTCTCCACTTTTCGCCACCATTTCTCATTCTCTCTCTCTCTCTCTCTCTCTCTTTCTAAAATCGGTGGAAGGTCCAACCTCAGGCTATGACCGGCGGAGACTGGATTCGGGAGGCTATGAGCGATGATTCATTGGTGGCAGAGGCACTGATCTGCCTCCTCCACACTGAGCCGCCACCTCCTGAGAAGAGCGGCCTGTCGGATCTCAAGCTGAAATGGAGCGTGCGTCAACGGAGGAGCAAGTCGGCTCCGTCGAGGAAGAAGGGAGATCACACGCGTGCTAGCCCCACGACGCCTCTTTCCTGGAGCGGCGCCACCTCTTTAAGCGGCGGTGGAGGCGGAGGCAGCGGTGCTGCCGCCGTGGATGGAGTCGAGGAGTCAAGTGGCGCCGTGAAACTGTCCGAAGCCGTTAGATCTAAGGTTCGTTCAATCATATTCATATCATTTCCCTCGGTTCCGGTTTTCGAAACTCTGCGTTACTCTGTCTGTGTGTGTTCTGACGAATATACCCCTCGGGGATGTGCGGCGGAAAACGCCGGTTGTCGGAAACTAGCCACCGTTTAGTACCTGAAGCCTAGTCATTTTTTTAAATATTGGCGTTATCCACTTCACGTAATCTCAGTCTTCCGCAACTAGTGCCAGTTTTGCCCCTTTCCTATCTCTGTTTCTCTTCATTCAAGAGAGTTGTTCTCGTTATTTCAGTCCGGGATCGGCTTCTTCGCCGGTCACGCAATATTGGCTTTTCTTCGATCTATATTCGGACTATGCGTTGACGAAACATATCCCTGAGTTACTCTTAAAGTCTCAGAGTCGCACGTTCTGTTGCTTCAGAGAAACTCAAAATCTATCTTTTCTGCTTTCTGCAATTCAGTGTCATTTTTTGCAGCTTTCTATAAAAGATCCTTCACATAGACAAGGGTACTTGTGTGTTTGGTTTACGTCACCATGTTTGGTTCCTCAAAGTGTTCGCTGAATCCAAGCAGAGGAAACCCAGTCATCAGCGATCCAATGACGAGACTACCCCCTGTGATAAGAGTGTGGTTAGGGGTAAATAGGTCAATAAGAGAAGTCGTGGCTGGCGTTATTTATAATTGCTTATAATGAGGGGGTTGCCTCTTTTATGGGTCGAGAGGCGTTTTCGTGGCGGATTAGGTTTGGGGGAGTGTGGGCTGGGGTTTGGTGCGCCTGTGTGGTGTAATCACATGCGGCGTAGCGCATAGTAACTCTCATAGGTAGTGGCTGACTTGGAAAATAAAATAAAAGTCAACAAATCCTCCACACACACGACACTTTGACTGAAATCCAAACTCCAAAGCATCTTTTGGTCAAAACCACTAACACGTTTCCTTGTCCGTGAGATTTATATTGGTGACAGCCCTGTGTGCTTAACTTAGCTAATTATTCTTAATGGTTTTTAAGCTGAATTATCTTTAGCATTACCAAAGTTGCCATTTTATGGGTTTAGCAATGGAAAGGAAAAGAAAGTGATAAGGAAAGGTGGTTATATGGATAATAGGTGAGAATGGGTAAGAGGAGTGGTGTTTGTAGGGTCTCGTGGCCATAGTGAGACACGCGTAAAGTCACGCTCCAGTCACGTGATTCTATTCTTTCTTTTCGAATTTGGTGTGTCTCTCGATGTAATGAGAAAAAGAGGCTCTTCTATTCATATTGCTTTTTTGGGTCTAAGTACAGTCGTTGACCAAGAAAGAAGATTCCTTTTAAATGTTTTTAGTTATTTTGTTGTCTTAAGATTTGACTATTTGATTTAGTTCTTTATATAGGTAGGGATATCTTGTAATGGATCATCCATCACTTTATGCTTATGATCTTGTTGATTCTTCAATCATCTTGTCATTGTGTATCTTCTACACTTACGCTCCAGTTAAGAACTTGAAAATGTGAAATCGAAATTTAACCTATAGGCTCATTATGTATCTGTGAATGAAATGTCTCGTAAATTCCCACAAACTGATTATTTTTTTATTATTTTTTTTTGCTGGGATTGATCATTGATGCAGATATCTCAAACGAGTGTAACAACAACTACCCCTTTCAAGAGATCACGAAAGAAAAAGGTAAAATAACCAGAAAAAAAAAATGAAATGAAATTCAGAATCTGGTATAATCACCATCATTATAAGTTTAATAACTTTATGTGGCTGTCCACAGACGCTTGCTGAGCTTAAAGAGGAGGAGAGTTTGCTCTTAAAGGAAAGGAAAGCCTTGAAAAATGTAAAATCTCTGTTCCCAATTTAATATCAACTCCAAAAGACACAAATCTTTAATATTTTACTTGTTGCGTGAATCAGGAACTCGCAAGTATGAGGGATATGCTCAAGCAACAAAGAGCAAGAAACGAGTCGTTAAAGAAAATGCAGGTGAAACACACATCTTTTTCGCCATATCATGATCACTCTTTAACATGAAATCTTTTAACAAATCATATTATATGTGCAGGCTGAGTCACGGAAGAATGCTGATTCCTCTTTCTTGCTCCCTGACCTTAACATACCTCTTGAATCATGATAACAGCCCGAGCCCCAAAATGATCTATGGAACCAGCTGATATATAACTACAAGTCATCTACAAGACTACAACACAACCATCAACCATCGATATTCTTTCTTTTCTCGGCGACGCGTTCTAGACTACGCATAACTGTAACTATATATAGTATATGGATAAGAAACATATATAGATAATCGTCGTCCCATTCCATTGGCTTTTTGCACAAGGAAAAACAGATTTTAATGACAGTGGAGACGAGTTAAATGTTTGAGTTTTTGGTGGCTTTTTTTTCTAATAGACTTTAGTTCTTAGGTTGTAGTAAGTTTTTTGCTATTGTCCTCCTATATACTCTCTCGCACTTTTTCCACTCTTTTATGTTAGTTCTTAAGATGAGATGTAATTAACAGTTACTAATTGTCTACTACATATATAGTTCATTTCTTCTTTTATTGTTCGTTTATAACTGTGTTGTAACGTACTCATTTAGACATTTACTAATAGTGATTACTTGGTTCACAAAAAGAAGCTGTGATGGATTAAGGGATTTAGATGTGTGGAGACGTTACATGTTTTATGTGAACATGGCCAATTGGTTTTAAATTAAGACCAAAATTCCTTAAACTGGTTTAGATGGGATGGTTAAACAAAAAACCTAGCTTCGACTCAAAATACTGTAAATCCATTTCCATTTTGGAACCGTAACGCTCTTCGCCTCTCCGGTCGTCGTAACATTGATCCCAAACTACGAAATCTCGTCGACTGGCTCTGGATTTGAGGTGACATAATCGAATTTCGTTCTTCTCTTGTGGTTTTGCATGCGAGACAAGTATCATAATTATGGCTTCGTCGAATTGTCTGTTGTCGTTTTTCCTTCTTTTTTATAATCACAATTAGGACAATAGATGCAAGTGTTTTCAGCTGATCAGCTCAACAGTTTGTGTCCTTGTCTTGTTATTGTCCATAAATTTAACTTTTTCTCGGAACACAACACAAACCTTTATGTTCTGCTTCCATCTGATCGCATCATTATAACACATTTGGGTGACTTTTCTTCAAGCAGCCATGGACACAGGTGACTGGAGAACTCAATTACCACATGATTCACGCGAGAAGCTCGTCGACAAGATGTAATTTTTATCTCGTATCTTTCTGTTTTGTCTCTGCAAAGTTTTCATCTTTCACACTCTTTTTTTTTGTTTCTTTGATGTTACTATTACTTGAGATTCAACTGCCACTTGCGCAGAATGGAGACACTAAAGAAGCACCTTCCATATTCTGGACCAGAGGGACTTAACGAGCACAGGAGAATTGCTGCTAGATTCGAGGAGAAAATCTTCAGTGGTGCCGTTAACCAGGTATATACAATTGAATCCACAACATGTGAAAAAGAAGCAACTTTCGGCTTCCTGATCTAGTTTTCTTACTTGGACACATTTCAGACTGATTACCTTCGGAAAATATCCATTAAGATGCTGACTATGCAGCATAAATCGGAAACTGCTGCTGGACCTGCTTCTACTTCATCTACCATTCCTGCTAATAGTCAGGGTAAATAATAACTGTCATTTACCTAAAAGTCCTTGTAGGAGCAAAACTTTGTTTTTGGTGTCCTAGATTGTAATGCAGTCTCCTGGTGTAAGCTATGTGTAAGCTCTAGTTTTGATGGTGTTGTAAATCTATGAGCATAGGTACGGGGAATGATAATTCAAGTGTTTCTGTTATTCCGAAAGCAGAGCCTGGAGAGAACACAGGTGATTGGAGAACTGATCTGCCACCGGATCCACCAGCTCAATAGTTTGTGTCCTTGTCTTCTTATTGTCCATAAATTTAACTTTCTCTCGGAACACAAACCTTATGTTCTGCTTCTATCTGATCTCATCATTATAACACACTTGAGGACTTTTCTTCCTAGCGGAGAAGCAGCCATGGACACAGTTGACTGGAGAACTCAAATGCCACCTGATTCACGACAGAAGATCATCAACAAGATGTAAGTTTTATCTCGTATCCTCACTGTTTTGTCTCTGCAAAGCCTTCATCTTTCAATAAGTTTCTTTCTTTGGTGTTACTATTACTTGATTAACACTCCACTTGCGCAGAATGGAGACACTAAAGAAGCACCTTCCATTTTCTCTACCAGAGGGACTTAACGAGCTCAGGAGAATCGCTACAAGGTTCGAGGAGAGAATATTCAGTGATGCCGTTAACCAGGTATATACACAAATGACTCCACAACATGTGAAAAAGAACCAACTTTTGGCTTCCTGATCTAGTTCTCTTACTTGGACACATTTCAGACTGATTACCTTCGGAAAATATCCATGAAGATGCTGACTATGGAGATTAAATCACAAAATGCTGCTGGACCTGGTTCTACTTCATCTATCACTCCTGCTAAGAGAAGCTTCCTCTCAAGTCAGGGTAAATTATAACAGACATTACCTAAATGTAATCTAGTCTACTGGTGTAAGCTATATGTGTATATGCCCTAGTTTTGATGGTGTTGGAAACCTAAACATAGGTTATCATCATATGGAGAATGTTAATTCAAGGCTTCCTATTCCGAAAGCAGAGCCTGGCGAGATCACAGGTGACTGGAGAATGTATCTGCCACCGGGTTCACGCCAGAGGAATGCCCATAAGATGTAAGTCCGTTTACATCTTTCTGAAAAGTTGTCAATCTTTTTTTCTGTAGAAGTACATAAACGTTGTGTCATATTGTGGTGGCCTATAGATATATGTATGTCTTGTGTGTGCAACTAAGTTACTTGTGATTTGAGCAGAAGGGAGACACTAACTAAACATGTTGGGCAAGAAGGAAGTTTCGAGCTCATGAGCATTGCTACCAGCTTAGAGGAGTTCATTTGCAGAACTGCTATTGACCAGGTTTCATCTTCTTATAATTTTGCCACTAGGAAAGGATCTGACTTTTGGTGCCAATGAAGTTTGATAATCACAAGTCTTTTTTTTGTTTGATATTCTGTTTATTTCAGGTGGATTACGTTCGCAAAATATCTTTCAAGATGCAGACTATGGAAGAGGGAAACTAAGTCGGTCTATTGCGTACGAAACCAGTCAATTGTGCTGGAAGCTTTCAAGGAAATTCCACATTTATAAAAAGAAAGAAGGCCCTGAAACCTCCAAAGTTCAAGGCATGAATAAACATGTTCTTTACAACGAACATAAATCCTCAACAAGTAAAAGAAAGTCCATTTAATTGGTGATCATAACTGGTTCTTTATATTTATATAACATTGACTTTTCATCTTTGGAAATGTACTCATTTCTCTTTAAAAATTGACCATATTTTGTTCTTTTAAGAATTGACCATATTTAGTTGATGGTCAACAAACAAATCCCCCAAGAAATTCATTATTTATTTGGGCCTCTATATGTTTGGGCCGGTTTACCAAAACTTGGTTTTGATTTCATTAATTCTACTTGTATCTGCATTTCCATTTACTTTCACCTCTTCGTCTCTCTCTGCTCGTCTCAAAATTGACGAAGTCGACTACCTGATCGTGATGGCACCTGCTCTTCAAATCAGAGAACCAACCATGGGCACAGTTGACTGGAGAACACAGTTGCTACCTGCTTCACGCCAGTATCTCATCAACAAGATGTAAGCTTTATCACATCCCGTGCTCTGTCTCATGCAAAGCTTTCATCTTTTTCAATCCAGTTTGCCATTTCATAGAAATTGAAGGTTTTTATTTCATAGATCTTACTTGATTTCACTATTCCCACATGCATGCGCAGATTGGAAACAATAAAGAAGCGCTGCCCGTTTGCTGGACCAGAGGGGCTTATCGAGCTCAGGAGAATCGCTGCTAGATTCGAGGAGAAAATCTTCAACCTTGCTGAGAGCCAGGTAAAATAGATATATACACAGACATCTGTATTTGCTTCGTTAGTGTGGACTTTTGCCTCATTTACCTTTCGACTTTCAGAATGATTACTATCGGAAAATAGCCATGAAGATGCTGACTTTTGAGACTTCTTCTTTACCTATCCCTCCTGCCAACAACAGCCTACCTTTGGATTCGGGTAAAAACAACGGCTTTCTTTATTACTTTTAGCCCATTCATGCAGTAGCAGCCGCAAGTTTTGTTTTTGGTGTCAGTTTGTATGCATGTTTGTGGTCGCCTTCAATTTGGTTTGTTTAGCGTTTTGGTTTGGAGTTGACTGAAATATTATGTGAATATAGGCCATGTTGTGGTCAGTGACAACTCAGTGCCTTCTCTTCCGAACGAAGAACCTGCCGTGAACACAGCTGACTGGAGAACTCAACTGCCACCGGATTCACGCCAGAAGAGTGTCAAGAACATGTAAGTTGGTTACATTTCTCTCTCTCTCTCTCTCTCTCTCTAAAGTTGTCATCTTTTCTCAGTCGCTAGTCAGTTCCTCCAACGCCAACGCCAACGCCAGTTTAATGATTGAATACTGTAGAATGTTATAATGTAAATATGTTTATAGATAGCTAAATGACTTTGTGAATTTTGAGCAGAGTGGAAACACTAAAGAGAAATGTTCCATACACTGGGCAAGAAGGAATTGAGGAGCTCATGAGAATTGCTGCCAGCTTTGAGGACTTGATTTTCACCACTGCTAAAAACCAGGTTTCACTTTCCTCTTCTTCATTATTCCATTTTGGCTTAACACTCTGGAATATTGGATTCATTCTTGTTTGATATTCTGCTGTTTATTTCTACTTTTTCAGGAGGATTACTTTCATAAAATATCCTTGAAGATGGAGACTAATTCAGCGTTCTAAGCAGTCAATTGACTTGGAATCTTTCAGGCCAATTCCATATGTAAATTAGTAAAAGACATGTACCTTGAAACCTCTGAAGTTGACGCCTCAAGGCATGACTAGTATTTATGTCAACTGCTTATGTATTTTGACACCATTTCTCGTTTCTCCGATAAATCAACAACAAGTAAAACATTCATTCAATTTTTTGGGGTGCAAAGTAGGTGAAACCACATCAGGATAAATGTTTTCTGAGCTAAGTATTTAGAAATTACAAGACCAACCATTGTCAGAGTCCAGACAAATAACCTCGAAATAATAAATAAATAATTGATTATATATAAAAATGGCGACCAAAATCGACGTTAAATTCGCCTAAAATTTACATTATTTTTTTTAGTTGTGAAACGAAGAAAAAAGAAAGAAATCGTGTTATAAAGCAAAACTGCGAGGGGACAAATAAGACGAAGAAGTTTCCTCTTCGTTTTCCCAAAAAGGATCCGATAAATTATTATTCATCCATTTCTGGATCAACCTAAACCCTAATCATCTGCCTACCAATTTCTCCTTCTCTCCGCAATTTTCCCAAACCCAATTCCTAATCGTTGTAGCCAACCTTTCACCCCCAAACGATCTCCTCGATAACTTTGAGGTGAAATTCTCGAATCTCTTTTTTTTTGTGGTTTTGATTTCCTGTGCTTAAGCTTTGGTTTTAGAGTTTTTTTCATGCTGTGATCGAGATTCCAGAGAAGACATACTGTCGCCGTTTCTAATAGATTAATTAAGAGATTAGATCAACGATGTTGATGATGCAATAGAGAGTATGCTTGTTTGTTTTCCTGGATTCTCGTTTCGGGATAGGCTGCTTGAGGGTTTGAGTTTACTGCTTAAAATGAAAAAATTGGCTGATCACTGAACATAAACTGCTTTTAATCTCTAATGGGGTTGGCGATTTCATATTTAACTTCTGATGGAGCAGATTTCTGTTTTCCTCAATGGTTATGTAAGCTGGGCTGGTATGATTCTTGGCGTAAATGGAAAAAGGAAAGGGGGTTGAACTATGCATGACCTAAACATATATTAGGAAGTTTTGAGTGTCAATCTAGTGTGGTCGTTTGTTTCCAGTAAATTTCGTCATTTTCTCTGTTTTGATTGAGTGATAAGTGTACTTCGTATTGATGCTTTGTTCTTCATGGTGTGTAAAATGTAGAACACTCGATGGATAATAACAATTGGAGGCCGTCTCTTCCAAACGGTGAACCTACCATGGACACAGGTGACTGGAGAGCTCAATTGCCTCCTGATTCACGCCAGAAGATCGTCAACAAGATGTAAGTTTAATATTACCTCGTGTTATGTCTAATGCCAGTTAGCTCCTGCAGAAATAAAAGCTTTATATGGTGTTATAGTTCATTTACCAATGATTCTGTTTTGTTTTGCTTATTTACTTGCCACTTGTGCAGAATGGAAACACTAAAGAAGCACCTTCCATTTTCTGGACCAGAGGGGATTAACGAGCTCAGGAGAATTGCTGCTAGATTCGAGGAGAAAATTTTCAGTGGTGCCGTTAATCAGGTAACTACACAACATGGAAAAAAGAACAAACTTTTGGTACTCGTAAAGCTTAGACCCAGTATATGGGGCATGGAATCCATGTATATCTTCCTGATTTACTTTTATTTCGACTTTCAGACGGATTACCTTAGGAAAATATCTATGAAGATGCTGACTATGGAGACTAAATCCCAAAATGCAGCTGGTTCTTCCTCATCTATCCCTGCCGCCAATAATGGCACATCCATGGATTCAAGTAATCACTGCATGCATATAGTGCTTATGTCTGCTTATCTGGTTTTATGGATAAATTTTTAACCTTATCAGTACTGTTTTAACCTTATCTTGAATAGTTCCCGCCAATCAAGGTCACCTTCTTCCAGGAACGTTACCAACCAATCAATCTCAAGCACCTCAGCCGTTACTCTCCCAAACCATGCAGAGTAATACAGCCTCTGGGATGACGGGTTCTACTGCTTTACCATCTTCCATGCCGCCGGTTTCTTCGATAACCAACAATAATGTCGCAAATTCTGTAAACCAGAATTCAAATATGCCAAATGTAGCCGGAATGTTGCAAGATTCATCTGCGCAGCATGGCCTTTCATCGAACATGTTTTCAGGATCCCAAAGGCAGATGATGGGCAGGCCACATGGGATGTCTTCACAGCAGCAACAGCCGCCACAGAATGCACAGATTCTTTATCAGCAACAACTGCAGCAGCAGCTTATGAAGCAAAATTTTCAGTCAGGGAATGTTCCCAATCCCAATTCGCTTTTGCCATCACACATACAACAGCAACAAAATGTGCTGCAGCCTAATCAAATGCATTCGTCTCAACAGCCTGGTATTGCAACATCTTCTACGCAGCCCTCTACTGTGAGTTCAGCTCCTCTCCAGGGTCTACACACAAATCAGCAATCCAGTCCGCAATTGTCTGCTCAGCAGACGACGACGCAATCTATGCTTCGTCAGCATCAATCGTCGCTGCTAAGGCAACATCCGCAATCACAACAAGCCTCTGGTATCCATCAGCAGCAAACAGTTTCTCCTCTACAACAGCAGCAAGCACAAATGATGAGGCAACAAGCTGCAAATACCTCAGGCATCCAACAGAAGCAGATGATGGGGCAGCATGTTGTCGGAGATATGCAGCAGCAACATCAGCAAAGATTACTGAACCAACAAAATAATATGATGAACATTCAACAGCAGCAGGCGCAACAGCAGACACAGCAGCAGCAGAAGCAGCAGCCACCGGCCCAGCAGCAATTGATGTCTCAACAAAACAGCCTTCAGGCAACGCACCAGCAGCCGCTCGGCTCTCAGAGCAATGTTTCAGGATTGCAGCAGCCACAACAACAGATGCTCAGTTCCCAGGTTGGCAATTCGAGCTTGCAGACTAACCAGCACTCGGTGCACATGTTATCACAGCCAACAGTTGGGATGCAACGAACACATCAGGCTGGCCATGGCATGTTTTCTTCTCAGGGCCAACAGTCACAAAATCAGCAATCCCAACAGCAGATGATGCCCCTTCAATCGCATCATCAGCAGGTAGGTTTGCAACAACAACCTAATCTACTACAGCAGGATGTGCAACAAAGGCTACAATCTTCAGGCCAAGTCACAGGTAACCTGCTTCCTCCTCAAAATGTAGTGGACCAACAGAGACAACTATTTCAATCCCAAAGAAACCTTGCGGAGATGCCATCATGTATGCTTTTGCATTCTTGTGAATACTGTAGGTTCTGATATTCTACATAATCTCTCAGTAGGATCTGATGTAGAACAAAACCCCTTTTTATAACTTTCAGCATCGCTGGATTCGACGGCACAGACGGAAAATGCAAACGGAGTTGATTGGCAAGAGGAGGTTTTCCAAAAGGTAGGTCTCTCTTTTTAAGTGGGTAATGCTTTCGGCTACTTAGTATTGCTCTTTCTCTTTTACCAACTGTGGCTACCCTTATTGAATCTTCAAGAGATATATGCAACAGCGCTGGCGATCTTACATAAGTATCACTGTCATGAGTAATTGTATGACCATAATGCTTGTCTTTGCAGATCAAAACAATGAAAGAGGCGTACTTACCAGATCTAAATGAAATTTACCAGAGAGTTGCAGCCAAGTTGCAGCAAGTAAGTTACACTTTTTTTCTAATATGAGAATAGTTTGCACGTGTATGTCCTCCGGAACTTTAGGAAGTACCTTCTAAAGTTTTTTTTATGAATTCAATGCAAGATAGGGTCGTTATTACCGAATAAAGTCATACAAGTGTAGAATCTTGTTACCATATAACAAAATAAATTGCTCTTGAGACCGTATTCTACAGTCTGTCTTTTAGAAAGTTAACCTCGGACATCTATGTTCCTTCACAAACCTACAGAGGTTGTAGCTTGCATCTATGTGTTTGTTTCGTTTCTTAATGAATATGTTCTTTTTTCTCTTGAGCAGGATTCTATTCCGCCGCAACAAAGATCAGAGCAGTTTGAGAAATTGAAACAATTCAAGACAATGTTGGAGCGAATGATACAATTCCTATCAGTTTCAAAGAGCAATATTATGCCTGCATTAAAGGATAAGGTGGCATATTATGAGAAGCAGATTATCGGTTTCTTAAATATGCACAGGCCGAGGAAGACAGTACAGCAAGGGCAGCTTCCGCAATCTCAGATGCAGCCTATGCAGCAACAGCAATCACAGACCGTTCAAGATCAGTCTCATGATAGTCAAACAAATCCGCAAATGCAATCAATGGGCATGGGGGGTTCTGGGCCAAGGGCACAACAGAGTGGTCTAACAAATATGCAGAACAATGTTCTATCATCTCGTCCTGGAGTTTCAGCTCCACAGCAGAACATTTCCAGTTCCATACCGGCTTCTAGTTTAGAATCAGGCCAAGGAAATGCACTGAATAATGGCCAGCAGGTTACCATGGGATCCATGCAACAAAATACTTCTCAACAAGTAAATAACAGTTCTGCCTCTGCTCAAAGCGGGTTAAGCTCACTGCAGTCTAATGTTAATCAAACGCAGTTAAGTTCTAGTTTGCTTCAGCAACAGCAGCTGAAGCAACAGCAAGACCAACAAATGTCGCAGCAGCTCAAACAGCAATTCCAACAGCGCCAGATGCAGCAGCAGCTACTGCAGAAGCAGCAGTTAATTCAGCAGCAGCAGCAGCAACAGCAACAGCAACAGCAACAGTTGCAAGCAAGACAGCAGCAACAAAATGATATGAATGATTTGACAGCGAGGCAGGGGATGAATGTCAGTCGTGGGATGTTTCAGCAACACTCTCTCCAGGGTCAGCGTGCTAATTATCCTCTTCAACAGCTAAAACCAGGATCCCAACTTCCTGGTTCGTCGCCTCAACTTCTGCAAGGTGCATCTCCTCAGATGACACAACAACATATGTCTCCTCAGGTCGACCAGAAAAATCTGTTATCTGTCAACAAGATGGGAACTCCATTGCAGCCTGCAAACTCCCCTTTTGTGGTCCCATCTCCTTCAACCCCCTTGGCTCCGTCCCCGATGCAAGTTGACTCTGAGAAACCTTCTGGTGCTTCTTCATTGTCAATGGGGAATAATGCACGCCAACAAGCAACTGGCATGCAAGGTGTTGTTCAGTCCCTTGCAATTGGCACTCCAGGGATCTCTGCTTCTCCTCTCCTTCAGGAGTTTACTAGTCCTGATGGGAATAATTCAAATCCTTTGACAAGTACATCTGGAAAACCCAGCGCTACTGAGCTGCCTATTGAACGCCTTATTAGAGCCGTAAGTAACATAACCCAAGTTTGAATGTTATATTGCAACACGACAGTGTTATTGCTCCCATCCCTCTTTTGTAGTAGAAACATTTGTTCTGATCATGATGTTTTCTTTCTGTTGTTTTCAGGTGAAGTCCATCTCACCGCAAGCGCTCTCTTCTGCAGTAAGTGACATCGGATCCGTTGTAAGCATGGTTGATAGGATAGCTGGTTCAGCTCCGGGAAATGGTTCAAGAGCATCAGTTGGCGAGGACTTGGTTGCAATGACTAAGTGTCGTCTCCAAGCAAGAAACTACATGACGCAAGATGGAATGATGGCGACCAAGAAAATGAAGCGCCACACAACCGCAATGCCAATAAGCGTTGTTTCGTTAGGAGGGAGCGTTGGTGATAACTACAAGCAGTTTGCATGTTCGGAGACATCAGATCTGGAATCAACTGCGACTTCTGATGGGAAGAAGGCAAGAACTGAGGTATGTTTCTAGTTAGCCTTTTCTTATGTATATCTAAAAATTGACCAACAAAAGAATATTCGGAAGCGCAAGGTCAGTTTACTAATTTTGAAGACTCAACCTTGGACTGCAGACCGAGCATGCCCTTTTGGAGGAAATCAAGGAAATAAACCAGCGGCTGATAGATACAGTTGTCGAGATTAGTGATGATGAAGATGCTGTAGATCCTAGTGAGGAAGCAACAGCAAGCAAAGGGTGTGAAGGAACAACAGTTAGATTCTCGTTTATAGCTGTTTCTCTCAGCCCAGCCTTGAAGGCTCATCTCTCATCAACGCACATGGTAAGTGTGGTCATCTAGTTAACTAATCTTTGTGAAAGAAAAAAATCATTTCATTAAATCCTTTTTAAGATGTGTCCTGTGCTTCCTATTACAGTCTCCTATTCAACCATTGCGTCTGCTGGTTCCATGTAGCTACCCCAACGGCTCTCCATCTCTTCTGGATAAACTCCCGGTGGAAACCAGGTACAAGCAAATATGGTAGAGTCTCAAGTAAATAGAAACATAGATGTTTCATACCAAGTCGAGCAAACTTGTACCATATAGTTGAAAATTCATCTGCTCATATCTCTAGAAACACTTCTTACGGTCTGGTTTCTTGTAACAGCAAAGAGAACGAGGACCTCTCGTCAAAAGCTATGGCAAAGTTCAACATATTGCTAAGAAGTTTGTCTCAGCCAATGTCGCTCAAAGACATAGCCAAGACATGGGACGCTTGTGCTCGGACTGTCATCTGTGAGTACGCACAGCAATTTGGCGGTGGGACTTTTAGCTCAAAATACGGTACTTGGGAGAAATATGTAGCCGCTTCCTGAATCTGATGGATCTCTCATCAAGTCCTTCATGGTTAACTCTGTGAATTGCGATTCACTGTTTGTCATAAGTATTATACATGAATATTTGTATTCATAACCTGTAGAAAAAAAAAGAAAAAGGCTTTTGCGCATTTTGCCTGTATAGTATAAGTTTTTCTCTTGCTCTATCTATTAGCCAAAGCTGAAACTGTGTCATTGAATATTTTTCAATAATATTATCAACTTTGTTGTATGTATTTTGTGTAATTCGGTTGGTCTGTTCGTCATTCTATTAGCTATGTATGACTCGTTGACAGCTTTTTTATGAATGATGGGAAAGAAATCAGAAGCATTTACTGCACTTATTTGTCTTTTACTGGAAACTTCCTTAAGTGTCACGATTCATCCCGCAAGAAAGCTTAATGGACCTTGTCAACGGGTCATGAGAATAGAATCAAAGAGTGATTCAATGAGAAAAGTCAATTAAAAAGAAATGAAAGCTAAAGTTCGATAACCCTAAGTAAAAACCCTCGGCCTCTACCTCGTAATTATACTCCAAGCTCATAAACACAGAGATCACAAGATCATGGAGGATGGATGTTACACTAAGGATTTCTTCACCCTGGAGAAAATGAAGGTTAATTCGACTTTCTTCGATCTAAGTGTTTGTAGGTTTCATTTACAGAGATGTGATGATTTGACATTTTTGAAACCGTGCATGTTTCTCTGCTGTCAATGGCTCTTCCTCATGTTATCCACAAATCCAGTCGGAGTTGGAGCTGAGGAAGAGAGTAGCGGATCTTGAGGAAGAGAACCGATCAATCAAACAACGGCTCGAGAGGATAGAGATGATGTTCTGGCAGCAACAACAACAATTTATGTCAATCCATCAGCAACCAATGGTCTTTCAAGGTCATGCTCCGAGATTGCAGCAACACCAACAACCTTATCTGGTACAAAAGGATGTGCAACAACAAAGGCTTCAAGCTGTTGGTTCCTTGCTTCCGCCTCAAAATGTGACTCACCAATCCCAAAGAACCCTTCCAGAGATGCCATCAAGTAAGCTTTTGGATCCTTGTCAATGTCTAGTGTAGGTGCAATATTATCATTAGTGTATTACTTGAGATCTCTTTGACGTTTAACAAATGTACTAACCCTGGCTTTTATTACTCTTAGCGTTGGTGGATGCAATGGGAAATGTAAATGGAGGTGACTGGCAAGAGTTGGTTTTCCAAAAGGTATTTCTGGTAATAGATGTATATATATGATGTAATAAGTGGTTGTATGTATGACCATATAAGCGCCTCTGTCTCTTCAGATCAATTCCATGAAAGAAATGTACTTAGCAGATCTGACTGAAATACACCGGAAAGTTACAGCCAAGTTTCAGCTCGTAAGTCAATATAATTATCGTTTTTCTTCACTAGAATCATAGTTTTATGGACTCAGTGCAAGAAGCTCGTCAAATGCCTTATTATTACAGAGGTTGTAACTGCACCTATGTATGTGTTTGTTTGTTTGTTTTCTTGTTGAACACGTTTCGTTTTGTCTCTCTTAAGCAGGATTCTCTTCCGGATCAACAAAGATCAGAGCGGTTTGAGAAACTGAAAAAATTCAAGGAAATGATGGAGCGAATGCTGCAATTTCTATTTGTTTCCAAGCGTGATATCACGCCTGAATTGAGGGATAAAGTGGATTATTATGAGACGCAGATCATCGGTTTCTTAAATATGCACAGGCCGAGGAAGGCGCAAGAGCAAAAGTAGCTTCCGAGATCTCAGACAAATTCTAGCTCCCTATCTCATTGGTTTGCTTAATCCCGGATCGCTTATGTTTCAGCCTATGGATTCGTGTGATAATGAATGAGTTCTAGGAAGACCTTCTTCATCATTGTATTTCTTTCGTCTTTGTAGTAGAAATACAATGTATGTGAACCGCCATTGTATTTCTTTCTTCTTCATCAGGCCAAAGCGAGTGATAATGATTGAATTTAAGTCATTAGTATTCTACATGATCTTAGTCTCTGAAAATGAACTAATGATCTTAGCTTTTGAGTTTGATTATGCTTAGTAACACTTAAATTCAATGGCAAACGCAAATGGAGATGATTGGCAAGATGTGGTTTTCCAAAATGTAATAAATTTCATTCTTAAGTCTTGTTGTTTGTGATAATTCATAGGTATTTCTCTGCAAGTCTTTTGCCTCTATATAAATTTGATTTAAAAACAAAACAAAAAAAGTTTATGAAATTAGAGTTGTAACTCTCAAGCAATAAGCATGTGCATGTCGTATTTGTGTCTACCTTACACGTGCATATGGTCAAACGTCGTTTCCTAAGCAGAATCTTGCTATTTGACCCCAAAAAAACAAAGTAGATACGAAACAAGTAAAATTAAGATTGTTTTGCTAAACAAAATTCAAGAAAGCATAAATCTTTCATAACTAGAAGAGTCTAATTAGTAAGTTGTGATCTAGATGAAACTTACGAGGATTGGAGCCAGGAAACAAAAACCGACAACTTTATAGTACAGTATACTTTTAGAAACTCGAAAGCCATAAGAAAAGAAAAGGAACTTTTATAAAATCAAAGAGAGAAACTTTACAACGGTTTCGGAAATGCCGAAGCAAGTGATCAAATCGGGAAGCCGACCACCGTGGGTAGGTTTATCTGCGGCGGTATGGGTCGAAATCGCCGCCGGAAACGCTTACAACTTCCCCTTGTACTCTCACGCTCTGAAATCGGTGCTGGGTTACAATCAGCAACAGCTCACGATGCTTGGAGTTGCCAATGATGTCGGAGAGAGCGTCGCTTTGCTTCCCGGTTACGCCTGCAGCAAGCTCCAACCCTGGATGGTCCTCTTCGTCGGTGCATGTGCTTGCTTCTTCGGCTATGGACTCATTTGGCTCTCCGTTACTCAGACTCTTCCTGCTCTTCCCTTCTGGTTGGTGAGTCCAAAGTTTCCACCTTTCCTCTTCGAGAATCTTAGATTTCTGATTTTACCCCTAATTTGTGAATTGCTTGATTTTGTGTTAACCTTGTTAATCGATTGAAACGCCATTAGTTTGCAAAAAAATTATCTTTTTTGTTCACTGCAGTTGTGGATTGCGCTGATTGTGGCTACAAATAGCAATGCGTGGTTTGGGACAGCAGTTTTAGTGACGAACATGAAGAATTTCCCGCTAAGCAGAGGCACTGTCGCTGGGATTCTCAAAGGGTATGCTGCGATTGGTGGAGCGGTTTACACTGTGATCTACAATGTGTTTCTTGATCAGTCTCCTCCGAGGCTGCTGCTGTTCTTGGCCCTCGGGATCCCGGTTCTCTGTTTCGCTATGATGTACTTGATCAGACCGTGCGCTCCTGCTTCCGGAGAGGACTCATCTGAGCATGTACATTTCATTTTCACTCAAGCCATGGCGGTTTTAGCTGCTGTCCTTGTGCTGACCATCACTGTGGTTGGCCATGTGGTCTCAGTAAGGAGAAGCGTTTCGTATGCACTGGTTGGTTTAGTGGTTGTTCTGCTGCTCTCTCCTCTTGCAATTCCTGTAAAGATGACATTTTTCCGGAAAAAGTCTACCAAGAAACAGGAAAGAGGAGAGATTGATGCTACAACCAGCCCGTTGCTGAGACCGTCTTCGTCTCTTGGGAGTTTCATTGAGATGGAGGATGATGATGCTTCAGATGTGCAGACGCTTTTAGCTGAGGGAGGAGGAACAGTTGAGAAAGAGAGAAGGCCGAGGAGAGGAGAGGATTTTAGGCTGAGAGAAGCATTTGTGAAAGCAGATTTCTGGCTTCTATGGTTTGTTTACTTCCTTGGGGTTGGCTCTGGAGTCACAGTTTTAAACAACTTGGCTCAGGTTGGAATCGCGGTTGGGATTGATAACACAACGGTCCTCTTGTGCCTCTTTAGCTTCTTCAACTTTGTTGGCCGGCTTAGCTCAGGAGCTATCTCGGAGCACTTTGTCAAGTCAAGAGCAATGCCGAGAACCGTGTGGATGACGTTAGCGCAGATTCTCATGGTGATTGCTTTCGTTCTCTACGCTCTCTCTTCGTCAGCTACTCTCTATCCAGCAACCGCGCTTCTAGGCACTTGCTACGGGTTTCAGTACTCACTCATGGTGCCGACTGCATCAGAGCTCTTTGGTCTTGAACATTTTGGTATCATCTACAGTGTCATGATTCTAGGAAACCCGGTTGGTGCGGTTTTCTTCTCCGGTTTGCTAGCTGGTCATTTGTATGATGCTGAGGCTATAAGACAAGGAAGCTCGACTTGTTATGGACCAGAGTGTTTCAGGCTGACCTTTGTGATCTTGGCTTGCGTCTGTGGGGTTGCAGCGATTCTTGGCGTGGTTCTGACTGTTAGGATAAGACCGGTTTATCGGTCTCTATACGGCGCTAGATCTTCCCGGCTATCTCAAGAGTAAGACTGTTTTAGTTATGTGTGTATAACAGTTTCTCTTTTGGAAAAAAAAAAAAAAAAAAAAACAGTAAAAAGTGGAAAACTTTTAATTATTTGATAAACATTTTTTTGGGTTATGATTGAGTTTGTTTCTTTTTTTGGTAATGTGATTGAGTTAGTTTCTAGTTTTCTACAATATATTCTAAGATTTTGATTTTATTTCCAAAAATTAAATAATTTATTTAGAACACATAAAAATTAATTGATTATATCGTGATATTGTCTATCACATCTTACCAATGACGAAATATCGAATTAGTTAAGGTCTAATCACAAAGGCTTTTTAACTTCTCGTACTCTCGCAGAGTCTCATACATGTTGGTCGATGGTTGTGCTGAAGATCACAACCTGATAAGTACAATCGCATTATTAAACAATTCTGATGGCGTATATGTGGGCGTTAACACCATTGACGGCGATGAAGTGTTCCGAACTTTGTCATGGCAACTAGAGTTCGTAGGCAGAACTCCGATTAGAAATTTCATTAAGATTTAGGGTCTGAATTTTTTTTAAAAGCAATGTTTAACAAAATGAACATATACAACTGGAAAAAAAAATGCAGAGAATCAGGTTTACCAGTACAAAAAAAAAAAAAAGATGAAACACACGAGAAATACACAAAACTATATTTAAAAAGCTATTTTCACACTAAAAAACAATTAATATAAAGTAGCGGTCTATGGAACATTTGGGCAACTTGCTAAAATTTTCAAAGTCCATTGTTATTGGTTAATGAATTTTGACATTTTTATTAAAATTCATTGTTATTGGTTTGATGACTTTTAAAACCCATACAAAGTTCATTGTTATTCAAAAAGTTTGTAATTTGAATAATTTCATACATTGTTAAAATCTTTGGATTTTAAACAATTTAATTCATGAAACAAAAGTTTCAAAATACTACATATAACCCTTAAAATCTCAAAGTCCATTATAATCAAATATTTTGATTGATTTTCTAAATGTACATAGTCTTTTTAAAACTAACAAAAACTCTTTATAAATTTAACAATTCTCTTACCTTCTAAAATCTTTAAAATCTACACAAATTCTACTCCAATAACCTTTCTTAGTGTGTTGTTTTTCTTTCCACATCCACCTCTTGGACAGAACCGATGTGGAAGCAGCAAGACGTGTCGGAAGCTGGGAGAGGACTTTGCCAATGATCTCATCTGGCAGATTGCTTATTATATCTCTACCACTCATAGCGCAGAACGAGTTGAAATATCGGTTAGGTCACACAAGCTCAGAATTATAACCGAGTGTAAGATGTTGTTGAGCTTGAGAATGTGTTGTTCTTATCAATGAGGAGAGTGCGATATATCATATATGTATAAATATACAGAGGAAGAGATCTTCAAGAGAATATATAGTCTGACAAATATACAAGATGTTCCTATATACGCTCCTATATTCGTGTAACAGCTAACAGCTTGTAACTTGTGACACACGAGGTAACTTGACCAATTGCTGTCTTAATAAATATTTTTCATTTTTCATTTTTTGTTCTTACCTTTTGAATATGAAGCAAATTGTATTTTCCAATTTGAACATATTTAAATAAACAACAACATTGCTGCTATTTCGTGCTCTCGGAAACTGTAAAGAAGTTTTGACTGGAACAGAGACTTAGGCTAAAAGCAAAGAATGGAGTAGACAGACTCATTACACTGACCCACACTCATGCACACACCTGACCTGACACTTCCACTCAACTCTAATTTTTTATATTTTTTAGATTGTCAATTAACAAAAATTAATTAGCCTAACAACAACAACACATCATCAAAACACTCCGATTACAGATGCAAAAATTCAAAAAATTCCGTGGTGGAAGAATCCTAAAACCTCGTCTCTCACCATCAAATCTGATTCGAAAGAAAAAAGAAAAAAAAAAAAACAGAACATCAAGTAGGTTTAAGATTCTGAAACATAGAGTCCCATTTGATTTCTTCCATGTAGCTATCTTCACAAACTTTCTCTTCCTTGAAACTGTAATCGAAAACCACGGGACTTGAGAAGCTATCGACTCTACAAGGAGTCCCGTTGGTCAAAAGCAACCTCTCCGGCTTCTCGAATCCGCCATTTCCGTAGCTTGGCATCACAGATCTCTTGCTCCTCTTCAGAAATCCGCCTCTCCACTTCCCAATCCCGCCGCTGCTATTCCTCTTCGGCACCAGCACCAGAGCTCGAGACGACGACGACGGCTCTTCGCGGCGGATCCAGGCGCGTACGTGGTCGGAGAAACACTTTCCAGTTTTCCTGATCGCGACCACGGCTCTGTAGATCGACCGAGAGCTGAGCGGAGGAGATTGGTTGCGATCTCGACGAGCGAGTTTGAGGATCTCGAGGCGGTGTTTGGCGATGGAGATTCCCATGCTCTGGAGAAATTCGTGGTTGAAGTAAGCAATGTCTTCGCGTTCGAGCTCGTTCTGGGAGAAGGTGAAGCCGTATTCGTGGACGAGACAAGGTTCGAGGTCTGTTCTCGAGAGCCATGAAAACCAATCCATTGGAGTCTTTTGGTTTCTCGAGTCAGAGCAGTGAGGTTTGTGTTTTTTTACGATTTATAAAGGAAGGAAAGTGAGTGGGGGCTTTTTTGACTTTTTTGAAAGTAGCGGGCTTCGTCGTTAAGGTAGTTGAGGCGTAAAGAGGGACTTAATTTGATCAAAGTTGAAATAATAGGGTCAAAAGTGAAACACAAATCAAAGACTACACACACAAAATAGTGGTTTAATTGTCGTTCGAGTTCGAGAAAATGGTGACTACATTTGTAGTTTTGTATAAATTAATTAGGAAAAAAAATAAAAATTAAAAACTGCTGCCAACAAAAGCTTTTGTGAGTAATATAATAAAAACAAAAATAAAAAGATGGGAGTGTTTTGTACTTTGGAGCTTGTAGAAGATAGAGAAATAATGTGAGAGTGAGGACTGAGGAGAATGGAAGAGAGTGACCATGAATCACGGTGTGGGGAAAGGAGCAAAACCCAGTGGGATCTTACTTTATGTTTATGGGCCACTTTTGTTTTCTATCTATTGTGCCATTTACTATTGTCGTTTCTAACTAACACTTGACCATGTATGCAAACTATATACTATAATACTAGTGTTTTCGAATCTACTTTGCTTTCGTTTTCCAGAAAAACAAACATAAGTGCCGCCATAAATCTATAAATTTAGAGGATTCCTCATTGTGTCATTTACAAGAGATGGATGGACATATCTAACATACTCAATAGGACACAAGTGACAAGTCCAATCCAGTTATATCCTCCCTTATTGATATACCAACATTATGTACATCATCTACATTACACAAAAATGTATCTTCTGTGGTCAAAGATTATTTTTTGTCGGCTTATGGTCAAAGATTAAAATGGATAGAATCTTCCAATATATTTCCTTAGATTATAGTCAAAGTATGTTGTTGTTCCGCTTGTAAGTATGCGTTTGACAAAAAAATAATTTAATTGCTATTGGTATATGTTTGAAAACAATAACATCGTTAGTTTTCTCACGCATTTTTTTGTTAGTTCAGATATATTAGACGTTTATCTAGTTTTACTTACAAAAAAAATGATAATTTGTATCGTTTAAACTTAAACTTAAAATACATAAGTATTTTGTAATTAAGACTGGTTCGTCTTCACATTCCAAATAATTTTCTGGAGGAATCAAAACACCTGCTTGACTCTTTAGAGATCAGGATTTGGCAGCTCAAAATTCATCACAAATCAAAATGTTTTCAGGCGAATGTTATCTGGTGTATGAACAGTGGCTGGAAACGTACGTGAACAAACCATGGCTACTAGATCTAGATGGAATAAACCACCAGAAGGCGTGCTGAAATGTAAAGTGAACTTTCTCATTCATCTAACGCATAAATCTAACATGTTGTGATACATATAGTAGTGGATTCCTAATCCTAAGGAAAAACATATCATCATTATGTGGAGCGGAGGAACTTGGATTGCAAGATATCGCATGGGCTAAACCTCCTTTCGTGTAAAAAAGTGAGAATCATACTTTGGACAGTCCAAAGTTTGAGAGATCTACATGATATAAAATAAGAAAGATATAAGTCTTCTGACTACAAAGCTAATATTGGTGCCATACAAATATTCTCTAGAGTGGTTGAGATATCGTAGAGAACATTCATTGTTTAATGAATTTAATCAAATTTATTAGTTTTAAGATCATAGTATTAAGCAAAGCAAGCGTCATTTCAAGGGCTATTGCAAAAAGTGTCATTAGAAACAATCGCTTTCACTCTTACCTTGCTTTAGGTGGACCGGCTTGGCTGCATAACAGAGTCAAGAAGACGAGATGCTGATGATGAATCCTCTTACATTGCTCTGTTTTTAGTCACTTTTATACTCTTATTTTTTTTTTGCAGCTTGAACAAATTCCAACAGATGATATCGAGAATAGTAAAACTGTCATGTCATGTCATACATTTTAAATATTTAATATTTATAGAGAAATATCCCGATTAATAATTTCACAGGTTTTTATCTGGTTAAAAATATCACACAATTGTCCATATATCATCATACAGTAGGAAATCTGTCCTCTGCGACCGGATACATTGAAAACACCTGACAGATAACAAATACTTTCCCAAAATATGAGTTAAGAAGTTAAAACTGGAATTATAAATTCCGTGCTAAAATTGATACTCTAGTAAACAAGTTGTCATTCAGATTATCAGTCCACAAAAAGAAAGAAAATAAAAAGGGAAAGGTTAAATTCAGAGAAAGGATTGTTGACGAGAATAACGAGGCTTTCCACAATAAATAAATGAGTTAGTGATACAGCACGACCTGTGTGCGTCTCTGTTTCCAAAGGATCAATAAATTACTCAATTACTAATCAATTGTGCAACCTTTATTTCTTTCTTCTGATAACTACAATAATACAAAGTTCTTAAATGTAAAAAAAAAAACAACACTTTCCGCATTTTTATTTTTTTGGTAAACACTTTCCGCACATTTATAACCAAGAATTATGCTGACCAGAAAAAATAGTAATTTTACTGAATACGTGGATACGAGTCCACCTTATTGGAAAAGACTAAAGAAGCAATCGATATATCGCCAAATAACCGGGATATGAAAGAATAAAAATGAAAAATTGTGGAAAAAATCAAAAATAGCAAAGCAATAAAACTTTTAAGTGAACGTGTAAGAGACGGGGACACATACATAAGTGGAAAGTGACCACTCCCTAACAGGCTAACACCTCATCATCTCCATACCTATTTATTTATTATAAATAAACAATAATAATGCCTTTTAAATAAAAGAGCACTTTCTTGACGATCAACGCCATTGGTAAGATTTGTTTTTGTTGCCAAATGAAACTTTAGAACTTGAGAGTTACTCTAAATAAATCAGTATCTGGAGAGAATGTGTACATGGATTTATCATTAGATCGGGGATTATCGCGTGGGTGTGACGCGCTTACTTGAATATAGTGTGAAATGTATGGTACGAGTACGATCGACTACCGTTAATGATGATATTAATGACGTTTTCGTTTTCATTAAATGGGAAAAAATTAAAAATGTATTTAATAATGGGAAGTTAGGGCTGAGCTTCATTAAAGCGTCACTTATCTCGTGAGAGTGAGACTTTTGGACGGACATGCCCCCAATGGGACCCACTTGCTTTGCTTTTGGCCGGAGGCTTTCTTTATTTATAAAGAAAAGATGCAACCACCACCTTCTCTCACTTTATCCATGTTTTATAATTCCTTACAATTCAGTTTTTGTTTGTTCAGTTTTGTGGTAGCTTAGTTCAGTTAATTACTAGTATGTTTTGAACTATAACTTGTTTAATTTTGTAGGCATTTGCTACCAATGAAACACTGTTTCATAACACTGAAAAATTTATAATAGACGTTATTTGGCCTTATGATATGGTATTCATTTTATCGTTTTGGTGCTTTGGATATATTTTGTTTACACGTTCTTGGCATTCGTGATTAACTGATTATTAGTATAGTAGAATAGTCGTAGTAGACAACTACTCTTAAAATAAAATAAAAATAAAAATAGATATACAAACGCCATTTTACGATCATTCACATCTACTTAGCGAGAAGCATGTAATTTTGGCAGAGGAGTTGTTATCTCCATTAAAGGTTTCTCGGTATATTTTTTAATCTTTTGAAATTTAATTATATAATTAAATATTACACTACAAGCACTCTTTTAAATTTCTTACCAGTCAAAATCTCTAATTTGCTAAGTCCTAAATTCCTAATCAATGTTATTCTCGTTAATTTGTTTGTATTAGTTTTCATCATATATTATTTTGCTTGTAACTTTTAAAAACCCACTGATATTGTTTTTTGTTAACAAATCCCACAATGTTGAATTTGAAAAGCAAGTATTTATAGAATGCGATTTTAGCTTTTTGTATATTTAGTTTACCATTTTTAGTAAAATAATATCTTAATATATGGTTCCTAACTACACACACAGGTATATCTGTACTTGAATATTAGAAATGTAGTTTCACTTTACGTGTGGTGATGGTGAGACGACAGTGTTAGCGTTTGGACGGGATAGATGTCAAGTACTCAAACGTGCGACTCTCAATACTCCAGTCACATACGTGAATAATAATAATATATACTGTATACAACACTCACATTAATTGCCCATCCTCCATCGAAATCTTGTCCCTACTCCAAGTTTAAATATATTTAAGTATTGAACATTTTTTTTTAACTATGAAAAGTTAAGACCTAGGCTCCAATCTCTCCTTTAGCTCATAACCATTATTTACTACTAGTACTTTGTGAACTATAAGCACAACAGTACCAACCACATTTGGTTTAAACACTAGCACACTTCATCTAGTAGTGGTATATCATGATAGCATAAAGATTAATCTCAGTTGTATTTTACTCCAAAATAAAACTAAATGTATTTATACTTTCTTTACCTTATTTTAAATTGTCAAACCTAGATAACCCACCTCACTCTGGTCTACCTGCTCCTAATAGCAATTTTAAAAATGTCAATTGAGTTTTTTAATAACTGGAACAAGTTGGTTATTTGTATACGGTGGTCATGAAGAGGTAAGGATTTAGATTCTGTGTAGTTCTTTTCGACATCTCCCCAATAATAGTCAATGCAAGTAGTTTGAATAGAAAAATAAGGATTACAATCAACATCCTTACGTGAATAACCCCAATCATACGCTAATTTTACCCGTATTGAAAAAGTTAAAAAGAAAACTATCAATAAGAATAGGGAATGATAATCTTCAGCAATATGTTGGACAAAATGGCCAGTCAATATTGTGTTTTTTATTTATTTTTAAAAGTCAATATTGTAGTACATTTTTTTTATTGGAAATTTGTTTTTCGTCTCGTGTTTTTAATTTTGTATGAACCTCATTGAATTATTCAAATTCTCCTATCTGGTACACCACAATCGTCTCATCATGTGTATGTAATTTCGCGAGTTATCATTTTATGGATTCTCTTTTCGTATCACGAGATAAAAGATGTATCCTCTCTCTTACGAGTTGAACATTTCTCCATCACGTGATGTTCGACGAGTACCGCATCTCAAGAGCAAATTGGCTCATCAATGTCATAAACCGTAATATTCAGTCAAACTGGAGGGTAATGACTCAAGAGAAAAGCTTTGTCGTGCCACGAGGGATCTGAGACAAGTCTGACACATTGAATGAAACTCTACCCGTTAGATCTCATGTCCTCCACGCCACCTTACGAAATCGACGGTTACCCAGACAGGTGTAAACTAACTCACGACGCAGATGATCGCAGCTCCGTGGAGAACAGCTGGCAACTAATATTCCGAGCCGATAACGTCGAGAAATGTAGCCGATTAAGTCATAGGGATAAGCGTATCTACTTATCACTTCTGCTTACTGCAGTTAGCTTTTTACTAGAGTGATAGCTTACCCCACTTATCAGCATCCAATTATCTGTCACCTTCTCTTATTAAAATCTCCATTTCTGCAAGTTTTAATGTCCGTATATATATTTCGAAGAGAGAGAAAATCCCTTCTCTAGACAGAGAGAGAGAGAGAGAGAGAAAGAGAAGAAGAAGTTATTTTTCTCTTTCAAGTTTCCTTTTTCCGGTAGAGAGAAAAAGAGTCCAAAACTCAATCCATCACCTCTTTCGTCTCTGGTCTTCGTCGATCTCTCTCTTCCTTCATGGTAAGTAAGCTTCACGCTTCTCTACCTTTACCTCTGTTCATGGAATCTAGCTGTTTCGAGTTTATTCTTAATCAATTCTCATACTTTTATTTTCCCTTTTGCCCTAGCTTTTTCTGGGTTCTGCTTTTTTTCCCCCTTTCTTACACTTATAATTATTTTTATTTCTTCATGTAGTAAAAAATATATTTTGTTTTTAAAGCTATTTAATTTCCATCGGCAATTCCAGGGAGACCTAAATTTCCCGATTTTTCGTTATCTGCAGAGAGATGTGGTGTTTTGGATGTTTTCTCAGATATTGGTTCAATTTCAATTTGTAGTTATAAGTTTTCATTTCCAAGTTTCCATAATCTCGATTTTAGCTCATTTCCGTCATTTACGTTAATCGTCGCCATTAATGAAATCGCAGATCTGGTGATAGCTTTGGTAGGTCTTGTGAATCTGAGCTGAAAAAGTCGTGAGGGAGTGAGAGAAAAACATGTCTTCTCTTAGTAGAGAGCTCGTTTTCCTGATCTTACAGTTTCTCGATGAAGAGAAGTTCAAAGAGACTGTTCACAAGTAAGTCTTTTGCTCTGTAGATTTCTCACGCGCTCTCCTTCGATCTAAATTGCATTTATTTAGCTCTTTTCCTGTGTTGGTTAATGCATTGCTTTCTGATGTTTTAGGCTTGAACAAGAATCTGGGTTTTTCTTCAATATGAAGTATTTTGAGGATGAGGTGCATAGTGGGAACTGGGATGAGGTTGAGAAGTATCTCTCTGGCTTCACAAAAGTTGATGATAATAGATACTCAATGAAGATATTCTTCGAGATAAGAAAGCAGAAGTACCTCGAGGCTTTGGATAAGTAAGTAAATGAGCTCTGATTTTTTTTTTCTTTTTCAGTGAAATAACAAAATAAAAAGAGTCTGATTTGTGATTTATTGTTTTTCCTAAGGCATGATCGTCCCAAGGCAGTGGACATACTAGTGAAGGATTTGAAAGTGTTTTCAACTTTTAACGAGGAGCTTTTCAAAGAGATAACGCAGCTCTTGACCTTAGAGAACTTCCGGTAAAAAGTCATGTTGAGATTATTTGCATTTTCAAAAGCTTTTTTTCTTAGCCAAAAACAGAGGATTTAAGTGTTTTGAGTTTGATGAACTTTTAGGGAGAATGAGCAGTTATCCAAGTATGGGGATACCAAGTCTGCAAGATCTATCATGCTGGTGGAACTCAAAAAGCTGATTGAGGCAAATCCGTTGTTCCGTGATAAATTGCAGTTTCCTACTCTTAGAAATTCAAGGCTGAGGACTTTGATCAACCAGAGGTTTATTGCTTTTGTCCATTAGCTGTTTTGGCTTCTTTTTCACTTCGAGTTGTTTGGCATTAACTCATTCCTCATAACTTGCAGCTTAAACTGGCAACACCAGCTTTGTAAAAATCCAAGGCCAAATCCGGATATAAAGACTCTTTTTGTGGATCATTCGTGTGGCCCTCCAAATGGGGCACGAGCTCCATCGCCTGTGAACAATCCACTCCTTGGAGGATTACCAAAAGCTGGAGGGTTTCCTCCTTTAGGCGCACACGGGGTAAGTTAATCTACCATCTTTTTTCTTTTCATTTACTTTCTCGTGAGGCAAAGGTGTTTTAATGTCTGTATGTATGTCTCTCCAGCCATTTCAACCAACGGCCTCACCTGTTCCAACGCCTCTTGCTGGTTGGATGTCTAGTCCATCCTCTGTCCCTCATCCAGCTGTGTCTGCAGGAGCCATTGCTCTTGGTGGTCCTTCGATATCAGGTACTACTTGCTTATCAAATGTGTTATTGCTTTCACATAAACTGTGTGTGATCTATGCAATGTGCTTATAATGGAGCTCCTTTTCTTATTTTGGTACAGCGGCATTGAAGCACCCGAGAACTCCTCCAACTAACCCTGCTTTAGACTATCCGTCAGCGGATTCTGAACACGTCTCTAAAAGAACAAGGTCTATGGGAATCTCTGACGAGGTGAACCTAGGTGTGAACATGTTGCCGATGTCATTTCCAGGGCAGGCACATGGTCACGGTCCGGCTTTCAAAGCACCTGATGACTTGCCCAAGACAGTTGCACGAACTTTGACTCAGGGCTCATCTCCCATGAGCATGGATTTCCATCCGATTAAACAGACTCTGCTTCTAGGTCCGTTTCTTGCTCTGTGTATATGACTCCATGCGAGAATAATAATCTTCGACTACTTTTTAACTTGATTGCGTTTTTGTACTTCAGTTGGTACAAATGTTGGCGATATTGGGCTGTGGGAAGTTGGTTCTCGGGAAAGATTAGTACAGAAGACCTTCAAAGTCTGGGATTTGAGTAAATGTTCAATGCCCTTGCAGGTACCTATGCATAGAAACAACAACATTTCAACATTGGTGTATGTTATGAATCTTTAGTGAACTGAGTTATTTGTGTATCTCCAGGCTGCTCTGGTGAAAGAACCTGTCGTTTCAGTCAACCGTGTGATATGGAGCCCTGACGGTTCCTTGTTCGGTAAAGAACTCACCTCTAAATTCATATGTGCTCAAGGATTGCAACTTTATAACTCTGCCCTACGTTCTCAAATGCAGGAGTTGCTTACTCAAGACATATTGTACAACTATACTCTTATCATGGTGGTGAAGACATGAGGCAACACCTTGAGGTCTGATAACATTCACAAGCCTCTCTTTTTGACATTCTTTTTTTTCTCCCGTGGAGATTGTCTTGTAATATTGTGATTATTTCAGATTGATGCTCATGTTGGTGGTGTGAATGATATATCCTTCTCGACTCCAAACAAGCAACTATGTGTAATAACCTGTGGTGATGACAAAACCATCAAGGTCTGGGACGCTGCGACGGGTGTCAGAAAGTATACTTTTGAAGGCCATGAAGCTCCTGTTTACTCCGTCTGTCCTCACTACAAGGAAAACATTCAGGTAAGCTATACTTTGATCTCCCTCCCTTCCATTACATGTTTTAGTCTTCTGATTCTTTCTGGTTTCTTTTTGTCTTCAAGTTCATATTTTCGACAGCTCTCGATGGAAAGATTAAGGCGTGGTTGTATGATAACATGGGTTCTCGAGTTGACTATGATGCACCTGGTCGCTGGTGCACTACAATGGCTTACAGTGCCGATGGAACTAGGCTATTCTCTTGTGGGACGAGTAAAGATGGAGATTCTTACATAGTTGAGTGGAATGAAAGCGAAGGAGCTGTTAAAAGAACTTACCAAGGATTCCACAAGCGTTCTCTTGGTGTTGTGCAGTTTGATACAACTAAGAACCGTTATCTAGCTGCGGGTGATGACTTTTCCATTAAGTTCTGGGATATGGACACGATACAGCTTTTAACTGCCATTGATGGCGATGGAGGCCTCCAGGTACGTGAACAGAAAAGCCTAATTTTTAGGAAACTTATCAGATATTATTTTGGAGTGGTGTCTTAAATTGCGTTTCTGATGTTAAACTAGGCAAGCCCGCGTATCAGATTTAACAAGGAAGGCTCTCTCTTGGCCGTTTCTGGAAACGAGAATGTGATCAAGGTTATGGCAAACTCAGATGGTCTAAGACTACTGCAAACTTTTGAGAACATTTCATCTGAATCCTCCAAGGTACTTAAAAATCTGTGCTAAGCGTCAGATTACTTATGAGCAAAATGAAAAAATTTCTTCAACACTTCCATTTCTTCATTTGCAGCCTGCAATAAACAGCATTGCAGCGGCAGCTGCAGCTGCTGCTACGAGTGCTGGACTCGGAGATCGATCAGCCAATGTAGTTTCCATCCAGGGAATGGTAATACATATCGTTTTCTTTGTTCTTTCACTCAGTTATATCTTATCTTTCCATCATTCATCATCACTTGCCTTTTTGTAGAATGGAGATTCGCGGAATATGGTGGATGTGAAGCCAGTGATTACAGAAGAATCAAATGATAAGTCTAAGATATGGAAGCTTACTGAAGTCAGCGAGCCTTCTCAATGCAGGTCACTTAGACTCCCTGAGAATCTGAGAGTTGCTAAGGTATATAAATATACATTTTTCAGATCAATATACAGGCTACATACATATGGATGCTTTTTGTGTTTCTTGATGATAAACCGATAACTTTTTGCAGATATCAAGATTGATTTTCACGAATTCAGGAAACGCTATCTTGGCTTTGGCATCAAACGCTATTCATCTTCTATGGAAATGGCAGCGGAATGACCGCAACGCAACTGGAAAGGTGAAATTGACTCACTCTTTCTTTGTCGAGTAATGACAATTGTCACTGATGTCAACATCTCGCTTTCCCTTGATTCGTTCTTGTAGGCGACAGCTTCTTTACCGCCTCAGCAGTGGCAACCAGCAAGTGGGATCCTCATGACAAACGACGCTGCTGAAAGCAATCCTGAGGAAGCTGTACCTTGTTTTGCTTTATCCAAGAATGATTCATATGTAATGTCAGCCTCCGGAGGAAAGATCTCCTTATTTAACATGATGACGTTTAAGGTATAGGGGAGAGACAGATGCTTACGATTTGATGTTTTGTGTATGCATTTTGACTGACTGTTCTTGGCTCTAATAATATGCAGACGATGGCTACTTTCATGCCACCACCACCTGCTGCAACTTTTCTTGCTTTCCATCCTCAGGACAACAATATCATTGCTATCGGAATGGATGATAGTACGATTCAGATTTATAACGTCCGTGTTGATGAGGTAATGTATCGAAATCTCAATAGAAGAAGAAGAAGAAGCAGTGTTCTTTTTTGTTTTTTTTTTTGGTTGATATGATGGTGAACATGTTCCTTGTTTGATCGACCAGGTGAAGAGTAAGCTTAAAGGTCACTCAAAGAGAATAACTGGTCTTGCCTTCTCCAATGTATTAAACGTGCTGGTTTCGTCTGGAGCAGATGCTCAGGTTCCCGCCTTAGAACCATCTCTTTTGTTGTTGAGACTCATTTAAAAGGTCTGTTTATACGATTTGGTTCTTTCTTTTTGTTGCAGCTTTGTGTGTGGAACACAGATGGATGGGAGAAGCAGAGAAGCAAGGTTCTGCCACTTCCACAGGGAAGACCAAACAGTGCACCTTCAGATACGCGTGTTCAATTCCATCAAGATCAGGCTCACTTCCTCGTCGTGCACGAGACACAGCTCGCTATTTACGAAACAACCAAGCTGGAATGCATGAAACAGGTATTTTAAGTTACAGTACTCTTCTCTCTCTCTCTTCAAGATCTACAGTGTATTGCATTTTGATGGATGATTTACGATTGTCTTGTTTTTCAGTGGCCAGTGAGAGAATCATCAGCTCCGATCACTCATGCGACGTTCTCATGTGATAGCCAATTGATCTACGCCAGTTTTATGGATGCAACTATCTGTGTATTTAGCTCTGCAAATCTAAGACTGCGTTGCCGGGTCAACCCTTCTGCGTATTTACCAGCTAGTCTCAGGTAAACTACAGAGGAATCTTGAATTTTGTCAAAAACAATCTTACAAGAAAACAGAGGAATCTTGATGAAGCTTTTGATTGTTCATTTGTGCAGCAACTCGAACGTACATCCACTGGTGATTGCGGCACATCCGCAAGAACCAAACATGTTTGCGGTTGGTCTCTCAGACGGAGGAGTTCATATATTTGAACCGGTTGAGTCAGAAGGTAAATGGGGAGTAGCTCCACCAGCTGAGAACGGGTCAGCAAGCGGCGCAGTGACTGCACCATCCGTTGGAGCCTCTGCCTCTGATCAGCCACAGAGATGATCTCTGATCTGAGAGTTTCCTACATCTCTGATTCTCTTTTCTTTTTCTTTTTTTAAAGGTCTTTCTTTTTTCTTTTTTTAGTAGAAAGATTTGTGACGCAGAGATTCTTTCTAACATGTTTAGTAGATGTAACATAAATTTGCAGTGATTTATTTAGTGGTTAAAGTTGGATAAAAATAGTGGCTAGTACTGTTGCTCTCCTTCTCTCATCTGAGATTTGACGACTTTCACATAGATAACCTTTTGTGCCTGGAAAAGTTTCAATTTCAATTATACAACTGCTTAAAAGTTAAAACTTACATTACATTTGAATTTACATTATATTTACAAGAGTGATTAGTTTCTTTTCGACAGTTTTTGTCCATTCACTTCAGCAAATAGACAAACCAAACAGATGATAAGCTTAGAAAGCTTTATTTACAGTTTCTTCTGCAAATAATCCGAAGAAGAGCTTCCGGACGACAAAATATATATACAAGGATAGCTTTGTCTGAGACCAGAAAGATCGGTCTATTTACAGAGTTTGTGAATTTGCACTTCCAACAAATAGCTTTTACTCGGGACGGAAGTTGACTAGGTTTGGCAGATCGGTCGCCTGAAGCTTCCTGATGTCATTAGCAGAGACCTTGCAGGACTCCAAGGTCAGAGATCTCAGGTTCTTCAATGGCTTCAGGTGGCGTAGCCCTGAGTTTGATACTCGAGAGTTTGAGACGTTTAGAGAGACCAATCCGGTCAATCCTGCGGTTTTTTATCAGATAATGGTTCAGGTTTCAGGTACATATATAAGACTCATCTCTGGTTAGATCAGGAATTGTGTTCGTTACCAGAAATCAACTCTAGTGTTTTGTCTGTGAGGTTGGAGTTCTGTGATAGATTGAGGAGTGTGAGGGATGGAAGATCTTTTATGTTCTTGACACCAGCATCAGTCAATCCACCACCACATATTTCAAGTGACTCCAGTTTCTTCAGGTCTGCATCCAAAGTAAATTATACGAGAATCTAGTATTTGAGAAGAAGCAATAAAAACTTACTTCGTAGATGATTTGTTCCAGAATCTGTGATACGAGCACCGAAGAGATCTAGGTGAGTCAACCCAGTCAAACCTATAACAAAAACAGACAGGACAGTTTGACTTTTTTTATTCAGAGGAACAAAGGCAAATAACTTGGTGACAGTCACAATTTATGGACCGAAGCAAGAAGCACTGGAAATGACATACTTGTAAGAGCGGAGAGGCCAGCATCAGTAATGTGACGTGCATCCAGATTCAGTGTTCTAAGAGATGTCAAGCCAGATAGCTTCCTTAAACCGCTATCCGTCACAACAGTGAATGACAAGTTTAAGCTCTCCAGGTTTGACAGACCTATGTAGTAGCAACATAAATGCGTTGATCAACACTGGCTTTATAAGACAGAAGATTCAAAATGAAAAATAGACAAAGGAAGGATGTCTGACCAGAGATATGGCGAAGCCCGTGGCTTCCTACTTCGGTATCGGACAACTCCAGAGATTTCAACGCAAGCAAACCTAAAACCACAGAAGTATTAATTGAATATCGGATCATTCTTGATAGAGAGCAAGAAATGCAAGTAGTAATCACCTGATAAATGTACCAGTCCTTCGTCACCAATTCTACAAGAATCCAGGTTCAAGCTCTCCAACTTTGTCAAACCTGAGAAGATAATTTATCTTGATTAGAAATATTAGCAGCCATAAGTGTAGAAATAGGAGCAGAGTAAGCGAGATAACCTCTCAGATGGACCAAGCATGAATTGGTAATGTTGTTCATCCCCAAGTTCAATATCTTCAAATTTATTAAATCTGCAAAGGAGTGAAATCAACTCATTTACAAGCAGAGAATTAAAGCAGATCAAGCACTTTCAACTTCGAGGAAGTCAGGTAAAACGCACCAGAAAACTTTTCACACCCGCTGTCTGAGAAATTGCATCTGTTTAGGTTCAGAAACATCAGACCTGTAAGAGCTAGAGAAAACAGAGGAAGACTCGTATGAGTTCATCTGGCATAAATTCATCAGATGAACTGTCCAAAAAGTATCATACATCCAATTGACTGGAGCATCACGGAGACACTACAAAGCTTGCATACAACCAATAAGGATGGCTATACAAACCTGTGAGTGTGTCCAGGCATGCAGCAGTAACATGACGGCACCCCTCCAAGTTCAATAAATTAAGCTTGTTTAGCCCTGAAGCAAGCATGTGGGAACAAATGAAAGATAAGGGAGTGTACCAAGGCGAGAAGATGTGATACAAATGATGAAAAAAGGAGTAAAACAATCAGTCAATTCAAGTACCTTTAAGGTAGCTGATACCAAAGTCGGTAATCCTACTGCAGCAGATTTGTAAGCTCCTCAGATTTGTAAGTCCTGAGGCAAAAAGTAGTAAGCACACTTGTTGAGAAAGGTTCAAAAATATATGAAGGGTGTGCACTGCACGTTCTGGCTACCTGAGAGAGGCTCCATGTCTGCATCCGTTATGCAGTTACACCACTTTATGTTCAAGGACTCTAACTTGGTTAAATCTGGTAATGAAACAAAAACAAAGCACAGAAGATAAATCAGAGGAAGGAAAGACATTGCTTAGTCAGGTTCAAAAACAGTATGCAGAACTGATATTAGAAAAACGGCAACAATCACAAGGAATGAAAATGATTTAAGTAGATAATGTACCTCGCAGATGAACGAGGCCACCGTGAATACCAGGACATTTCTCAAGATCTAGCTTCTTCATGTTGACCAAGTTGGAGAAGGCACGCATGCCTTGTGCAGTGATTGCAGCATTCCTTCTAAAGCTCAGGCTTGTCAAATTTGTAAGGCCTGAAATTGTTAGTAGATAGTTATCATTCCCATCAAACAAACGAAAGGAAGTGCATCAAGTATATGACTCTAATGTAGTAACAGTGCTTAAAAAACATCCTCATACAGAGTATAAGGAAAACTTTGATAAACAAAAAACAGTATGACATGTTGCATCACACACATCAAAGTGAAGATGTATGAAAGTGAGAAAAGTTTACCGCTGAGATGCTCCAGGCCACGGTTTGAAATCTGGTCACAGAAATTAAAGTTTAAGGATTCCAGGTTTCTGCAACCTTTTAAAGAAACCAGGCCAGAGTCTGTGACATCAGACCCTGAAAAATCAACAGAAAGCAACGATGTACTTTGCGAGGAGATGACACCCATCCATTCATCATTAACTCCAGGGTAGTCTCCCAAGTAAAGATCCTGCTTTCACAAATCCTAGTCAGCCAAAAATATACATTACACTAACAGTATACGAAGATGAAGGAGGTATTTACCTGAATTGCACAGTCTCGAAATGCCTCAAGAGACTTTAAACTTAACCGTTGAGTATTCACCAACTCATCAAAAATCTGCTGACTGATATCCCTCGGTAGGTCAGAGAATTTGGTATATCTATCGATGTCCTGTGAATGTTATGCAACAAAGTTAAAACACTTGATACGCTGATAACAAACAAAAAGAAGAAACTAGAGATTGGTAAGTGGAAACAATAAACCTCCTGAATCTTGCGGACACAGAGGTCCATAAGCGATGGGCATTCTCCATTTCCCCGTTTAACACCGGAGCCGGACCTAGCGAGCGAAGTCGCTAACCATTTCGAACTGGAACTCTTGCTGTATTTCCCTGAGACGCCTCTGTTTAATATATCCTCAACTTGTTGATCTCTCTTCCTCGAGCAAGCTCCTCCCATGATGATGTAGTCCAAAATCATCAATCTTTAGAGACTGAAAACAGAGTACAATCTCTTAGTCAAACTTCCCGGATTATTATACATGAAAAAAAAACTCAATTTCTCAGGAAACACAACCTTCTAATGATCATCCAAGAGAGAAAACTCATCGAATACGATGCAGTGGTTCAAAGTTTCATATCAATTGGATAGAAACAAGCACAAACAATACTATAATAGAACAGAGAAGTGTGAATCGACTGTACATGAAAGGTTTAATTCTCAACAATAAAAACCCAGAAAACCCAAAGTACACCTAACGATCAAATTAAAGTAAAAGAGATTTAGCAGCTCAACATCAAAGTCAGTAAAGGAACTGTTCACTACGAAACAGTTATTGAAGATGATCGATTTTCCACCAGCAGAATAAAACGATACGTACCGAATCATCGCGGCGATCGATCGCAGATTGTTTTGGCTAGAGGAGATTTTGTGGGGGTTTAAGAGTGTTTCTCTCTATGATCAAAGCTTTGTTTTTGGAGTGAATTTGAGGAGACGGTGGTGAGGAAGAAAGAGAGAAGAGTATAGAAATGTGCAAAGTGGCCGTGAGCCGAGCCTTGCTCTGAGCCTACAATCGGGTGACACGTGTAAGGTGAATCACCTTTAGGGCGGTACGGGAGTTAGGTTTGGGATAATCAAATGCGTTTGAGATAAGATGGACGAATAAAGAAGGCCGTGGGTCCCGTTAACTGTGGACCCCGCTTCAAAAACTTCAGCGATTTGTTTATTTAAACTTTATTTTATGTTGATGAACCTTTGTATTTTAGATTTGTTTCAAAGAAGAAAATCAGCCTAAATTAATCAACAAAACAATCTGCAGATCATGAATAATAACTCAATCTGCAATATACATACAAAAAACATCCAAGTTTGTTCCTCTAAAAACTGATCCATATATTCTAGCTTTTGAATTTTTAAAAAGGAATATCTTCATTTCTGCAGTAAACCAACATTATCTTTTATTTTTTATATATTTAAACTTCATAACGTAATTCAAAAGCCACAATTTTTTGTTCTAAACTGATATCAGAATTTAGCGGCGTAGAATTAGTACATAACTAGATTTAAGATTGTGCTCTTCTTCACGTCTTGTATCTAAATTTTTATGCACTCAAGGAACTACAATATTCTGACTAATAAAAACAAAATTGATTTGAAATTTTTTTATGGGCTACAGAATATCATTTGAGTTGGTTCTTTTGTGTCAACAATAGCACTACTAATCAATCATGGTCATATACGTTAGAAGTTAAAATTTGCAGAGTAGAGTTTTTTTCCTGGTAGCTGATTACATGGAACTGGAATTACATGAACTTCCTAGATTTTAAAAAAGTATAGTCTCCAAAGCTAAAATTATTAATTATAATATTTTGGAATTATGAGAATCTGAAAAGAAATATTTGGTCTGAAATTTGTATACTCTCAAGAATATTCATTCAGATAAAAGTGATAAGACATTCGTCAGTACTCGTCTAAAAACGAGGGAAACTCCGTATCAATCTCGACCGTTGAATCCAACCGTGAAAAAGAAAAATCCAATGTTCACAGAAAAAAAGAGCGTAAATTTTGAAGTTACAATTAGGGAGCAAATGTTAATCTAAAGGTCTAATCTTCAGACTCCAGGCGATTCCTTAAACCCTATCGAAAATGGCGACTCTGCTAAGACTCGACACAGCCACGGCTTTCCTTGCTTTCAACGTTCTCCGAGCGGATACGGTGTTGAGCCACCGGTTTTCTTCTGCTAGTCGCAGGAGAATCACAGTCTCCGCCAGAACTAAACCGTCGCCATTCTATTCCGCGGCGGTTAACTCTGACACCCGTCGGAGTTTCTACTCTGCCTCTGCTTCTGCTTCTGATTCCTCGTTGGCGGTTCTGGAGACCGAAGTAGATTCCTTCATCGATGTTGTTTCCACTGACAATCTCCCAGACAATCGAATTCCGGCCACTATAATCACCGGGTTCCTGGGTTCCGGCAAGGTGGGTCTTCTTGTTTAATTCTAAATCTAAGGTTCCATTTCAAGTGAGCAAATGCTGATTTTCATGGGTTTTGTATTTCCGGGTGAGCAGACGACATTGCTAAACCATATATTGACGGGAGATCATGGGAAACGCATAGCCGTGATTGAGAATGAGGTATTGTATCAATCTCTGTGTCTGCCAACAAGTTGAATAGAGATGGTTTTTTTGAAAATTATTCATTTCTAATTCGTGCTAAATGTGAATTGTTCTTAGTTTGGGGAAGCCGACATTGATGGATCGCTTGTGGCAGCTAAAACTGCGGGAGCAGAGGATATCATATTGCTCAACAATGGATGTCTGTGTTGTACAGTCAGGGGTGATCTTGTGAGGATGATTTCTGAATTGGTCAAGACGAAGAAAGGAAGGTTCGACCATATCGTCATTGAGACCACAGGTCCGAGTTTTTCTTTTCTTTTATTTTAATTGAATTAAGCTACGGAGCTACTATTATCTTGAGGATCGACTTATGAAACGTATTATGTTAATTTTGGTTTGTAGGATTGGCGAATCCAGCTCCGATTATTCAAACTTTTTATGCTGAGGATGAAATTTTCGATGATGTTAAACTTGACGGGGTTGTCACTTTGGTTGATGCTAAACATGCTCGTTTGCATCTAGATGAGGTCAAACCCGAAGGTTATGTGAATGAGGCGGTTGAACAAATAGCTTACGCAGATCGTATCATTGTTAACAAGGTATGTTAAGTCCTGTTTCGACCAAATAGCTTTGTAGTATTGTGTGTGAAGTTCTGTTTCGACCAAATAGCTTGTAGTGTTTGTTGTTCTTCCTCGACATATCATACAAGCTGAGAAATGTTTGTACTTTGCTGCAGACTGATCTTGTTGGTGAGTCAGAACTAGGTTCAGTGATGCAGCGGATAAAGGTAGGTTCTGCTTCTTTTGATTTTTCTCTTTCTTTTTGAACATCTATTTACTCTCTTTGCTCTGCGTTAACGTTTATGCGATGGTTATTTTCAGACCATAAACAGCATGGCTCACATGAAGCGGACAGAGTATGGGAAAGTTGACTTGGATTATGTTCTTGGAATTGGAGGTTTTGATCTAGAAAGGTCAGGTTTTATTCTACGTCTTACTAATATCTTATTACGAGTCATTCCGACAACTTCTGTCGATGTGTATCATAGGGCATAGATGCATCTGGTACGGTTTATTGGTTGCGGAACTCCTGATTGCTGGTTGCTAACTGTTTTGTCTTTCCAGAATTGAGAGCTCTGTGAATGAAGAAGAGAAGAAAGATCATGATGATCATCACCATGACCATGAGCATGACCATGGTCATGACTGCCATGATCACCATAACGAGCATGATCATAAACACGGTAAGTCATATGGTTACAAAAGTAAGGCCTTATTACTTAATACATGAACTGAGATTAGTTTGCTTCTGAAACAGCAGAGCATCAGCATTCTCATGATCACACCCATGACCCTGGTGTTGCTTCAGTCAGTATAGTTTGCGAAGGAGACTTGGACCTCGAGAAGGTATAGCCCACACAATATGGCTCCCTAAGTTGTATAGCAGATGATACATTAAACTGTAGCATCTGAAGTCTATTTAAACTATAGATGTGCGATTGTGATTACCTGCATCATCTAACCTTGAAAATGTTTTGACAATGGATCAGGCTAACATGTGGCTAGGGGCGCTACTGTACCAGCGTAGTGAGGATATCTACAGAATGAAAGGTATCCTCTCTGTCCAAGACATGGACGAGAGATTCGTGTTTCAGGTAACTAGTCTCTTATCATTATTTTGATATCTTACATCATTTCGACTAAACCTCAAAGCATCGAAGAACTCCTTTGATTTAGAATTCTGTCTCATCGTCTGTGGGTGTTTGATGGTTGGGACAGGGAGTTCATGAAATATTTGAAGGATCACCAGACCGGTTATGGAGAAAAGATGAGACAAGAACCAACAAGATCGTTTTCATCGGCAAGAATTTGAACCGGGAGGAGTTAGAGATGGGTTTCAGAGCTTGCTTGATTTGATTATAGGAACAAATACCTACCAAACTATTCCAATTTCTATCAGTTTTTCTGTCAGTACGAAGCTAAGGATGAAATTATATGTAACGCATCCTCAAAACAGAAAAACCGTTAACTACAAAAAGCTGAGTCAAGCAAGAATATAAAAAATAATGCTCTCATCATTAAAGCCTTCAACATACAAAGAGTGAGTCCCTCTCTTTCTGTCAAAAAATGCAAAAACGCCACAACACAAGCATGGCTAATAATAGTAATCCAAAACACCATGCATGGCTCCATTGATACATTAGTCTGCAAATTACCCAAACATATTTGGGATGAATACACCAAAAACCTTCTTTTTTTTTTTTTTTTAAACAGAGGACTTCCAAAAAGATATAACTTTTATTTATTTATTTCGAATCTAACATAATCCACCAAATCCTACAACTTTAGTGATTCTTAAGATGATGATGATGATGAAATCTCTTTCACCGGAACAACACCATTGTTAAGCAACTTCTGCTCTGTTTTCTTACCAGACTGAACCTCCCCACCAAACATTTGCTTCCTGTAAACCTGATGCAATCTCCCAAACAGCTCCTTCTTGATAGACTCAAACGCCATATCCAATCTCTCCAACTGTTCAAGAGCATTCTGGTTATACATAAACAAACCATAGTAAAGCTCGAAGCTATCACTCGACGTGTTCTCCACCAAATCCAGCAACGTCTCGTAACCTTTAGTATTAATCGGCGAAGACTCAACTCCAAACTTCTCCAAAACCCTTCCCATTGTATGCGTCACGAACTGCGACCCAGCAGCGTGCTTGTCGTGCTCCTCACAGCTCATCTCCACCATCCTACAACCTTCGTTCTCGAAAACCCTCAGAAACCTCTCACACCTCTCGTTTCTCGAAGCTTCGTCTCCGATCCTCACCTTGTCGTAGACGAAAGGGAGGCCTGACCAGGAATGCTTCCCGCTCTCCGGACCGAACATTGGGTGAGTGCAGAGGATGTCGAATTCCTTGGGGAGGTATTTGAGGAAGAGGGCTTTCGGGAACTCCTTGACGGAGAGGACGTCAACGAAGAGCGTGCTGCGGCGGAGTCGCTGGAATGGGAAAGATCTGAGGACGGACTCTGTGGAGAGGATTGAGGTGCAGAGGAGGACGACGTCCGGGTGCTGTTCGCAGAGATCGTGAGGGTTGTGGAAGAAACGAGCGCCGATTGAGTTGGCTGCGTCGGAGTAATCGGATCGGGAGTGGGTGATTAGGTCGTGGCCGTGTCGGATTAAGGTTTTGGAGAGGAATTGGCCGAAATTTCCGAAGCCCAAGACGGCGACTTTGAGAGCAGAGGATCTTCGGTACTCGGATTTGAGCTGGGTCTCGTAGTCGAAGATCTGGGCGGCGTCGATTGCGCGGACGCGGAGGGATCTCGGCGGAGAAATGAGGAATGCCGGTGAATTCCGGCGGAGATTGGGTGGAGAGAAGAGAGGTTTCGTTGGTGAAAAATTGAGCAACATTGTGTGGTCGAGAAAGAGACTGATGTTAATTTGGGGAGTGAGGTTTATGCAAAGCTGAAATCTTTAAGCTCTGGAGCTGAGAATCTGTGAGAATTGAAGAAGAAGGACGAAGATAGGAGCCCGGGCCTTCCAAATAAAGGATGAGATTTCTGAAGAAGAATTCCATAACAAAAACGTGATGATGCTCTCAATACACCAACCTCAAGGACCATAAAGGAAATGAAAACATGAGGTCAAAATTGAAAGCTCGTAAGTATATCAATTTGTCTTAGTAACCCGCAATTACTGTATGTAGTTATGTTTTGTCCTAAAAATCGGTTCGTCAAAATTGATCAATGATGCTATCTGAATCAAAGACTATCTATGTCTCTTTCACGAACTTATTTTTGGTAAATGATACTTTCCTCGTTGGAATTTACATAATAATCCCTCATAAACATTATAATTAGAAACAACCCCTTAAACTCTATCCAATTTTTCAATTTCAATTTTCTTTTCTACTGAAGAAGGAAATGAATGAAAGCTTAAAACTTTCTTCTCCAAAACAAAATGGCCGGTTCGATCTCAACCTCGTTGCTCTTATCATCTCCGTCGAATTCGAAATCGGTTTCGAGCTCAAACTCAAATTCTCTTTCTTTCCTTGCCAACTTAAAACCATTCCGATACTATCCATTTCAATCACAGAGCCCAGATCGGATTTCATCGAGATCTCCGTTTCCCTCAATCCGATCGGGAATCCGGGAGCTGCGAGAACGAATCGACAGTGTGAAGAACACGCAGAAGATAACAGAGGCGATGAAACTCGTGGCGGCGGCTAGGGTTCGTCGAGCTCAAGAAGCAGTCATCAGCTGTAGACCTTTCACCGAGACCTTAGTCGGGATTCTCTACTCAATCAACCAATCCGCTCAATTGGAAGACATCGATTTTCCTCTGAGCAATGTTAGACCCGTGAAGAGAGTTGCTTTGGTTGTGGTAACCGGTGACAAAGGCCTATGCGGTGGTTTCAACAACGCAGTGATCAAAAAAGCTAATTCACGAGTTCAAGAGCTGAAGCAGCGAGGAATAGAGTGTGTTGTGATAAGCGTAGGTAAGAAAGGGAATGCGTATTTTAGGAGGAGAGACGATGTCGACGTGGATAAATGTATCGAAGGAGGAGGAGTTTTCCCGACGGCGAAAGAAGCGCAAGTGATCGCAGACGATGTGTTTGCCTTGTTTGTGAGTGAAGAGGTGGATAAAGTCGAGCTTGTTTACACAAAGTTTGTGTCTTTGGTGAAATCCGATCCTGTGATCCACACTCTGTTGCCGTTGTCGATGAAAGGAGAGTCTTGTGATGTGAGAGGAGAGTGTGTTGATGCGATGGAGGATGAGATGTTCAGGCTGACGAGCAAAGACGGGAAGCTAGCTGTGGAAAGGACGAAGCTTGAAGTTGAGAAACCTGAGATCTCGCCGTTGATGCAGTTTGAGCAAGACCCTGTTCAGATTCTTGATGCGATGATGCCTCTGTATTTGAACAGTCAGATTCTGAGGGCATTACAGGAGTCTTTGGCGAGCGAGCTCGCGTCGCGGATGAGCGCGATGAGTAGTGCTACTGATAATGCGGTTGAGTTGACGAAGAATCTCAAGGTTGCTTACAATCGGCAGAGACAGGCTAAGATCACTGGGGAGTTGCTGGAGATTGTGGCTGGAGCCGAGGCTCTTCGAGATTCTTAGTTTAGAAGAGTTGTGTTTGCTGTTTAACCAATCATTTGTTGTGTAATAAATGTCATTGAAAGAATTAATCAACCATAGATCATGAAAACGGTTTCTCACTTTCACTCACCTTAAAAGCCGACAGAGTGACTGATAATTAATTCGCATTCGTCTCGAACAAGACAAAAAGAATTCAAGGGAAAAATAAAGCAGAAGTCTCAAATACTCGGTGGATTTCTAAAATCTAGATAGTACAAAAAGAGAGAAAGAGACAGATAGAGAGAAACATCATTTGGTTGGTTCTTTAACTGAGCTTCAACAAAAAAGGTTCTGTTTTTTTTTTACCACCTACGCAAAACGAAGATAAGAATGGTAAAAAAGAGAGTTTTGAATCTTCCTTCTTCATCATCATCATAGTCATCTTCTTCTTCTTCCCTCAGGGTTGAGTTTAGAAGTACTTGAAGAGGATACCACCGTGAGTGGCGAAGAAGGGAGCAAAGACGAGAGACTCAACAGCCATGAGCTTGATGAGAATGTTCAACGAAGGTCCTGAAGTATCCTTCAAAGGGTCTCCGATGGTGTCTCCGATCACAGCTGCCTTGTGTGGCTCTGAACCTTTTGGTCCAAGGCTCTTTGCGTGCTCTGATACACCCGCCTGCAAATAAATAACCCCTCGACGCATAAGGATGTGATTCATCTCTCAGAATGATGATTATACATACTTAAAGAAAATTTCATTCTATAATACCTCAATGTATTTCTTGGCATTGTCCCAGGCACCGCCAGTGTTAGATGCAGAGATGGCGATCTGTTTATAATAACCGAGAGCATCAATGAGCATATGTTTAAGAATAGCTAGTTATTCAATATTCACAACAGAACTGAGAAAAGATTAGATACCTGAACACCAGAAACGAGAGAACCGGCGAGAACACCAGAGAGGGTCTCAACACCAAAGAAGAACCCAACAATGAGAGGTGTGAGCATGACAAGGCAACCAGGAGGAATCATTTCCTTGATGGAAGCATCGGTGGAGATCTTGACACATGTGGCATAGTCGGGTTTTGCGGTACCTTCCATGAGTCCAGGGATGGTGTTGAACTGTCTGCGAACCTCTTCAACCATCTTAAGAGCGGCACTTCCCACACTCTTCATTGTCATGGCTGAGAACCAGTACGGAAGCATGGCACCGACGAGCAGCCCAATGATAACCTTAGGGGTCAACACATCTACGGTGTGGACACCTGCACGGCTCACGAAAGCACCAAACAGAGCCAAGGAGACCAAAGCAGCAGATCCAATGGCAAATCCCTGATCACAAACAAACCAGAATCACATGTCATGTTACGTTCTAAAGCAAGCAACCCAGCTGAAGAATGCGGTTTAAGATGACACTTACCTTTCCAATAGCAGCAGTGGTGTTTCCAGCTGCATCAAGAGCATCGGTTCTCTCACGGATACGGTGGCTCATTCCAGCCATCTCAGCAATACCACCAGCGTTGTCACTGATGGGACCGTAAGCATCAATTGCCAAACCAGTGGCGATGGTACTGAGCATGCCTAGAGCAGCAACAGCAACACCATACATAGCAGCAAAGCTGAAACTGACGAATATACTGGCAGCAATGGCAAAGATTGGAATAATGACGGATTTGTAACCAAGAGCCAGTCCGAAAATAACATTGGTGGCTGCACCAGTTCTGCATGAATCTGCAACATCTTGCACAGGGCTGCAAGATAACGGGCACATTAGAGTTTGTCATACTAGCTGTGGAGAAATATTAGTAATCAAATATGGTGAAAGTAGTTTCGTACCTGTAGGCGTTACTAGTGTAGTATTCAGTGACGAAACCAATAATGAGTCCGGCCCAAAGACCAACACAAACACACAGGAATAGTTGCCTGGAATCCAAAATTATATCACAGAATTAGAATAATGCAGGGAAGTAAGAACAAAAGCAACCATACAATATATTTGCAAAGAAAGAGCTTACCAGTTCTTCACGACTTTTTGTGCTCCAAAGTTGAAGATGGTAAAGGAAGACGGCAAGCCAACCCATGAGACGATAGCGATTCCAACAGTCATGATAGCAGTTGAGATGATGAGCTGGTTCTTCAACGCTGGCTCAATCTGATTAACAGCCTTAATCTCAAAGAAGTCAGTGGCGAAGAGAGTAGTGATCAAACAAACCACGATACCCATAGAACTGATGAGCAATGGGTAGCACATGGCAGTGAAGTCATGGTTGATTCCAAAGGAAGAGATGGAAGCAACAACAAGGGCGGCACATGACGCCTCAGCGTAAGACCCAAAGAGATCAGATCCCATACCAGCAATGTCACCAACATTGTCACCCACATTATCAGCAATGACCTGAAATATAACCAACAAAAAGTAAGTTCAGAAGCAAAAGCAGGTTCTATTCACACACAGTTAAAAGATGTACTCACAGCTGGGTTCCTTGGATCATCTTCTGGAATATTCCTCTCAATTTTGCCGACAAGATCAGCACCCACATCAGCTGCCTTAGTGTAGATCCCACCACCAACACGGCCAAAGAGAGCCATGGAAGACCCACCAAGACCATAACCAGTAATAGCCTCAAAGAGACCTTCCCAGTCATCACCATAATAGATCTTGAACACATTGATGGTAATGTAAAGGACCAACAGACCACTGGCGGCAAGAAGGAAACCCATCACAGCGCCGGACCTGAATGCAACAATGAACGCCTTTCCAACACTTTTCCTTGCTTCCAAGGTAGTCCTAGCATTAGCGTACGTGGCAATCTTCATCCCAAGGAATCCAGAGAGAACAGAGGTGACCGCACCAAGCACGAAAGCAATGGTGCTGAAGGCTGCAGTGGCCAAAGCAGGCTTGCAAGTTTTGGTGTCGTCGTAAGTGCAAGGCTTGTTCTTCGTGCTGAATCCCTCGACGGAGCCGAGGAAGACGAAGATAACAGCAGCAAAGAAGATCATGAAGACGCCAACGTATTGGTACTCGGTGAACAGGAATGAAGTTGCACCTGTTCCCACACAGCAACAGATCCCAAAGTTTAATTCACTTTTTTCACAAAACTATATTCCAATAAACATACTAAGTTAGTCCTAACATTCCAAAACGTCATTATCAATACAGGATTCAACCTTCAGTCACCTACCAATATCCAGGAATGATGAAACAGAGCCAGATCTAAGCAAAGCAGAGTGAGATCTGAGAAGAGTATCACGAGATCTTACCTTCGGAAATAGCGGTTTGAATCTCGGCGCATTTGGCGACGACACTCTGCTCGTTAAGACCTTCCTCCTCCTCGATAAGGTAATCCCCGTAGCCATTCTTCCCGTTGTTGGACCCACCGGAAGACGATGCGCCGCCGTCGGTGGTGACTTTCACGCGAGAGACGATGAACCATTGGAGGAGCGAAAACGCGATTCCGATCACCGCACAAACAGGGACAAGTATCTCCGTCCAGAGCTCCGGCAGAAACGCTGTCGCCACCATCTCTTCTCCAATAAACAGAGAACGAAGAAGAAGAAGAAGAAACGAAGATAAGCGCTAAGCGCGAGACAACACAGAGAGAGAGCAGAGAGAAATGGAAAGTGTTTCAATGAGAGGAAATGAGGCCTAAATCGGTGAGGATACCGTGTCGTTTTATAAGACTGACTCTGCTCCTCTTGGATGCTCCCATCCACAACGGAAGTTGGAATCTGCTACGGTTACTTACACGGTTCTTTACGATACACCCTCGGTTTTTTTAATTTGGGAATCTATTAATTAATCAAGACGAGAGACGCGTGGAGTCGACGCTCTTAAGTGTCGGGATTGTGTATCTCGTTCAACTTTCATCCACCGGTGGTTATCGGACACGAGCGCAGAGTAACGCTCGAAGTCCATCGTCACCGTCCATTTTAGGGCGAAAGTGACCTGCTTACGTGTACATCGACGCGCTTATATCCGTCCGATCTTGGTGTACAGGATTCACGCTCTTCTCATTCGTAGTCAATAGTCTCTACTCTCTATACGTGGTAGAAAATAATTTTAATTATTTTTTACTAAAGTCAGATTTTGGTAAGAAATTAATTAAATTTATGATTATCCATTGGTATATCCGAGTATTTATAGACACTAAATTAGTCAACAAAATCTAGTCACGGTGTATTTGGTCTAAGTATATCATTAAATTCTTATCATATTTTCCAAAGAGAGATTAAGTGCAAATATTTTGATTAGAATTTACAAATATATCATATGTATTCAATTGATTATTTACAGATCATAAATGCTTGCTATAATTGTAAATACTGTGAATATCAGAATTTCCAAAGAGAGACTAAATGTAAATATCAAGATCCTAAAATATTAATCACATAATTAAGATGAGTGTAAATACACAGTCATGTTTTCAGTGAAATTCTAACACTTTGATTAGAAAAATCTCATATGTATACAATTAATTATTTACATTCCAATATACCATAAATGCTTGCTATAAATGTGAATACTGTGAATATCAGTACTTTTTAAGAAAATCATTCATGTAGGATTTAATTTGGGGATATGACTTTTTTGATAAAAGATAAATCCAATATGCATGTGCGGATTAATATCTAGGTGTCAAATAAAGATACAAAAACATTCCAAGGAAAAAAAAGAAAGAAAAAAAATCAGTTTACGATCAATGTAAAGTGGAATAAAAAAACTCGTATTCGTCAATTGCGAATCGATTCCATAGCACTTTCGCAGTTTGATTCGACTTTGTACTAAATTATTTTTGGCATTTGTTCGATAAGGTTGAAATCCTAAAGATTGATTCTACCTAATCTTCATACGAGGGAGGCGTGTAGCAAGATACGGTGCACCCTACCATATGTAGATATTTTCAGTGAGCAAAATACAACAACAATCAAATTTAAGAGTAGTGAGAGGATATAGCGGAAGCCTTTTCGAGCGGCTATGACGTAATTATGTGTATTGAATGGTGTGCAATCTTCCAATTGGATAAATACTCTTTTATTGATTCTTAATTTAATTTCATTTTTGTGGATTTTTGTTAGCATTAAGTGCTCTTTTTTTTTTTGGTATCAGTGAGTGAGTAGTGACCACTCGTGCTTTATCTTCCTCCCTCTTGTTCCCTTTTGCAGGTTGCTAATGAGTCTGGAAAATTACCACCACGTAATGAAAACCTTTCCTAGTTACGTGGCTGACATTAGTACTTCTTCAATCTATTATCTTTAATCCACGATTTAGTTTCCTTTAGTTACATTAATTAGTATTTAATCAGATATGGCAAAGATTATCCAAGTGGTGAGATGTAAACGTAGAATTCAAACCAATCCAACCAATTAAAGTAACAATAATTGAATTTAAAAAGATGAGAATGATTTTACACGGTAACATAACTCGGACTTTCCATCATAATTGAATTAGATGATCGTCACTGTCGTAATTATAATGTTTTTCTAATTAAGGCAAACAAGCTCACCAAAATTTGGTAACATCTCTACGTGTGATTGACAATGCCATGAACGGTGGTGATAAGTATCAATCTATCTTATGAAGATTCATATAAACTCCATCAAAAAAGTGACACTGTAGTAAAAAAAAAAAGATGCACAGATATGAACTGATGTAACTTAGTCAGGGTCTCAGGGAATGGGTCATTTGTTTATAGTTAAAATTTTGAATTATTTGATTTATTGATCTGAATTATGTGGTCCTTTATTTTATTTTTTTTATCCATTGAGCAGTGTCAGATACTTACTGGTATCTGAAAACGTATAATATCTAGATTTCTTTTTATATAATTTTGGCGTAATGGAGATAGCAAATCTTGGAAAATCATGTATTAATATAATAACAACTTGGTGTTATCGCTTTAGCTTGAAGAGAGAAGGGAGGGATTACTACATTAGTGATTAGTGATCACACACAGTACACCAAACCAACTGACCTTGCAAGAGTTAAGGAGAGCGGTCCCATAATATTCCTGCGGGTAAGTGGGACCCCGTTGCCACCTCAAATAGATCGCGACCCTTGGATTGGTGGATGTTTGGGTCCCTCTCATCCAACGTCCCATATCTTCTCTAAACAATTCCTCCGATTCAGTCTCACCGACAAAGGTCCGGGTAACTTGCTTTCTCATTTGTCTTGACAGAATCATACTGTCGTAAATTAGTAATTAACTTGCTTCATTTGTTAAAAAACCCAGAAAATGTTAAGAATAAAAAAACAAAAAATTACGGGTTAGTCTTAATTGTATATTCAAAACTGGAATAGTAACAGCTTGTTTTCTGATGTAAACTCAAATGTTTGTCCCTCTTTTCTTTTGTTTCGTAGTTTATGAAAGAAAACGAAATGACAGGTAATATAAAGGAATATTCGAGATTCGTTGGCATTTGCAGAAACGCCCGCCAAACCATTTATTCGTTTATTTTTACATCTTGCCACTCCCCTTGACTTTCATTTTCATCTTAAACGGGCCTATATCTGACCATTTATGGGCTTTTGCCCATAATATTTGGGCTTTAGTGACAGAGTGAGTAGTAATCTTATTTTATAGGGCAACGCATGTTTGTGAGATCACTTTCTAACGTCTCATGCCATGGACTATACTACAATTTAAGTGAGCATGGGAAAAGGAAAAGATATTTACTACGTTAATTATGCTGAAGTAAGCAAACCGGTTAAAGGTAAAAAAACGAACTATAACTTAAGCTAATTCAAGAGTAAGAAGGAGAACAATCAAATCGTGTGTGCATATTATCAAACCAAGATGAAAAGCTGAAGAAAAGAGAGGAAGCTGAATCTGGTGATCCAGACACTCTAAAGGACTTCATATTATTAGTAGAACGATTGTTAAGTCTTACAATCCAACACGAAATCGGACCAACATATCACATCGATACATTTGTCCTTTCAAGCTTCATCTTCGATGGATCACATTGGGCCTTTTTGGACCCCATTAAATCATGCAATTTCAAGAAGATCATACCGCTAATATTAGTCACATCGCACACACACAAAATGTAATATCAAATCAACAATACATTTACAGTCAAGGCTTATAACTTCTTTTACTTATATCTATGGAATATTTGTACAGTCACGCAAAAAAAAAAACCGACCAAATTTTGCGTCATTTCGTACGAGCGACGTCTCGAAAGATTCGAAAAACCTCATTTTTATATCTCCAAGAAACAACCAGTTTGAACGTGACCTTCATATTTCTCATGCGTTTCCAGTTTTACCCATCGAGAATCGCTCATATCCCACGTATACCCTACACTTGGTTCACCATACCGAGCCGAACCGATCACGACCAGCTTCCCAGACCTCCTTACCGCCAAGTAAGATACATTGCACACGTCAGCAGGTATATTCCCCACTTTCTGCCACGTGCCACCTCTCATCACCATCAGATCACGGCGACAACAAGCGTAGAGATCTCCATTTTCAGCGGCCGCACACACCGGAGGCCACGTAGTCATCCCGGAAGAGAGGAAATCGTGCGCCAGCGGACCCCACCGGAACGTGTTGACATCAAATGATTCAGCAGTTTTACTAAATTGTCCTTGTTCCTCCGTGGCGTAACCACCTATCACGTGGAATTTGCCACCGTGGAAAACCCCCGTGCACTCGTCTCGCTCGCGGGACATACCTGGCAAAAAAGCCCACCTGTCTTCTGCCACGTCATACGTTAAAGCTGACGTCATAGCGTTCTTGTCTTCGTCGTGCCCACCCGCCACGAACACGTTCCGTTCAGAATCCGAAGCGCAGGCGAAGAAGGAACGGGGTCCACCTGGCATGTTCGTCCCCTTGCGCCACGTGGAGGTCAAGAAACTGAAGATGAAGACCGAATCAGAGGTCCGCCACGTGACCGGGTCAAGCCCGCCCAAAACAACAAGATCAGATCCGACAGAAGCCAATCTGCAAAACAGAGGCAATCCGTTGGATTTACCGGGAAACGGAGGAAGCTCGGTCCACAGACCGGAATCTAACTCATGAACCGAGACTCCGTACACGGGCGTCGGGATGGCTTTCCCCAAACCGAGTTCTGAAACCGGCTCGACCCGGGCTTGAGACAAGACAACAAGCTCCTGGCTATGGCCTGAATCTTTCCGGTGACGGAAAAAGTCAGGGAGGCTGATTTCTCGCTGCCAGAGTTTGCAAACGGATGCGATCAGAGGGAATTGCTGGTATGAGGCGCGTATGAGACACTCGCGTGCTACGGTTTCGGGGAGATCAGGGATAAGCTCCATGGTGATATAGATTTGAAGATGAAATGAAAATGAAAGAGAGAAAGTTTGATATTTTTAGAAAGAAAATATTCAGGTTGGGATATGAAATTATGAATGATGTGAGAGAGAGAAGAGTGTGGCCACTTTATAGAGGAGATAAAGTCTTCTAGAAGATAGAAACCGTAAGTGGAATATTTAATTCAATAATATACAACTTTTATTTGGTTGTGTTTTGTGTTGATTGAATAATGAATACACATGGGTTGATTTATGGATAGCTAAAATATGGTTAATTTGTGTTAATATGTTTTTCATTATTCCAAGGACAAGTAAAATGGTTAGACGAGAGATGTGAATTAAGTTATAGAAGCGTAAGGGTTACGTTTTTTTCATAAAAAGGAAAAGTTATACGTTGTTCGAATTCTTTTGCTTTCAGAACTCTTTCATTTTGGAGAAATACATAAGATTGTTCCATAAACGTATTTGAAACTTTCACCGAAAGAAGACGATAACGGAATTCAGGAGATAGTAACGATCGGTTAATAGAAATAATGTGCGGTTTTTGTTTTGTTTATTTTGGATGGAGACGTTGTACCGATCTTTGACTTGAATGATTGTGATGGCCGGATGATTCTGATTTGCCACAGTTTTGTAAGCAATCTCATTAGCTAAAGGAAAGTCTGTTATTCTAACTGTCTATTTTACTGATTAATTAATCAGGCTCCACATGTCTTATTCTTTGGGATCAATTGTCGACTAATTGTGTATTTAATTCGAAAATTTACGTACATATAAGGAGATGATATGTTAATTAACCGACCTCTTGGTGAGTAGAGATAGGATTTAAGATGTTCGACGTGAGATTAACGTCACCGTGTCCCCTAATTACCAAAGAGTGTGTAAGCAGTTAAAAGAATCTTTAAATGACGTGTAACTGAAAACAGTGTTATTATACCACGTACGTCCGAGCTTGAACGGAGACAAATAAAATATTAAGAATGTATATACAATGCAAAGATCTAAATCAATGCTAGCTAGATTACAGAATATAGTAGTTAAAATATTCGAAATTGTTTAACGAAGGTCCATGTGATCCCATGTGGCTTAATTATTCACTAAGACATGCTAACCAATAGCCATCCATACATTATATGCTAGTAGCCATAAAGTCCATAATCAATATTTCCTCCATTTCCTTTTATTTGTTATTTTAAGAGATTTCACGCACATTAATAAAATAAATTAAAAGTTCTATTATATCCTTAAAAGCAAATTGACTATTAGTATTCTTTATTAGATCAAAACTAAAATATATATTTAATACTAAAATTTGCATTAGAAAATGAGAACGACAACTATTTTAAAAAATAAAAATAAGGCTAGAACGATAAGTATTTCGAAACGGAGAAAGTAGTATATTATTATATCAATCAATATCAATAAACGATTTATTTATGAAGGTTTGTATTATTATGATCATTGTGGCATAGTTTAACTTCCAATTTGGTAGTAGAATTTGTAAATATGATAGTTAAGTTTTGATCATATAGATTTAGCCAGAGCATTTTTACGGCTTATAAGCACAAAGTATTATAAAATTTTGGGATACATCATACATATATAGGTATACAAAATAAGAACAACTAATCACCATTTGATTAGTTTTAAGTTTTTTCTTTCCATGGTCATTCCGTTCCTACTCTATCATACATCTGTTAGCTTTGGCTTTAACCAAAACAATTTTTCTGTCCTGTCCGAACATTGAACGTTTCATCTTTTTAGCTGTTGTTTGCTTTATAGATGCCTTTTATATACGTTTTCTAATTAAGCATATATAGGATATATAAAGACTGTTGTTAATGGCTACTGCTAAATAAAAAATAGTGTAGTTATCAATAATAGCCAAAGTTTGTTCATTTACGAAAATAAAACAAATTCTAAACTATGCTTAATATTCGATTAGAAATCTCTTTAGAGCTTCTTTATCAAAATAAAATGATTCCTTTACAACCATTTGTTTTGTCTTAGAGAAATCTCACGCTTGGTAGTAGAAATTGAACACATTAATATAATGTTGTACAAGAGTAACAAGACACGTTTGAGTTATGCCTACTTATAACAAATGATAACCTTTTAATACGATACATATGTATCTATACTATTAAAACGGCATCTCCTAACTTAAAAAAAATGTTTTATCACAAAACATATATAGTCAATGACAACGACAAGAGCTTGGCTCTTTAATGTCGCCTTAATGTACCTTCTTGATTCCGTGTTAGCATATCCTAATTTCTGTGACATGTGTTCAACTAGACCCAATCAAACGAAAACATTATTTTTGTTAGCATATCCTAATTTCTGTGACTTGTTTTCAATTGTACTATTGATTTATTGTTATTCGAGGGTTCCTCCCTTCCACTTTGTTTTCCTTTATTTATTATTTTTAATTATGATTCTGTGTTTTTTCTTTATTTTGCTGTGAGGCATCAAAGATGATAAAGTGTGTTAATAAATTGATAACAATATAGATCATATACGATGGTTAAGAGAATAACGTTCTTCCATTGAATAAATTAGGTTGAATCCTGTGACAAAAAAGGAATAAGTTAGGTTAAACTTTAATTATATCTCGAACAGTGAAGATTAGTTTCAATAATGTGGGATGTCTCACAATAAAAGAAAAAACCATCAGAGTCGTGATAATCCTCCGCAAGTAATGTTTTCACCGATAATGATGTACGAAACATAATTATGAAATAATGCAAATAATTTGGGGAAGTGGTATGTTCCATGCAACTTGGACTCGTTCTATGATGGTCCACCGCATCTCCAAGTCCACGAACATATCCGTATGCATTATACTGTGAGTTCAATAGTTTCATACATTTATTTCCATACAAAATGTCATTAAATAAGAGGAAGAAAAAAAAGTTTGATAACCCCACTCTCCCATATCCTCATACCTCATTTATGATTTTACCATTAGTCTAGACTCTAGACCATCCCGTTGAGAATCTTGAGATTCACAAAAGTCGCAACATACTAATCTTTTGCTTTTCATATATTTTGATTTTGAAGCTATGAACTGATATGACGATGCACACAATGGAACACAAGGAAAGCGAAACGGCACGGCAGCTGGCTGCGAAGCGTTGGAAAAAACGACACGGCGTTTAGCTTACAATAATTGGAAAATAACAAGCGATATTCAGGTGTCGATATCCTAAAGGAAAGCATAGTCGGCTGGTTTTTCATGTCAACGCAATAAACAAAAAGTGAATCATCATAGATAAAAAAACAAGCAAGTTTAAAACCAAAAAAAAAAAAAAAAAAAAAACAAGCAAGTAAAACAAAATAAAAATATTTATTGACATAAGAATGAGACTGAATTAAGATTTTAAAATCTAGAATACGTCGACGACAAAAAAGAGTAAAAAACTGTTCAATTCATTTTTCTTTAGTCAGCAGAATACGTGATAGTTTTTAACTATTTACATTGTACGTGACAAAAGGACGACCCATATTTGTTTTGTACGGTCGACATCATATTGATTTTGATAAAGTTGTAGATATCCCGTGAATTCCATCAACTTGTATTTTGGTTTTATACATTTATTTTATTTGCATCGTTATCCAATTTGGTGACGTGTATCTCTTGGATTAACAGTAAAATTAGTGAGATAATTTTGAAAGGATCGAGCATTTTTCTGTCTCATTGTTTCTGTTAGGCTAATCCTGAAGTCAAGCGTAAAAGCCGGACGGCGAACTTCGAGAAAGGTGGTGACTATAGACAGAGGCGGATTTACTCAGTTGCTATTTAAATACTTTTATTCGCATAGACAATTTCAGGCGTATAAAAAAAGTAGTATCGTCAAATTTTAATTATGTTCTTCCAAATTTGTGGGTTCTTGCCAAGATTAGCATTTACCTGAAAAGTAAAATGTTAGTGAAAAAGTAAAGGTGCTACTTCTATCAAAACATTAGAACTGTACTCAGCTCAGTTTTTATATATTCGCGACACGATCCAAGAAAAGTGGATCAAGGTTGGACGAATTTAGAGTTCCAAGTAAAAAATGTCTAAACAGCTGAATGTAAGTAGCAAAGTGTATTTATTTATGTCCCAGTTCCACGGAGACAATTCATTTTTTTCTCGAGTTTGAAGTTTATAGAGTCATGAACTATTAGAAGAAAATTCGGTTTTTGTTGACCCACTATTTGATTTTTGGTTTGGTTAATTCAGTTTGAATCAAATAACCACCCTCAGTTAACTTACAGTAACTAGATTTGAATAAGAGATTATGACAAAGGTCAAGGCGGCTTTTAAGCGAGAGAGAGGTGGGGACAAATAGTGCCTTTAAAAGAATACCAAAGACTTTGAGACTAAATCAATGTGACAACTTGACAAGTAATATCGAAACTGGAGACGACCGTTTGAAAGTTGAAACTACAGGTTCCGTTTTCGAGAGTCTAAAACAGTTGCGGTTTAAATGAAAGACAGTGACAAGTTTGGACCCAAGTCAGACACAAAAGCACCATCATTAGAGAGTTATGATCAAAAGAGGATGCAAATTTGATCACTTATGACTCCTAGGATTTTTTACATAATTCTTATTCAATGCAAAGCGACCGAATCAAGCAGCTCTTTGTACTCATCTGAGACAAATGATTTGACATTCATATCTCGCTGCTTTTCCCTCCTGCCCTTCATGTCTGGTGATGCAGTTGCATACTTTATGCCGATCACAGTAGTCAAACCTTTGGAGAAACACAAAAGAGGAATTATGAATACACAAAAACAGTCAAAGATTAAAAAATCAATGTGGTAAATAAAAGAATATGCGACTTACTCTCGTGAATGCGTCCGAACAAGAATCTTTCACCTTTCCAGTATTCAAGTGGTCTCGACTTGATCCTTGTACTTCGTCTCACACCAGAATCCCATTTAGTACCAGCACCTGAGAGAGAGAGAGAGAGAGAGAGAGAGAGAGATAGAGAGGCAAAACAAACAAACATTAAGTGTCAGGTTTAGTATTTTCAATCGATAGAGCTTTCAAGAAGAATGAGCAATTGGAGTTAAGTTTCTATGTACCTGCAAGGCTTTTCCTACGAGAGAATATTTTACCCTCGCGTGTTACTTTTTTCATTTGGTTCTTCTTCTTCTCTTCTCTCTCGTTCGAATTTCTTTTGGGTTGCTTCTTTGCTCCACTGTCACGTGTGACAGTTTCCATTCGCTTGTCTCCCTCGCTCTCATTATGCACGGTTTTGCTTCGCTTTTTCATATTGCTATCACTAGATCCTCCTCTCTTTCTTCGTTCACTTGTTTGTTTCTGAGAAGAGCTGTGAACCTCCTGCTGAAAAAGAAGTCAATAAAGAACTCTTATATTCGTCTTTGTTAAGTAAGAACTAGCCTAAAGAAATCAAATCCAACGAATGTTCGGTTCAGTGTGTAATTTTTATCATGGATTTTAAAATAAGGATCTAGCATTCAGAGAAAAACCTTACGCGATTTGCAAAGGATAAACATATATAGAAAAGATGGCCGAGTTTAACAATCTGAGACCACGTATAGATGAATTGGCCTTGACTGAAAAGAACAGACAATGAAGGAGAAGGGGAACTAACCTGAGCATTTACTTCTTGAAGCCCACAAGCTGTGTCTGTGTTGTCCTTTTCCTCGCCATGTTGACCTTGAATGTGCTCTGCATGTTCAACGGATCCATCCATTGTGTTGTATTGTTCTGGAGCTCTGTTTGGAGATTTTGAGGATTCATCTGCAGGCAAAATAAAGGCATAATAAAAATCTTTGAGACAATTTTTTTTAAGTGAATTGAGATTGTTAATGAAAAGTATGTACTAGTAAAGTTGGGAGATATGTTAATTTGCTTGCTTAGTTTTTGAGTTTTCACTATAGTAAGCAGGTCGAAAAGGTTAGATTACCTTGCTGATCTGAGATGTTATCCTCTTCTACAGTGAAAGGATCCATTCTTGCAGCCTCTTTAGATGCATATTCCGCCTATATCACAGATAAATTCACAAGAGAATGTGACCAACGAGAGGTCCAGATATGTTAATAAAAGGTCATGTACAATCAAGGAGAAACTAACCAGGTTGTCTAATAGTTCAGTTCCTTCATTGATATCAGAATCGTTTTTTCTTCTTCCAGTGTTTCTGTTTGCTTCACTTTCACTCACGGGCACATCTATCTCATTTCCTTTTGTCTGCATATCTACATTCACCTCTAGTGTGACTGAATCTCTGTTTGTAATGCCATCGTCCACACAATTATCTGCGTCCCCAACTGGACCTGAATGAGATCTATGGATGCCAGAATGAGTATCAGAACCATCTTTACAGGAACTCTTCTGCACAGAGCTGTTAAAATCGCTGGCGACGTATGAGGTGTCCAAATTAGACGGGGATGCACTAGTTATAACTTTATCGACATTGTTGGCCACTGAAGATCTGAAACCGGCATTCAAATCCTTTACTAAATCAACCTCTCTAGACTGTCGATCTCCTGGAACCAAATAATGACTCTCAGGAACTGAAATGTGATCCTCTGGTGGAATTGATGATGATGACATGCTATCTTTTCGAGCTGCATCACTATTGATCCCTTTTGGCAAATTCTGTATATTTGACAGCGCAGTCCTTTGGTTTGATGGGTTCCTTCCAGATGCCTTCAAGTCCATTCTTCTAACATCTGGAAAGTCAGGAACTTCAGGGAAGGAAAGCATTTCTTTATCAACGGGTTTGATATTCAAGCGTTCATTCAAAAGCTTGACACCAGCATCCCCCTCAAGCTCATCCGGAGAGCAAGAAAGCAACTCAGTCAAAATATTCTTTAAGTTCTTGTCTGCGTCTACGGTTGAAGAGGAAGAAGCCGTCGCCGGTACTCCTACAGACGTCGCAGTCAACTCCGGTACCATCGCTTCCTGATGATTTACTACTGAGTAGCTTCGCACGCATCTCCAGATTACACTATCCGGCTCTCTCCCTCGTCTCCAAGAGCTTCGGGTCTCTCCTTGCTTCGCCGGAGCTTTACGAGACCCGATCCTTATTAGGCCGCACCGAGAGTTGTCTCTATGTATGCTTAAATTTCTATCCTGACCCTAACCGTCGCTGGTACACTCTCTGCCGGAGGCCTAATCGAGCCCTAACCAATGACGACACCAGTGAGAAGATTAAGAAGAAGAAAGAGAAGCCAAGTCGCCATCTTTTCGTCCCAATCGCAATCCCCAATGCTCCTCAAGCTCATTGGCAAAGCGTGGTTACAGTTGGTTCTACTATCTACGCCATTGGCGGACCAATCGATGATTCGCCTTCTGCTAGCGTCTGGGTTCTAGACTGCCATCGTCACGTTTGGCGCGAGGCTCCGAGCATGTTGGTGGAGCGAAAAAAACCCAGCGGCAAATGTCGTCGATGGGAAGATATATGCAGCAGGAGGAGTCAACAACTTCAATTCCTCAAACTGGATGGAAGTTTTCGATCCAAAAACTCAGACTTGGGAGTTTGTGATGTGCCCTCTTGCAGAGAGATACTGTAGCAGTAGTGTAGACAAGAGCGCAGTGATTGAAGGAAGAATCTTTCACATGTTTCGGAACGAGAGCAGTGTGGTTTACAGTCCAAAAGAAGATAGATGGGAACTGAGAAGTGGCATCTGTATGACTATTTTGGATTTAGGTTGGTCATGGCTCTCGTATTGCGTGATCGATAACGTACTCTATTACTGTGATATTACATCTGGACTCAGGTGGTTCGACTTTAAGCGTGGCTGCTGGGTTAATCTGAAGGGATTGAAAAGACTGCCTAGGTTTGCTGGTTATGGCTGTGTTAAAATTTCGGATTGTGGTGGGAAGATGGGTGTTTGCTGGATCAAGTATTTCCGTGCTAGCGGATATAAGGAGTCGAGGATTTGGTGTGCGGTCATTGCGCTTGAAAGACGCAATGGTGATGAGGATGAGGAGGAGATTTGGGGAACGGTTGAGTTGATTGATCCTGTTCTTACAGTTCCAAACTCTTGTAGAATCGAGTGTGTTCTTGCTGCTACTGTTTGATGGACTTACTCAGGGTTAGTGAGGATTAGTTTATTTTGTGCTTGACTCTGTTAGCCAAATTACTTATAAAACATTGTTTTGGTTGAATAGAATGGTTTTCTGCATATTCATGAGAACTCTTTGTTCAATTCCTTTAGTTTGCAAAGGCTTTGTTTGGTTGCTTAACTTGCTTCTTACAATCTTATAAAGTTATGTGCAACAAATCTTGCGTTTGGCATCATCATGTTCATGGGAAGTGTTCTCTGCATATTCATAGGGAGAGTAGTTGTAACAAGATGTACCACTTGAACAGAGTTTGATCGTGAAGAAAATAAAACTCTTTATTATCCATAGGCTTTGCTTGATTGCTTGATTGCGTTAACGACATATTTCAAGTGATGTGTAAGGTTTTTGCCTTATATTTTACATCAATTTCATTCAATTTGTTTTACACGAATACATCAGAAATATAAGAGGACCTAAATGAATACATCATAATATAACAGACTCAATTTATAATTTTTAACTTTATGTTTTGGTATATTAACGGTTTAAAATGTACCAAAACGTAAATTAAAAAATTAAGAAAGATGGACGATGCGTGACAGAACGTATGGGCTAAGGCCCATTAAGAATCATTACCGAGATAATTCTCAGAGGTAGAAATGAAAGCTTTGATCGACGGCAAATTCGGACGGACGAAACTGACCACTAATGTCGTCGCCGCCGCATAGATCTTTCGGCGGAGAGCCAATGATTGAGAAGACGAAGAGGAAGAGGAAGAGGAAGAAGCCGTCGCCGGTACTCCCCCAGACGCTGCAATCGACTCCGGTACCGTCACTTCCTGATGATTTGCTTCTGAGCAGCTTCA